>JAYJLV010000001.1:16180784-16205290 GCA_036873485.1 Torymus texanus | reverse complement strand
CATATTTGAGATCAGCACATCAAAATACATAAGGATATGATAGTCAGTGTTCTGGACCCGACCACTTTCTTTTTTTTTTTGCGTGGCTGTGTAATCATTCAAACATATACTGTTTATTATGAGATTGTGATTATTGTGGGTTTTAAATAACTTTATTTTCTCTTTTCAATAAAAGCTTTCACTTCCAAAAGAACATTCTAAATGTTATTCAAATGTACAAAGTACGCTACGAAAATACCAAAATAATAATCCTTTGTACGAGCAAATGTGAAAATGTCTTATTTTAATGGAGGTGTGAAAATTTAATTATTTTCAACAGTATAAGGTATTTTTAAAACAAGCTCCATAGACCCATAACAAATTGCAACACTGTGTGAAAAAAAAATGTACCGAAAGCAGGTCGCGGCGCAAAGGTCCAGGAAAAAACACGTTTTCCGTAATTTCCGCGGCGGCGGCACGAGTGCACGAGTACAAACGAGGGAATTTTTTTAATTTCGGCGGCAGTTCGTTGCATTATTGCTTCTCTTGGGACAACAAAAATCATGATGGAAGCCCATTGTTGCTTTTAAAACAAATACTCGTCGTTCGTTTAATGCGGCATAACGGTTCGAATAAATCATAGTATAAAAGTTACTTTTCGGTTTAGTGTAGGATAATTTATCTCAGACTGTACAATTATTTGGAGAAATTTGTATCTTAATTATGTGAGATAAATGTACAGAACAAAAGTCATAAAGAATGGCCGAGATAATTGCTCGGTGTGTTTTCCCTTATTTGTCGTTTTACAAAGAAGAATTTAATTTGAAAGCAACACAGTTAATGAAATTGCTTTTGTTCTTTGTTATTTTTCTTGAGATTAATTTACAGTTTTGAATATAGTTTTACAAAAGCTTATAGTGCTATTTATGTACCTTGCTCATAAGTCGCAATTATTGCAAGTTTTTTTCAGAATTTGTAAAGAAATATTTGTAGAATTTTTAGCATCCTATTGCAGTATAATTAAACGGTAATGAAATAAAATTCAAAAAATTCATGCCACGGACTTGATTAAAAAAGTTATATCACTATGATTAAATATCCCAGCACAGTAGACCAAGAGAATATTAATAATAATCGATAATATGATTATTTATAATACAATATGATAAACACTGTAAATATAATTAAGTACTAGTTGGTGTACGAACATTTTCCTTGAAGCGTTCTACTTTAGGGTCTTTTAGCTTCATATTTTATCCAGAATTACCGAAATAGTAGACTTTTGGTGGTCTTTGATATTAGATACCTTTAGAGCAGCAACAAATTATTTTACAGGATGAAACTAAAACAATTTTAAATCATCTCGTGAAGCATTATTATAATGTATGATGTATATGGAGTTGGTAACCTATTAATTAAAAATTTTAATTACTCCAAGTTTATTTATAATATACCTAAACCATAAGTGCAAGAAAATTTCTCAATTAAAAATTTAAAATAGATATGATCTCGTAACAATATTTTTATTTTGATAACAATTTATATCACTACAAAACGACAGCCTATAGACACCTGACATCCGAGAAATCCTCGCCGCGTGCTAGGCTCCCTTTAACCTCTCGCTTCCCCTTACAATCCGACTAATACGTGTTCCGCTGCTACACATATTCGATATATTAGGCACGCGGACTGGATATTATAGTCAAATACGGAAACTCTTCCCACTCCCTACCTCCTCTCTCTCTCTCTCTCTCTAAGGGTAAATAGGCGGCGAGCTGCTGCACGCGAAAGTGAGAGATAGAGAGAAGACGGCGCACAGCGCCTTATAGACGTAGTAAACGAGACCGTCGCATGCTACTACATATATATACGGGCCGAGAGCAAATACCGCGCACGTGACGCAAACATATTACCGTACGCTGGCGGCAGGAGCGCGCGCTTCTCATCGTAAAATGCAAAGATTCTTGGGAGCAGCGACGGCGGGGAGAGTGAAAAGCTTGCCCATGTATTTGTGTATGTGTAAGGCTGGATGGGTTCGCGTTATTGGGAGAATTTTCATGGAATGGGATGTGAGTGGGAGTGTATAAATATGTTAGATGGAGGATTAGGGGAAGGTTGTTAAGACGCTCGATGAGGATTAGGAAGCTTTTTAGCGTTGTGAATAGATAGCAGAAGCTTTCATGTACAGTTTTAGAGATGAAAAAGAATTAATATTTTTATTAATGACTCATACAAAATTTAAAATGTAAAATAATTCAATTGGATTAGCCGATTTTTCGATTGATTAATATTGATGTATAGAATTATGCACAGAGATTATGTTGAGATATGAATTTTCAAGAAATGCGCAGCGTAAAGATTTTTATTAAGGTCTTTATTTATTGCAGGAGAAAATACTCATTTCTCATCGTCATGGTCTTGGTATTTTCTAAAATATTTATATCAACTAAATTTTGCGTGCCCTATTCATCATGCTGTCATTTCAGCGAAAGCGTATGCAGGAAATATTCTGGACTAAATTCGTGTTTTAAAACATATGAATATCTTTTTAAATTCGAAATATGCATAAGGGAAGTAAACGTTGATAAGTAATAAAACACGTAACTTTTACATTTATATTAATTCTCTGTTTTTTGATGCTCGAATAAAATATTTCAAACTTTATTTAAACATTAAAGTATAGTTGGAAAAATTTCGGTTAATTTTGGTTCAACTTTATTTATATCAATTCAACGAAAAATTGGTTTTAAATTGTCACAACTTTGACTCTCCAAGAACTATATTTGAAATAATTTTCACTATATAACCTGAAGAAAAATTTAACGACCACAAAACGAATGTCAACGCATTCCCAAAATCTTCCAAAAATATATCACCGTACCTTCGCATGAATTACCATACAAACAGCTATAACAAAAACGCCACTCATGGGGACATCTCTCTTTCTTTCTCTCCCTCTTTTTTCCTCGGCAGGCCCCTTGAAAAAGAAAGGAATCACGTCGTGTCGCGCACCTACGCATACACTAACCCTCCTTTCTCCATACGACTAGGAGAAAGTAACGCGCGATCCTCACGCAGCCACGAAAAAGAGGCAAAAAGGAAAAGGAGGTTCATTTCATTTTTTAGCTGTCTCACCCCTCGGACTCTCCCTCTCGCATTCTTTCTCTCTCGCGACGACGAAAAATCCCGCGAAGGGTCGTAGATTTGTACGCTTCCGCGGGGATAAAGCCCGACGTCGGGTGAGCTGAGGGAGGTGAGAGAGAGAGAGAGAGGAGGGATGGACAGAACGATTTATGGCCTGAATATGCGAATATCCCTCGCGCGCGCTCTCAAGCGTCGACCTCAAATCTCTTTCGTCTTCGAGAAATAGAGAGAAAAAGGACCAAAAGGAAAAATGAATTCAAGATTTCTCTCTCTCTCTCTTGTGTGCGACCGCGAAAGTGCTTTCAAAAGCTTCCTCTCTCTCTGCTCGCGCGTGCGCTTTTCATTCTATTCTAGAGGTGTTGCGACGGATGCGCTTTTTGGGAGGTACGCGAAGGTGCGCGGGATCATTTGGATTCATCGTTCCCTAAGGAGTAGGCGTTCTACTGCGTGTATACGTGAATGCGTGACGTGGAGTTTTTCACGCTTAGGTGAGAGGCTGGATTTGCCACGCGGTTGTTTTCAGTTGATATGAGAGGCTATGTTACATTTTTTCGAGAGATGAAAAGTACTTACTTTTTCTGGAAAATGGTATTTCAAGGTGGGATTATAATTTTGTATTATTTGGATGAGTTCTTTGTTGGGTGAAATAAGGTAATTTTCGTGAGGTATAGATTCGTGTAGAAATCTATAAAAAGGAATAGTAATTAATATTGTATTGATGTGAATAATAATTTTACAATTAAATTCAATCGCAAATTGAATATAGCAGAATGTAAGCGGCATTCTACATTTAAATGAAGAAACTTGTACTGGTATTTATAAAACCGGATCAGCGAACAAAAATAAATATGATTTATGAGCTACATTTTACTTTTAAAATCGTAGATTGAAATATCGTATTGGTGATTTATTCAGCAGTAACATTAAAAGTGAAATATCAATAGTCTCATAAGTAGGTCACGTATTTAATTTACGTAAAATTACATTTTACATAATAAAATGAGTTTGACGGGTTTCCTATAGTACGAGGAATTCAAATTTTTTGAAAGCATTTCCTGAGCTTCCCTTTCTTCGGAGTAAGTCAAAAATCGATAACTTCAATTTTTGTTATTTAAATCCGCTTGGCATTCTACTTCTCAAAAGATATTTGTCATTCATTTCATTTTTCCATATGATTATGCTAACTGAAAAGTCAGTGTAAAATATAAGTCATTTCAATTTTCGAAAGATTTTTAATTTTATGATTGATGAAATAAATAAACATCTCTTTACGACTTTATTGAAAAGTAATGAATTATTTACGATGAAAATATTATGATTCGTACAGCACTAAAATGTTTCTGCATCATCGCTCACGAATGAGTGCATGTATTATACGTATATATACGGGCAATATTTTATTCCGACCAGACGTGAATTATTAAAAGTACAAAAGCGCGAGGACACAAAACAACTCGTAATTTTGAAAAAAGCAGCAGCTATTTTTTATCAACGTACTCGCGTACGTAGCATCAGATTTGGTAATCTGTCACAGAGACAGCGAGCATAAGAACGAAAAAAAAAAAAAAAAAAAATTATATCATCACGCGTAAAATGCATCCCCCGTCGTATTTTCTCATTTCATTCGAAAAATCCTCCGCACCGGTAAATTAATTACTTCTCGTCCTCTGTATATAACAAGCACATATATACGCATGCGCACACCACAATTATTTACTCTACGTATTACGCGCTAATCACATTCACGTTATTCCCTTGTATTTCCTTTGTTCTCTCATTTCGCGTACAAATACAAGTTATACTACTCGTCTGGATGATTCTGAACCGCGGAAGGAGAGTATCTTTCAATGAGACAGCGGGCCTTATTCCGAAAACCTCAAAGATCAAAGTGCAGGACTTGAAAGCTTGGTGTGTATATATATAGTACACACGAGTGCACTGTTGTGAAAGCTTCTTTCTACTCGATCCTCAGCCTTTTGAGACGATTCGACGAGCAGTACTCACGGACCAGTTGTAAAAAAAAGATGCGGGAAAACGCTGTTAGACAAATTTCTAGTTTCATTGGTGTATTAGAAGTGCGGGTTTGGGTTTCTAAGTAAATGACTATTCTTAGGGCTTGAGGAGAGTACTTATTTTAGATTAAGAAATTTACTTAAAGTTACTTGAAGCTGATAGGGATTTCATTTAATTTAGTAATGGGTAAACTTTCCATAAAAGCACTTTAAATTCGTGTAATCTTTCAAATATTTTCGCAGCTGCTATAGATTTGAAAAAAAAATGTGAAAAAAGGATTGATACTAATTTATTTCTTTGATTCTTTAAGTACATATTTTCTTAATAATAAATGCACAATAAACCTGTTTTCTCCGAAACTTTAATTAACACCAAGAAATCGTTCAAAACCTTCCGAATTCAAAATCCAAATCGCTAGCCATCGCTAGCGAACAAAGGGTAATTGTTCGGAAGAGATTCAAGCAAACATATCTTTACATAAAAACGGTCGAAGCGCGAGAGTAGAGAGAGAGAGAGAGTGTATAGGAAAATTGGTTTACGAGGAAGCTTCGCTGGAATAAAAGCGTGAGCGCGCGCTGATGTATAAGAAGAAAAGGACAACAGAGAGAAAGAGACGGCAGCTGCGCCAAAGATAAGAGAGGAGGGAGCGTTGGCTATCGATACAAAGTACCCAATAGCTGTTTTCGTTGCCTTACCCGGGCCGTCTTTTGTCCCTGGGTATAGAGAAGAGCAGCGCGTGTGAAAAGCGTCTCCCTCGTGATTCGTTTTGGTCGCCCAATCTTAATGGGAAATGTCGGGAGGTGGAAAAACTCATGAATCTTAGTCACCGGAAAGGTGAGAGAAGGAAAGACCGAAACAAAACACAGGTGGTGTTCTTAGGAAAGGGTAAATGTCAAAAGTAGAGTTTAGGTTTAAAGAAGATTTTTGGTTTAGTATGTTACCTACCGGTAAATGTTTTAATGTGAAATTGATTTGTTGGATTTACATTCAGTGGTAATAATTTAGATTTCCTGGTGAACAATGTGCCACTAATTTTAAATGGAGATTAATAAATAAGTGGCTAGAGCTAGGATTTCCTATAATAATACAAATAATTAAACTAATTAACAATGTAAAGTCGTGTCCTTCTCAACTTCTGTATAGGTTAATATGAATATTCTAGTTGACGATTCGAACTGTCATTAGAGAACAAAGCATAATTCATATTTGATTTCCTCAGAAATAATAAAAATCATTAATCGTAAGTATTACACGTCTGACTAACATACATTATCTACTTAAAAGGAACGAATTAATTCTTCAACAACGACAATTAACAGAAAAAAATTGTTTTCACAACAACATAAAGAAACAATAGGGCCATTTTTTAATTAAAAATATTATATTGGTACTATAAACTACGTCTCGGTGAGCAATAATCAACAACGTTTTCTCTCCCATTTCTCCGTGCGCTCGTGCGGGCAACTGTAAAGACATAAACATTTGATAAACGATCCTTCGCTCTCTGGAAATTTAACCGGGCAACGCGCTGTAATATTTAAAAAGCGCCACGTACACCCACACGCGAGGAAATAAAATAAAGCGGGATAAAATGTCTCTGTTGCTTAATAAAATAAAAATGTATCGTAAAAACATCACTGTAGCCATATCGCTTATAGCAATCGCTATATACGAGCTGGCCTCGCTTTGTCTCTCGCGAAATTCTTTTTATAGTGTTTCTTCCCTTGCAAGCGCATGCGCAGAGGGTATAAGAGACGAAGGGCAGAGGAGGATAAAGAAGACAAGAGACAACGTTATGGAGCAGTGATTGCGATACTCAGCGTCGTTTCCAGTTGTTGTACCGGTTTCCCCATGAGAGACGAAGAAAAGCATTAAGAGTGAGGAATAGAAAGAGAGGACCGTAAACGAAGAAACGAAGGCGAGAAAGAACGACTATAGGGAGAAATCTGGAAAGAGCTTGCGAAAGAGGAGAATGAATAAAATGAGACGGGAAGAGAGAGAGAGGGTTGCACGCTTATCGAATCCTCTTGTTTTCAGCGGAATGGGGGCAAATTACATCGACGTCGTAGTCGATACCCATCCAACTCTTTCTTCAAGCTCCGAAATAACAAACTCTTCCCTTTTTGCTCTTCTCCTTTCTTTCTCCCCCTCTCTTTCTCTCTTTTTTTCTCTGTAGATAGGGATCGGTTTTCCAGCTCGCGACCGACTCGTAGTTGCGTGGATTCCACGAAATTTATTTCAATCGAGTTTTGCGTTTTAACGAATTGAGAAAGACGGAGACAGAGAGAGGGAGAGAGTGACAGAGCCGGAAAATCAGTGAATTTTTTCGACGAGACCGTGAGTTGGAATTCTTCGGCTTATCGATTATTCGATTTCGGCGCGCCTTGACAAGTGTTTTATTTCACTGCTGCAGTGTTAGGGAGTATATAACTGTGAAGGTATGAGGAACGTGTAGATATCGGAAACTTCGTTGTAATATAGTTTGTGCAGGAATTTTCTTTCCCGAGTTTGAATTTCCTTTTAGAAAATTCGAGGCAACGTTGTTTGTTTTTATTGTATGCGTATACGTGAATGTTATTAGAGTCAATAATATTCATAGAATTTGTAGCTTATTACATGTATATTACAATTTGAAGAGAAAGAAGATTACTTTTCAAAATGCATGTATTATTTTTATTACTTTTCCTTTCGAATCCATGCATCCTCAATTTCTAAATAGAAATACGTAAGAAATAACTTTATTTAATATTGTGGGGTAAAAAAAAAAATATTACAGTCCAATTATAGATCAATATAATCTCATTATTATAACATCAACAAAAACACTCTATTTTTTTAAAACAGCCGAACAAAGATTTCAGAATCAAAAAGAAAAATATACGAAAAACAAATCATTTGTAAAACGGCAACTGAAAATAACTCGAGCACAATATCAATCCTAGAGCAAAAAGGAACAGGATCGTTAAGTAACGCGTGAGAAACGGCAGGCTAGCTGGTGGTCGGGGAAAAACGAGAAGGAACGAAGAGGGGACGGTGTACGGTGTATATATATACAGCTAGAACGCGATTGGTTGACGCTCAAATTGCAAACGTGTCTGGCGCGGCGGAATAAATAGTCGGCGCTCTCGTGCAGAGGCAACGACGGCAGTAGCAGCAGCAGCAGCAGCGGTAGTGGTGCGCACTATGCAAATGAATCCGATATTAAGTTATGAACGGCCGTTCGTCTTCCTATCCGGGCACGCGCAAAATGAAACCTCGAAGAGTCGACCTCTCTCTCTCTCTCACTCGTGAGTGTACGCTAGACGAAGCTTCTCCGAAACTTTCCAAGTCTTTAGCACGGTAGGTGAGATAGTAGTAGAGGGGAAGAGGATAGATTGAGCGTGAAATTCTATATCTTTGGAGTTAATCTTTTTGGAGTGGGATTGTTGAAGATTTTTAGGTGTCGTTAAAAGAGTTTTTTTGGGGTGACATGATGTTTGTCAGTGTTTTGTGTATTAATGGTTCTTCTATGGATATTCAAAATTACAATCGTGTAAAATTTAGCACATGAATAACGTGTATTGAATCATAATTAATCACTTGTTCTATACAGTTGGCAAGATTTATGGTGGAAAATTTGAATTTTAATATCGACTCTAGCGTACACTTTTACTTGCGAAACAAATACGTTGACATCCCGATTAATATAATGAATTAAATGAAATCGAACTCTCGTTCGTGATCGAAAGCATTTTAATTTGACAAAATTCGAGACAGAGAAAAAGAGCTCCGGCCTATTTTATTTTCCATTTTTAATATCCAGCAGAATGTGCAACGACATTGTTCATGTTCGCTCTACCTCCCTGCTCCTCCATTCCATCCCCCTTCACGTATCACAATATCCTCGTCGATGCAAAAAAAATCTGCGTCGACTCTATTTTTCCCTCTCAATAATCCCTTTATTAAAGTTTTCTTCAAGAGCGTTAGCTTTCTCTCTTTCTCTCTTTTCTTTCTCCCGTTCGCGAAGCAGCAGCAGCAGCAACAGCAGCAGCCGTGAGAGAAAAGAAGAGAGAGAACGGGAATGAGCTAGCGTCATATTAAATTGGCAGGATATTAAAATGCGTTCCTGCAACAACCCAGTGACTTGATACCTGGGCTGCCTTACGTCCGATATCGATACTACGGTCTCTGCTCTATTTCAAGGCTATTAAGTATGTCGAGCCGTATGGACTGTATTGAGCGGAATGGAGGTATATATTCGTCTTTTACTTATAGTTATATATATATATATATATATATATATAGATTTCGTCAAAGATTGCTTTTTTAAATGACTTGTGATTATTTGTATACGCCAGCATATTATTAATATCTTAATGAAAATAATTTTTTTTTTCGTATAATCATAGATTTTACTCCAACATATATATTAATGGAAAGAACTACTTTATTTTTGTTTGCATATAAGAGAATGGCAAGATTTGTAAAATCTTCTCTTTTAATTATTAATCTCATGGAAATCCCTACGACGCATTTTAATAAAAATCGAGAAAGTAAGCATCAAGCAGCGATATACTAATGGGAAAATGTATAGCAAACGCGAGCAAAGGATCAGTCGAATGAAATCGAAACACATGTAGATGATAACAGTATAGGCGTTCGGTATACTGCAAAGTTAATGGAGATCGAGCGCAGCCGAGTAATCTAGGGGGGATTCTATTGAAGTTTCGATATTTCTTTACCCTGTGCCCATGTGTGTCTGCTTAATCTGTGTATACGCTGATTAAACGATACAGCCTGAACTTCGATAAAACTCGGCTTTTGCGCTCAGGTTCATCGAATGCAAATTGATTCATCGCATTCATGAAGTTCCGTTAATGAATAATCTTCATCGAATTCCATTACCATTTTTGAATAGTATATTTTGTAATTCCTCTAAAAATCGTATCAAAGATATAAAAAATAATTAGCTCAATAAACTTTGTACATCAAATGAAAGGTAATATAACGTAAACGTTGAATTATTTTAAAAAAATACTCGTTTCGTGTGTATTTTGCCAAAAGAGAAGTTAACGCTTGTATATATATAGGTATTTCTCGCAGGAAAATGCCGAGCGTATTTTCGGAACCATTTGCGCGCGATTTGATTTGATTCTGGTGGCCCTGGCGCGAACGAACGTATCTTCTCGAATCGCCGGCCAACCTGAAAGAATTCGTGTTATAATACCCAAGCGCGCTCATGTGTTATCATGCTGCCATAAAGAATCGCGCACGCGCGGCTTCTACCGTTGCAGATCGTGTATACTGGTAAATCCGCGTTGAGCATAGTTTGTTGTAATGGTAAAATTGTTGAAGGTTTAGAATTGTTGTACATTTTTTCGATATTTTAGTGATAATGAAATATTAATTTTCTATAATCGACAGTAAACAGTAATTGATATCACTATTTATTTTGGATTTTATTTCGGATACTTTGTTTTTCAAGAAAGTATAATAATGCTACACATAAAATAATAGATTTGTACTTCTTTCAAAACTCTTCAAATTTACAATTTCCATTGAAAAATTCATATTTCCAGGAAAATTTCTCGTGTTATTGCTCAATAAGTTCCATCTGCGGGTCTCAAAGGTCCGATATTTACAAAGTTTCTTCGAGAATTTCTATTTTTCCAACTAAATCACTTGACATAGGAACTCCCATATATACATCCCTCTCTCTCTCTTTCTCTTCCCCATTCTCTCGTCTTCTCGCTCGCTTTCTCTCTCTCTCCTTCCACGCTCAGTTTTCTCAAGAAACGCTTTTCCTCGGGGGGTCGCACGCTCAGAAACGGATGGGGCATATCCTGCGGGAAAAATGTATTTTCTTAAAAATTATTCGTCCTCTCCTCCTTGTCTTTTTCCAACGCCTATCCTCGCGCGGTCGCTTCATAGAGAGAAAAAGGCATTTTCACGCTCTTGGCTGCTCTGCTACTGCTGCTGCTGCTGCTTCAAAAAACGCCGCCGACGCCGTCGATGAATCTTCCTTTTCCCATTTTGTTCCTCGACCGGAGAAATTGCGACGCGCGCTCGCGCGCTTGGCTTTTTCTTTTAAGGGCTAAAAAAGGAGGATATATTCGTTCCCGCGCTTTTTACATCACTTTGTTCGTCCCTTTGCCGGCGTTCACTTTGTGTCTTTGTGTAGAAGTAGAAGTTATATGTATGCTCGGGTAAAAATGTTATTTGAATGATTGCGCTGCTGTGGATGTTTGCAAATGATAGAGGCATTTGATACTTGATCGAAAAGAATTTCTCAAGTATTTTTGGTCAGAGAATTGAAATAGCTGGATGATAAAACAGTATGTAATTTGCATTAAGTATGTTTAATTAATGAAAGCAGGAATTTCAGTAATTTTTAATTAAATATCTTTAACGATGAATTAAGCCGAAAAGCTATCACTGATGTCGAAACTTAAATTATGTTAACAATTTATTTTCTATGCGATTCATTTAAACTTTATTCATGCAACGATAAATAACATTATATCGAACGAATACTCTTTATCATTTTCACGTTTTCGGTATTAAAATTTTTCTTTAACTCCAAATTTGGCAAATGCCAGTAGAAATGGCATTACCATAAAATCAAAAATATTTATACGACCGACTTTTTAATCAACTTTCATTTCATTTCCGTTTGAATTTCCAGCCATTGCGAACAATAAAGCTTTTCTAGAGAATTTTCAACTTTAATTCGTTAACCTATAAATCAAATTCATTCATAGTGCATTTTTGAAACCCCTCTCATTTTAACGTCCTCCTGGTTTGCGCCTGCAAATTGCTTTGACTATTTTAGCGTTAAAATTGAATCGCTCAAAGCTCATATATATATAATTAACGGACGAAAAAACCTCATTTCTAAATAAACCATCATAACTACAATTCCTTGCAATTATATTTAGACACATGGCTTTAAAATGAATTCTATCGCATTATACACAGAGAAAAGATAATTTCTTTCACCAACAGTGTTATTATCATTTCATTCATTAAGTAAACTTAAATAACACACGCATATACATACACATATGAACCGACGCTCACTCGGAAAACCTTGTTGAAAAAAAAAAAAAAAATTCTCAATTTTTTCCCTCATTCTCTTTCTCAGACACTCACTCACATACAAACACACAGTTAACGCTTCAAAGGGCAAAAAGGAGGCAAGCTCACGCGCGCGTTATATAGCGCGAGAAAGACAAAAACGTGGGAGGAGGAGGAGGCGCGTAACCTAATTTGTCTAGCGTCGTTTGCATAATACAAGCCAGCCAATTTGACGTAATCAGCCTTGATCCTCTCTCTCTCTTTCTCTTTCTCTCTCTCTTATATACATGCTACGCGTATATACACCAACACTTCTTCGTAATTTTCACAAGCCAAGAGAATTATTTAGTCGTTGCGCTTGGTCTACGCACTCGCGCGCTGGCGCACTCATCGAAAAAATAAGATTAAGGATGCATGAGATTGTGCATTATTTCCCGGGGGAAACCTTTTTCTCACAGTAATGTCTTCCAGCTCCTTTCCTAATATACCTCGTTCTCTCTCTCTCTCTTTCGTTCTTCTCTCCCTGTGCGTACACAAGCGTGAGCGAACCGCTCGTTAAAAACGTCAAATACTCGCGAACTCTGCTGCTTTTGTACGCTCGTAATCCTTTCCACCGCTCGGTAAACGGCGAATAATCGCCCCATTGTTTCGTCGACGAACAATGCGACTGCTCGCTTTCTCCATTCCTCTTCTCTTCCACGTTCTCTTTTTTCTCTGACCGCAAGCGTTGGAATTTTTCGACCGCAGTCGTCTTTGGTTTCGGGAGGTACAAAGCGTGCGCGCGTGTACGGGTGTAGTACTGTCTCGCGCGATGCTCGTCGAGCCGTGTGCTAATTAGACGCGCGGTAGCCCCGCGGTGTGTCTCGTTGTGGGTGGAAGAGGTTTTGGGATGTGTGTGTGTGTGTGTGTATGTGTGGAATGTATGCGGAACGTTGAAAGTTTCGCGTCCCCAACGAGAGTTAGAGGTGAAATTGGGGAAGCTTGATTTTGGTACATTGTAGTTATGGATTGTATATGAGGTTGTAGATGTTTGTGGAGTTGTTACTTGGTCCAGAAAGTATTATTATTATTATATATGAATATAATATGAGAAATTTTCATTTTTGATGGATCGTATGTATGGTATTTTTATTTATTTTTCAACCTTTGTGTTTGAATTTTTCGATTTTATCATTGAGAACCTGATAAATAACAATATTTTCAGCATTTTTCATGAAAATTATTTTATTTCAAATGTATGCTGTCACGTTAATCTCCGACGTAATATAATGTTTTTTAATTCACAGAATCTTCGAAATATATTTTAAAAAATATCTTATTACATTTAAAATGAAATTTTATTTGTTAATTTATAAATTTTTTAACTAGAAAACTTTTTAAATCAAATGAATATATTTCTGTTCAAAAAAATAAATTTATATTTACAAATATAAGCTTAAAATCATACTTGCATTAATTACTTCTTTTTATTTATTCTTAAAAAAAGAAATCCTTTCCGCATTTTTCCTGAACAATTGTTCAAGCGCACCCTTCGAAAATAAAAAAACGAGCTGCACGCATATTATTTTAAAAATAAATCCTCATATACCTCTATTACCATAAAACAAATTATTACATTTTCCTACATATTCTCGCAGTATATCACACGAAAAGCGTTAACCTCAGCGCGAATTTTTCATCTCCTACACATCACCCACATTTTTCCGGCTCTCGGTCTTGCTCGCTCCCTCTACCATCTCCCCCCCCATACCACCTTCGAAATATCCTCATTCTCTCTCCCTCTCGCTCTCGCTCTTTTCCACCCGGAAAACCCACACACCGCGCCTCTACCGCTACCGCGAAGACAGAGAGAAAGAGAAAGCGGCCATTCGGCAAATAAAGAGCGAAGGAACGCGCGAGCAGCCTCAAGGCGCGCTAATAACGATTTCAGTCCGCTTGTAATACGAATGAGCGCTGGGGAAGAAGTAGAGTGAGAGAGAGCGAGAGAGAGAGAGGAATCCCCGGGCTTTATTATATTTTGCCGGGGCAAACAGAGCGCCGGGTTAATGTTGCCCTTTCCGAGTCGAAGAGAGAGAGAGAGAGAAAGAGAGTAACTCCATTATTACCCATCCCCTGCCTCGAATATATTATACAAAACGCTAGCTAACCGCGTACGGACCTCTTCTCCTTTCCGCTCCTCGTTTTTTTTCCCTCCTCCTCCTCCTCCTCCTCTCACCCCATGCTTGTACACGTCTCTCTGTCCGTGGGTTTCATACATAGACAATGAAGTCTTGTCCGCCCTAGCAAACGTGGAGGGTACATCCGGGAGATGCTTTATTTTACACGGAGCCGCGGCGCTTTTCGGCGGTTCGAGTTTATTTTTCGCTTGTATTAGCGCTTGCTTCACCCTCATATAGCTGGACGACGAGACGAGTAATGGATGCGGCGAATAATAGATGCGCCAAAGAAAAGTACGTATATATATATGTGGGTATATGTATATGGGCATGTGTGGGTGATTGATGAGCTATCGTGAATGATTTAACGGCAGGCTATTAGGCATTATAAAAATTCGATAGACTTGTTAGCCGCGCGGATGGGAATTGAGCGCGGCTAACGTGCGCGAGGGCAGTAATGGATGGCGCGATTTTTTTCATCTCGTATAGTATGGTTAATTTTTTTATTTCGGTTAACCGCAAAAATCACATACACTGCACACATACATCATTTGCTTTATAACCGCATTAAAATCCTCGTTCCATTTTCATAATAGATTGTTGGAAATTTCCACGGCAAATAGCTTCCCTCATTACTATTCTAAATTTTCAATATCCATTCGGCAAAACATGTTTTCATCGCTCGATGAATCAATATCCAGGTCATCCGATAATTTCAATTAAATTCACCGCGAATCCAATCTTCGACTTATTCGAAAAATTCTATTCATCCAGCGTAAAAAGTAGTATGAGTTAAAAAGAAAATAATAACGGGATCGTACGAAAAATCTCGACTTTTTCTTGGTGGAAAAACAGATCCACACGCCGTCGTGCGCCATACGGCTAATAAAGACGTTAGGAAAGTCGGCAAGAGCATAGTTCTTCTCTCCACTGATCCAATATGTCCGCTCTGAACTCTGTGTGCACAGACGAGGAATAAATTTATTCTAGTCTAGAGAGATATTATATCGATATTTTCAAGAGCCAGAGAGAGAGAGAGAGAGAGAGAGAGAGAGAGAGAGAGAGAGAGAGAGAGAGAGAGATTTCGGGTCAGGTTAGATTAGATCGGAGTTCGTTCGACGAGTTGTGGACCGTCATATACGCGCGATATTTAAATGAACCAATATCACCTCTCATCGTAGTTTTCAAAGGCAATGCGCGTCGTATGCAGTATGTTCCTGTTTAATTGAAAATTAATATGGTTGGACGATGATGCGCGCGAAATCCGACGCGCAATATGCGAAATTAGATCACGAACGAGATGCTTTGACGGATTTCGTGAAGTGGTTTTGTGGTATGTGTTAATATTTCGAACGACCGGTCCACTCTGTTTTTACGGTAACATGGGATGCGATCGAATGTTTTACGCGGCTCGTTTGGAGATTTTTTCTTTTAATATTTCGGTCGGTTGATATTGGAAATTTGCTTTGGCGTTATTTCCTGACAGATTTCGGGCCAGTGTCATTTGTGCTTTCGCTGTGAAAGGTATTAAAGTTTTTTACGACTGTTTTATTTTATCGGGTTGAACTTTATGTTCATTTAATGATTTCGTTAGGCAAGATTTCAAGGTGTGAGAAAGAGTGATTTTCCATTTAACTTTATGAAATATAGGTAAATTAACTTATATCTTGAGGTTTATGATTTTTTTATACAAATATTTCATCTGCATTTAAAGTATTTTAATATTAAATATCTTACCATATAATGGCTTATTTTTATTTTACAAATCATTCAAACTGATTTACATAACCAAAACCTCATTTCACACAATAATCTCTATTTATCTACAACCACTACTTTCCCATTGCCTCGTCATTCCAAATGGTTTGAATAATATCTGTTCTTCTTAAATCAAACGCTAATCACACTCATCAATTTGTTTTATCAACACCATTCTACAGCATCTAACATTCTACTGGCGAAATCCGTCCTACATTTTACAACGCCAGTCCAGCACGCCAAACAACCTCCCCCATTCCCTACAAAAGCGCACGAAAATTCCCCATTCGGCGAACAATAAACTGAAACGGACACAGAAGCTTCTCTTTCTCTCTCACACATATACACATAGACTATCACGGGTGGGAATAAAACGGGCTCGTCAGCTTTGATAAACCTCTTGGAGGCCGGTTGGCCGAAGAGCGGTGTAACTCGAAACGACCTCGCACCGCCCCGGGGATCCCGCGTGCGCGCGCGCGCGTTGGAACGTTATCTGTCCTTATAACGAACGAGCCCCGTCGTCACTTATCGACGGCACGATCGCGCCACGTACGAGTGAGTGGGATAGAGAGAAAGGGGGTTAGGGATGGTTCACAATTGTAACGAAGGAAAGTGTGTGATGGAGAGTGCGAGAGTTTTTGCGAGACTGGAAAGGGGGAGTGGTGGGTAGTGGATGTATATGGCTGGTGGATTTCTTAAGGCGGTCTTATACCTATAGGCTTCTGAGACCAAAATTACCTGAAAAAATGAAGTAAAATACAATTATAAATAATAAAATATTATATACTAACATTTTTTGTTCTTAATTTTATCAATTTTTATGATTTTTAAAAAAATATATACTTAATCAAAAAATTTAAAAAATTCAGAGCTTTGTACCATAGGTGGGTATATTATAAGTAATTTGCACTGTACCCCATCAAAATCCATCAAGCCGTCTCCAAAAAAAGTTACTCAAAAGTTTTTCTTTAAAAAGGACTATGTTTCAGGATAAAAAGGATCAAAGGACATCTACCTTGGCTTATTTTGTTAAAAATTAGTTATATTTATAGTATATAATATTTTATTATTAATAATTATATTTTAATTCATTTTTTCTGGTGATTTGGGCCTCAAAAGCCTATAAGTGTAAGACCGCCTTAAGTAGAAAAATTTGTTAATCCTGTTGTCTAAATTTAGGATGTAAAGATTTCGAAATACACTCCGAATTTTTATTAATTGTAATATTTCATGCACTTTAAGGTTACTTTCTTCTACCGCTTCATTTAATAATATAATAGATTAATAATTCATAAATTATGACGGGAAAAGGTAAAAAAATACAAAAGACTAACAAAATTCGTGACAGAGCCAAAATTCGATGAATTTTATATATATTATATACATATATATACATATATATAAATTTATTTATCCATGTATTCCGGGACCTCAACCCCCTTCACTCAGAGTTCGAACACGTGACTAAAGAAATATGGACCCTGGGGTTACCGAACTCTTAAAGTTTGACCTCTGGACACGTCCGGGAAATAACGCTTATATATAGTAAACAATTCCGGGACGTCCCGGAAATAACAGCACGTCCTGGAAATAACGTAAATATACAGGGTTGACGTCCCGGAAAACACGCCTAATACACTTTATATGTGTGTGTATATATAAACTATTTCTGAGATTATTTGTATCTTACGTCTCGAGAAATATAAATAAATTTTCAAAGGCAGATATATCATACAAATTTTGTTCTTGTTTTTAAGGCCTCTCAAAATGTAAAAACCAATTAGCAGTAAAAAGTGTGAAAATGGGTAAAGTAGAAGGTCTACATATCCAGCAGAAGGCACTGCCAAGAAGAGTGACATTAGCAAGAAATCTGATTTCGGATATACAAAAGGATATAATCAATAGATACTATAATTTCGATGACATTGGTGAACTAAACAAATGCATGGCTTTAGAGTGAAACCTGGAAACTTGTTCACCCTGAATCTTTTAATATAACTGGGTACAAAATGTACTGTAACAAAAGTTTTATTAATCAAAATTATGGGCTGGAAGTCTACATAAGCGCATACATTACTGAAATCACGGAAGTTATAAATATTAATACTCTTAGAATAATAAATTCTAAAATTGCAATAGAAAACAATAGAGAAATATTATTATCTGCTCTATATAGATCACATGATATAACAAAAACGGAATTCCTTTTAAACCTCATAAAATTAATAGAGCATAACAGCTAATCTAAAAATAATCTAATTATGGGAGATTTTAACTTAGATATTTCAAATCAAGATACACTTAATCAAGAATTTTTACATATACTCTTGGAACATGGTTATTGTCCAGGCTTTTGTAATATTACCAGACCATCGGATAAAACATGCAATTCGGGTACTTGCATAGATAATATTTTTATTAAATTAGATAAAATAGCCTATAGAATATTCATACTTCGTATACAACTTACAGACGATATTCCACTTTTTATGTCAATAAAAAAGATAAGAACTACTGAAAATATAGATACCATTAAACACATACATTATAATAAACTCAGGACAGCCCCGGATTCAATAAACTGGAGTGAATTGTCACTAATAAATGATCCAATATAGCTTTAAATAACCTAATTGATAAAATAAAAATGTGTCTATGCAAAGCTGAATATAAAATAAAAACTAATAAAAACAAAAACATGAGGCCTAAGCAAAAGTGGATAACTAAGACAATTATGAAATCCTGTTCTACCAAAGTACTGGTAGAAAAACTGTATAAATTATGTAAAAAAGATCCTTATAATAATAGAAAAAGAGAAGAATATAATAAATAAAGCGAAGGAAATATATGATAAAAACAAATAGAATCTAGCATGAATAGCCCGAAGAGGATTTGGAATGTGATTAATCAAAAAATCGTAAAAGGAATAATAACATTACCTATTTATCTGATGGCAATAAGAAAATATCTGACCCTGAAAAATTGCTATGCTTTTGAACAAATTTGTCTGCTCAATTGGCAAAAGCTAAGTGATAAAATAAGATCCCCGACAAATGACGAAATTAAACTCCCTGCAATGAACAGCAAAAGTATATTCTTCGAGTTATCTAACCACCAGGAAATTAAAAAAATTATCTGCCGAACGGAAAACAAAAATGGTGTTATTGATAATATCAACGGCAAAATATTGAAAACCCTGGTTGATCATATACTAGAACCCCTAGTACGCGTTTTCAACCTCTGTATAGAGAAGGCCATCTGGCCAGATACACTGGAAACTGCAGAAGTTATACCTATCCATAAATCAAAAGAAAAACATATTCCGACTCTATTTCACTTATCTGAAACCTAGAAAAAATATTAGAAAAAATCATACACAATAGAATAACAAATCGTCGGGTGGGAGGAAGAAGGATCTATTTGGGCTGTCACGTCGAGTTCGACGTACGGCTTAAGAAGATAGGGACACCTAACTATCGTTATGTGCATAGGGTCCTTAACTCATGGTACCTTACCGACGGTTGGTAAATTAAAAACCATTTTACCTCCAGATTAGAAGTCGCGCATAGTAACTTGCAAGTTACCTTCGGGTTTCGGGAGTCATCAAGTTTCGGGCAAAGACCACCGTTCAAGTGGCATTAGAGTCAACTATCCTTTTTTCAAATCAATAGTTTTGCCATGACAATCCTATAGCATAACAATATCGATCTGTTTTTCCAGGAAAAACTATGCCCTAAGATACCAAAAATAGGTCAAAATGCGGTATAAAAAGGGCGGAGTGCCGCTAATCGCGGCAGAAGCTTTCCACCATTTGATTTCGTAGGGCGAAGCCCTTGTACGACGCTTGTCTAATTTTTGTATTCGAACTTAGAATTATTTTGATATTGTAATTCGGGCTTAGAATAATTTTCGTTCTTGTAAATTCTGACTTAGAATTATTTCTAACAGAATTAGACTAAGTTATTAACAAACTTCTCTGATTGTAGTCTCGCGATTAATTGTTGATATTCAATCTCGACTACAATCAGTCTATGTCAAAGTGTTAACTTATTTGCAATGAATAAACTTCAAATAATGGCATTTATGAGTGACTTTTATTTGAGAAACTACCGTTCCTTACATTCAAATCTCCCGCCGCGCTTGGGATCGCTGCCGCTTAGGAGTCGTACAAGGAGATGTTCAATCGAGCACCAATCAACAAAAGTAAGTAACATTTGCATTTGCTGTCTTCACTTTCTTTCTGCATTTATGTTCGCTGTCGCTTGTTGCTTAGTTAAGAATCAGAACTTGAGCTATTTATTTTAGTCCGTTTAACTAATTACGCGCGTTCCTACTCCCGTAGTTATTACGTATAGGCGTAGACCGCAACTGGAACAAGTATCGCGTTCACTTTACCGTCTTCGCGTCATTGTAACACGAACGTTACAGGGCTGAGCGTTGAAAACATTCTATTTGGGCCGAGCCTTCAAAAACGTTCTATTTGGGCCCAGCGTTCAAGAAGGTTCTATTTGGGCTGAGCGTTCAAGAACGTTCGATTTGAGCTGAGCGTTGAAGAACGTTCTATTTGGGCTGAGCGTTCAAGAACGTTCTATTTGGGCCGAGATTTCAAAAAGGTTCTACTTGAAACGCAAATTTTTTTTATTGAAATTTAGGTTAGCAACTCTATATGCATAAACTTGAAATATATTTAAATTTATTATGAGTAATTATTTATAATGTGAGATTTCGACTCTTTTTACTTTGACTGTAATAAAATTTTATTGTTGTAATGAACTAAACTATATATTTAAGGATTACAAATATTTTATAAATACTTGTAAATCTACAATTATTCAATTTACCTCAATGCTTCTTTTATTGGCATTTTTACACGATTTCTATTATAGTTAAATAAAGGTCGAATGTACTGTATAGTTCCTTATTTCAGTTCTTTAATTATTTAGCGTTTTATTTTGAAGGTTAAGAGTTTTTTTATTATGGTGGTCATCTACCTAATGGCCTTTCAAGCCAAAATCACCTGAAAAAGATAAATAACATATTAATATCATAGAAATACATATGTATACCAAAAATACCACTTATTCTGATTACCTAAGGCCACTTTAGAAATCTTCAAATTTATTTTTCACAAAATTATGAGTTTTTCAAAAAATAAAGTTTGGCGTTACTTTTTTTCAAGACTAATTGATGGATTTTAATGGGACAAAGTGCAAATGGCTTGTAATATGTTCCTCTCTGGAAGTAATCTATGGAATTGCAAAATTTTTTGAATAAGTAATTTTTTATAGCAAAAACTGCTTTTTTTCCTTATTGTTTTGACTTTTTATAAATTTTTGTGGTTTTGAGCATAAAAAACATACTTATTCAAAAAATTTGGCAAATCCGTAGCTTACTTCCAAAGAAGGATTTATTTCAAGCAATTTGCACTTTGTCCCATTAAAATCTATCCACTAGTCTTGAAAAAAGTAACGCCAAAGCTCAAAATAGTAGATTTTGAGAAATAAGCCTTTAAAAAAAGTTTTTTAATTCTCAAAATTTAATTATTCTGAATGGCTCTTTTTTTTGTTTTTCCTGAAACATAAAAAATATGTATTAGTAATGATAATTTATGATTGTTAAACAAAAAATATATCTCACTACATGCTCTGTATTATGGTATACATAACCTGATTAATGTAGCTGTCAAAATACGGTTCAGACAATATTCACTTATCATCCTGTTAAATCTACCAATAGCACAATTTGTTTAGTGTAACTAGTTCAGTGTGTACAACCTCATCTGTAAACGAAATTATTTGAATTCAGCTGACAGAATAGAAAATGGTGATATGACTATAAATATTGAGAAGATCACAAGAAATATATATATATATATATATATATATAGTGGAAATGATTATTCTAAAACCTAGTCTAATGTTATGGAAGTAAATCATGTGAAGAAAAAGGAATAAAAAAGTTAGAGTGCATGAGATATATGAGGAAACATTTTAATTAGTAGAAGGAAAAATAAAAAATGCGTTATTTAGAAAAGAACGCTTGATTTAGAAGAAAGTAATATATGCAGACTTAGTAGATAAATGCTATCACAGCAAGGAGGTTAATCAGTTGAATGATTTTCATATTTTTTACAAATTAGTCTGTCTGTTTTGATAACTGGATGGGTGCCATCTATCTGTGATTAGTGCTCTAGATCTGGAAAAGAAAATATCAGAGAGTATCTATTCTTTACACAACTAGTTTTATTTAGTTTATTTATACTTATCTAATATTCAGCTGATTGAATCTTTGTGCGAAGTGAAGATACAACTCTATACTTCAATAAATATCTGTGCAACTAAACAACGCGGCTAACCTCGACATGGTGCAACCGAGAAGGAAAATCAAAACATGTGCGTACTGAGCAGACGACAGCTTAAGCAACATCGCCCCGCGGCCCGCGCCCGTCGTTCAGCGACGTCTCGTAGCGCCCGCGGTCCCTTTACGCTTAAGATTGACGCGCGATTTGACTTCACGAGTAGCATTTATAATTTTCGGACATGTACGTACATGTATAAATTATATATGTAAATATAACGTATACAAATATTTAATCATTTAATGTATTTTCTTCGTTTAATCGTTATTCCTTCAACCTTAATAAGAATCCCGAAAAAGCCTAAAAAACAGCCTACTACACTGTTTTCCCCACTTAATGACCCATACCAACGCCAGGCATCACTTTTCAGTCGCCGAATAATTTTTTCAGCATTCGATAGAGCGCGGTGGACATAAACGATTAGATGCTATCGCTTCGTCACTCGCATTACACTGTACCGTAAATTTTCGAGTGAAATCTGGCGTCGCCAGCACGGGCGTTCATGTGGAGGCTAGCTTTACCTGGTAAAAGGCTTCTTGCTGCTCCGCGCTCCATTTGACATGCCTGTGTTTTCTTGATCAATTTCAATAAAGGCAGTTTGATCTCGCTCTCCTTCTCTATGAATCGTGAGTACCGCCCAACTATCCCCAAGAATCTTCTTAAGAATTCCTTTGTTTTGGGGACTGGGTACTGTAAAATTGGCTCCACTCTCTCGGGGTCTGGCCGCAAACCCTCTTGGTTCAATAGGTAGAGGGGTGTTGTTAGTAAATAGTCTGTCACCTGTTTGCGAACTAACTGCTTGACTATCTCCTTGATTATTTTCGTCTCGCTCGGCGTCATCTCTATCAATCTTGCACATTCCGCCCTGAATGTTAGGCTAGTGTCCTCGTCATTAGTGGCGAATGGATGCCACTCCTCTCGATCCCCACATCTCCACTGCCTGGCTCGGAACCGCAGCGATAAATCCCACTCGACCTCAAAGTTCATGCGTAGAATGATATTGTGGTTGATCTCTTTGACTGCTCGGAACTTTAGCGACTCTAGATGTCCATCGACGTCGATCGAGATGTGTAGTGTTCCCCGGATCTTCATCGAGATGCTGGAGACTCCTCTAACCTGTCCGTTTGATTTTCGGAGACGACCCCGATATCTCTCTACGATTCGCGGACCCTCTAGAGATATTGTAGCACCAGGATCCAGCAGTGCGAGATATGACTCGTCCCCAGTCACCACTCGTATGAAGTTCCTGTTATCCAAAGCGGCGACATCCGCGATATTCTCGACCCCTACTAGCTCCCTAAGTCTAACGCTATTCCCAACAATAGCGTCCGCCCCCACATGAAGATCCTCGATACTCCCTCGCAATCCCGAACCTTCGCTCCCATATTCCAGCGGGGGTGTTTCGGGTTGAGTGGCTAGTCACATTGCCCTTGTTTCTGGGTATGCTGCATTTCCCAGCACAAGGTCCACAGCTCGGTGTATCTGTGGCACAACTTCTAGGAACAACTCTAACACGTTCTCACCGCTTTCTTCCCATTCACTATCGACCTCATTGTCGGATTTGCAGTCACTGTCACTTCTTGACGTGTGCCAGTTAACCCGTCTTCCTATCTTCCCGTGTGAGGCGGGGTCTGGTCTATATCCTGCCTCCTCTTGGGCAGCTATCCTCCTTGATTCGGCTCCCATGTCTTCGTATCCCTTCCCCCAGTCATCCACTACCTATGTAGTGGCATTGGGTTCCTGTTCGTTTACACTCACGGCACCTATTTTACTTTATTTCCCCATTCGAGCCATTACACCAAGCTTACTCTTACCTGAGACCGTTCCACCTGGCCTCCGTATATCGACGACTGGGTGGAAGAACGGGCTATTTCGCAAGTTGTTTCGATAACGGGCTAACTCGGAAGCCACTTGAAGAACAGGCTATCTCGCAGGCAGCTTCAAGAACGGGCTAAGTCGGAAGCGGCTTGAAGAACGGGCTATCTCGCAAGCCGCTTCAAGAACGGGCTATCTCGCGAGCGATTTGAAAAAGGAGCTAACTC
>JAYJLV010000001.1:16163771-16180684 GCA_036873485.1 Torymus texanus | reverse complement strand
GTATACATACTATTTAATTAAATTGTATAATAGTCGGTTCATTATTATAATATTATGTTCTTATTATTCGAACACTGTTTAATACGATAGGATGTATTTTAAATCTCATTATTGTAACATTAAATATGTATATCTATATTAATATGTAAAGTTATTGCCGCATGTCATGACGAACGTTAGTTATCAACATTACCATGGATAGAAAATCATATTATTAATTTTAAATGTAAGCTTATTAATCAGTTATTTATATTTAAAAAAGTCTTTTTAATCTGACAACCTCATTCCCGTATCAATATCAAAATACGTTTATTATTTCTGTCAACGAATATTAAAACTCAAAAAACCATCGATCAAGAATAAAACAAAACAAAATTCATCCATACAAAGCCATTCGTCATTTTCGCAATTCCACCTCAACAGTGTGAATTTCGCCTGATCATCGTCGCCCGACCACGTACGACCTTCTGAACCTTATGTTCCAAAGTTTCGCTTCGTTCTGTGACGGAAGGTCAGAAGAAGAAGAAGAAGGGAGAATACACCTATATATCGTTCCGGATCAATGTACTTTTGGCGGATATCAGTTTCGGTATCTTCGAAGGGGTCCCGCGAAGTCTTACGCGGCAGACTCGAATCACCCTCTGGCATATATACCTTTTCTTTCTCTTTCTTCTTTTCTCTCTCTCCCGTCGATACTTCACGGATTTAGTGCGAACGATTTAAGCAGATAAGGTTACGTATGGAATACGGAAGAAGCAAAAGCATGTTGCCAATCTCGGGGCGCTTTTCTCTCTCTCTCCTTTTTTCGGTTAACGTGTTTTGAAATTTTTCCTTTCTTTCTCTTTCTTGGTTTCGGAAATGTAAAGGGCGTACCGGAAGATCTTTTTTCGTGGAATTTTCATCACGTATTGTATGGGTTTACCGGATGACAATAATCGTGAGAAATAAAAATTGAAAGGATATTGTAATGCATTGTGTAGTGCAGAGATTTTGTAGACTATTGTGGTTACTATATTTATATCAAATTTATATATTTTAAAATCTGAAACTCAAATATTAAATAAAAGATGTTTTTTGACATTTTTCTTATAAGAAAAATTGAAGTATTTCAAATATTTTGTTTTGTTTAGTTAAAAATATGTATATTTTGTTTTTTCAGAGAAAAAACTTTTTTTTTTCTTAAAAAGACATAAGGTATATTTTCACACGAAAAATACTATCTAGATATAGCCTGATATTTGATATAAGCTTCAATTAAGCTCAAATAAATTCGGTAATTAATACACACACCGTTGCTTATTTATCTCATTATAACATAATACTGTACCGATTTACTTACTCTTCCTCTCATTACACAAATCTCCAGCCAATACAAATCTCTCATCCCCATTAAAACTACCTTTTCTCCCATACAATTACCATTCCCTCTTCCTTCAAAGAAAAAAGAACAAACGCAAATTAAATCGTCCGGACGAACATCAGTCAGTCCCGTTTGCTACGACCAAACGGTGCGGAAGTCGAAAACTCGCCGGATTAGCCTTTACCTTCTCGCTCTCGCATCTTTTGTCTCCCTTGTCCGCGCGCGTCTGCGCATTAACTCTCTGCGCTTTATGCGCGACGCCGACATAAATATACGGCTTTAATACTTTTCCGGATGGTCAGCGGACGCTAGCTATGCTGCAACTTTTTCCATTCGCGGAAGAGTAAGTCCAGGATAAAATGCGAGAGAAAGAGGTGGACGGGATAATCGCGCGTAAAGATCGTCACGCGTGTGCGTGCATGCATGCATGTATGTGTGTAATGCGAGAAGTCGTGTGTGCCGTAAAAAGGTGGGATGGATGTATGGAGGTAGGAAGGGGAGACGACGGCACGTAATTCGCGAAATAAAATTTCGGGTGCGTCCAGGCGTGTGTCGCTGGCTGGCACGTGGACGAGTTTAACGTCAAGGAAAGGCAATTAGACGTATGAATTTTAACGTGGATTTAATGGCGTACAAACGGTTTATCGTTGTTAATGTAGTTGCGGAATCAAATATTTTATTCAAGAGACGATTGTTGTTTTAATATGAAAACAATATAAGGTTTTGCTCTACTTTTTTTCCCTAACCGTATTAACTGAAAATCTTATACAATCTTTTTGTAGGACACATTACTGACGTCTTTTCACAGACGAAATGGATATTTAAAGAAGACAGTTGTCGTGTAATCAGGCCGTAAAATGATCATAAATTTAATTCCCTCTGTAGGTTATTAAGCAGTTACCCTCTACCACGGATTTATAGACACTGCTGAAAATAAAATACACTTTATGCCCTGGCGGGCTTGCGACCGCGCGTAAAACAGAAAAATACTTGCTCTCGACACTTCTCAAACAAGATTTTTACGGCCTCGTAATTCACCAGCTCGCTGTACGAGCGACATTATTCTCTTTCTCTCTCTGAACCGCCATCCGATCTCTATCTCCAACACACCACGAACTCTTAATTATCCAGTATACCCAAACAAAGACACTATACTACTACAACTGAGTTCCATTGTTACCGCCTACTGCGAAGATAACCACATAGAAGCCGACACATTCGCTCGTAATCGCGAATATAAAAAAATTCCTTAGCAAGCGATTAAGTTAAAAGTCGTAGTGGTTCTATCGCTTTAAGTGGCGTGTATCGTGCGAACTCAATGATCACCAACACGCGCAAAAGTGGTAAGCACAAGTTTTGTTTTCTTTGTCTATATATGTGAGTATGGTGTATGTGAGGATGAGCGGAGTTTTTCACTCTCCTGGTTTGATTTTGTTCGGTCGAGATTTACGTGCACGCGTTGGGTAAGGAGGCGAGCGAGGGAATCGAGAGGAGGGAATTGATTGATTTACGGGGCGGCGGTAGTGGAAGCTGGTGTTTATTTGCGATACAATTTTTTGTTGGAAGGAGAAGAAGAAGAAGAAGAAGGAAGGGGTGGGTTAGGAGTTACAATAGTTTTTAGCGTGAGAAGAATTTATTATAGTTTAAGTTTGTTTGTTGAAGTAACCGCGATGAGGGAAAAAATTCTATAGGTATTTGTTAATTATTATTTTAGCAAAAATTAAAGTGGATAAAATAGGTTTTATTGAAAAGTAAAAAATTTAAGCACAAGTGTACAATATAGTTAGCACTTAGGTATTAAAACAGCTAGTAAAATATCTTAGACCGTAAAATAAAGATTAGTATGTTTCCTATATACCAGGAAACACGAGTACCCATAATTACCTAACCCATAAAAATAGAATGGTAAAAGCTCGCGAATACAGTTGAAAAGAATCGCCCTAAAGAGCTTTAAATAAGTTTAATCTACTTCTTTCTTTTTTATTCCCCCCTCCAACGACACTCGTACCTTACAAATGTACGTGCACCACGACATAACTTTTTCCCCCGATAACTCGTTTTAGCACTAGCATAAGTCAAGTCTTTCCCCGTGTGAGCACACGCATAGCAGTAGCCAATAAACATGCGAAAATTAATACATAACCGTAGCTCAGTGAGCGCGAAAAAAACTTATCAACCCCTTTCGCGCACAGTACGGCAAAGTAAAACAGTAGAAAAAAAATACAACGCAATGGTTTGCTCGTTTCTTACTTGCCATTTGCATTGCTCGCAGGGGAAGGATTAGGGGCGACGATTTAATCGTAATGCGCGTACATACGTATACGTGTATATATATATATATACAAGATCGCACACGCGACGATGACGAGTGCGCACGCGTGTATATATATATATATATATATGTATGGCAGAGTTGTTTCTTATATACGACGGAGAGAGGGGAGAGAGTGAAAGAGAGCTATTCAGGTTATGTTTCGCGAAATTGCGGCTGGCTCTTTTAACGATGATGGTGAAATAAAAGGCTTTTTCTGACGCCGCACAGGAGCGTGGGACGAAGGGTCTACGCGTGTTATACGCGCTTTTCGAAATACCTTTAGGAGGCTAATAATATTTCGCTATAATGATGGTAGTTTTTCTTTCGCTCTTGTTGTTCCTTTTTTTTTTGCTTTTTGTAGAGGTTATTTGATGCGAATATTTGCTCGACTTTCTTGTTCACGATGTTTTTGTATCAAAGAAAGAGGAATATTGTGAGAGTTAATGTATTAGAAAACTTAGTAAATATATTTAAGTAAACGGTACAGGATTGATATAAAGCACTTACTGATTTATAATATAAAAATTTCATTTACTCTTCTAAGATATCTAAATTATTTATATTTTATAAAAACAAATCAACTAACTTGTACTATACACACCGTCTTCCCATATTACAAAAAATATACCCACATCGATAAATCTAAACATATCGTCCCATTAACATTTCCCTCACGCTCCGAATATCCTAAAAATTAGCCCCATTCAAGCAACGATAAAAAAAAAAGGAAACGAAGCGCCACGGAAAGGAAAATCGCCGTTGCATCGTAACATATTCCGCATCGATATCACGTTCTCTCTCGTTCCCTTCCGCGTATATAAAAAAAAAAGCAAAGCCCAGAGAAAGAGCAGAGATTGACCCTCGCGTACTCACGCGGTAAAGCTACTACTACTACTACTACCCCCAACGGTACGACGAGGGTCATTTCGAGAGAGATTCGACTATCGCTTTCGCTGCGCTCGCGCGATTGCACCGGAAACAGTTAGACGCGCCCTTTCTCCGCGTCGCAATCTATTTCTCTTTCGGTCTCTCTCTCTCTCACACACTCGCGTGTGTAGCATACACGTGAATGCGAAGTATAGAGCTATATTCACGCGCGCGCGCGCGTACGCGTTTAGCTCGATAAGGTTCTATATAGATATATATCTATGACGTGTATATACGCGCGTGGTCGTTGCTTTTATCAGGAACAAAAACATTTAAGACTAAAATACGGACCGATACGAGCTAGAGTGTAACATACACGTATATACGTACACGTTAAAACACAAATTTGCAAACATACATAGGTCCAGTCTCTTTTATAAACACTTAAAACAAACGCGTATACAAATACGTACGCGCGCGCGTGGACGCATAGAAAACGACCATTTGGCATCGTTGCAGTAGACATACACATATATATGTATATATACACATTGGAATTCACAATGGGTATAGTTGGCTCGAAAAACGATGAGTGTAGTTGCGCACGCGCTCGCACGGCGTGGAAATCACAGGTTGGAAAGTTTTTAAATAATTACAGGCTTCTGAAAAGCCCTTGCTTCTCTTTCTCTCTCTCTCTCTCTCTCTCTCTCTCTCTTTCTCCCTCTACCTCTCGTCGACAATCGACTCGATGGTGTAACGTCATCCTCCGGCGTACTCGGCGAACGTAGGGAGGGAGCTTTTTTGCCGAGGTACTTGCGCTCTCGCACTATTAATGGGAAAAGTTCGCTTTTATCTTTTAAACGGGCTGGCAACAGTACTAATTTCTAACTTCTAGCATTACTTTGCGGCTCGCTCGAGTGTGAGTGATGTTGGTGGGTAGAGGGGGGGAGGGAGAGAAGCTATTCTAAGCGAAGAGAGTATATTTTCGGCCTATAAATTCCAACTGGCTTTTATACCGTTGCGTGACGGGCTAATTATATTTTGCTCGCTTTCTCTTCCTCTTTCTCTTGCTGGTACGCCGGTAGAGTTTGATTCGTTTCTTTTTTTTCACCTCGGAGCTGTGGCGAGAGGTAGGGAGGGTTTGGAGAGCGCGAATGGAGATAGTGTGAAAACGCTCTTGAAAGCACTCGAGCGCGCTGATAAAGACGTTTTATGAGGGATTTCGCAGCGAGTTTCGATTGATTTATACTGGCGCGAGAGCTTTTTTTTAATGAATGATTTTCCGGAGTGGTGGCGAATAGTCGAGGATCTTTTTTTTTTTTTTTTGAATTATCAAAGTGAAATCAAATAGGATATTGTTATATTGTATGTGCAATTATAAACTTAGATTGAATGTGTTTTTGGGGTCGTTATATTTCTTAGAATTTTCAGGTCTATTGCAATTGATTGTAACATGAAAAAAACGTTAAAAAGTTACAAGCAGGCCGCAGTCATATGCATTAAGCTTTATAAATGTAAATTACCCTAAACAAGAACAACAGTGATAATACGTTATACCAAACGCGCTCTAGAAAGTAATAAACCTCTTTCCACTCCTAGACAGGGACTTTGAACCCATCGGGTCTGCATAAAAACCAAATGAACAATCAAAACAGTCGCTGCTACCTCTCACTCCCTCTCTCTCTCTCTTCTGCACGTTCGTCACGTCTCGCGCTCGTTTACGAATTTTAATCTCGGCCTTTAATTTTCAAGTCGTACAGCAGTGGCAGCAGCAGCAGCGGCGGCATCGCATTCTCTCAACGCCTGCAGGAAGGTTAAGACTTAACGGTCGGTTAAACTTAACTGTCGGATTAAAAGTGCCACGGTCCGATGCACACGAGCAAAAAGCTACTTTCACCTCCACCTCCAGCTGTAACGCGATTAAACCCGATTTTACGTCAGTTTTAAAACGGCTCGTAACGGGCCCTCGCGTCTACTCCACCTCTCCTTTTCCTCTTTGGTAGCCAAGGGCTTATGCACTTCTGATTTTGTATTCTCGTCGCGCGAGCAGAAGAGGCAGGAGTTTATTGCGATTTGTCGGATAAAAAGGGTAGGGGGAGGGGGATAGAAGGGCAGGTGTGCTGTGTTTATCTTTGGCACGAGGTACTTGTCGCCTGAGCTTGACCGGCGAATAATGCACGTAAAGGGGACAGGGTTTATAGGTGGTGGTGGTTTGTAGAGGCATTTTGCCGAATTCTGCAAATTTTGAAGATCGCGCGTGTAAAGTTGAGGTTTACGGGGGATCTTCTGTGGCGAGTAGGAGCTTCACGCTGGTGTGCCGAGGTGGTTTATGCGCGAACCAAATGTTTCGTGTAGTTTGTAGGTATAAAAGTAGTATGTTACTTTTGATTTTACTTTAAAGTTATGAAGATATGAATTAAAGACGAAAATAATGGTTATGAAAAAGTATATGAATGAAATTTATTAATTCTCATAGGTTAAAATAATAATTTATTATGATTTCTTATAATTTTTTTTTTATATCTAAACGTTTAAATATAAGCTCTGTAGAAAGAAAATTGTTTTCAAAGTACATTTTATTCAACCCTTAATAACTCGTTGCGAAAATTCAATGACCACTACTATATGTATGTCTGATCATATCACGATTTTTCTACTTACGTACGTTATACACCTGCCGCGACACGTAATCGATCTCGCTCATATTTTCTTCAACTTTCTTAAATGAATTTTTAATTAATGCTCATGTACGCTACGTGCAGATAAAGATTACAAAATTATGCAAATTCACTTTCAAAACAGTTACCTCTCATCCCCTCACATCTTATATATACAACACCAAACCTTTTTCTTCTACTTCTGTACAATACTTTATCCTACTCTCATCCAACTTTTCACCAAATCAACTCTTCTCCTCACTACCGCAATAACCCACTGGCAAGACAACGGCTCACCGCGACATACACCCACACACACATGCACATGAGAAACTCGCGTGTTCCCTTTCCCGCGAGCGAACAGCGACGACACGACGCGCCGAAGCGCAAAAGAGCGCAAGGCCGCCGCGAGGCGCGCAGTCGAATAACTTGTCAAGTGCAATGTGTTTTGCCTGCTCTTGGCAATGGGAGAGTCGCGCGTGCTCCTGTCGTCTCTCAGCTCTTTACGTAAGCGAGTAGTACTCTCGTATACTTTAGGGGTGGGAGGTCGCCTCGTGCGGATTGTTCCGAAGTTTTGAGTAGAAAAATCAGGTTAGGGGTTGACTTAGGGTCGTTTGGGGGTAGGGAGGAAGTTGGGTTGGATTTTGGGGTGGTGGTGAAGTTTGATTTTGGATTTCGGGAGGTGCACTGACTTGTTTGAGTATAGGAAGTATATGAAGTTATACTGTGATGTGGAGGAATAAGTAACGTTATGTTCTATATTTCTCTCCAGGTCAATGATAATTTCGATTTTTAGTTGTAAAAACGACAGGAACTTATTAGTAATAATATTCGGCATGGTAATAATTGATTTTTTATCATTATATTGCCCTATATTAAACATCATGATAAGCATCACTTCCACCGACAGAATAGTTACACATTATATACGAAACATAAAACACACCTCATTACTCATCGAGTCTACAATGTAACCCTGATTAAACCTGCAGCATACGAACCACGTCAACGCTGCAAAAAAGATTCCCTGCTCTCTTTCTCTTTCTCTCTCTCTCCTCCTACACAGTGCCGTAGAAATAGTCGCGAAACTCTCAAAGACTGGTCCCCCCGAGAAGAAAGCGAAACAGAGTTTAAATTCGTCCCGAAAAAAAGGAAACCTCAGAGCGGAGTAAAGGAGGAACATTAACCTTTTGTCTAACCGTTCTCCAACCTGCGGCTTTCCTTTGTACAGCCGCGGCGCGACACCCTGTTTTTGTCTCCAGAGCCGCGTGGCCAGCGTCCGCTCCGTTTACCACACATATATACATTGTAGTACAGTCATACGTTACAGTTAAATCCCCCTCTGATTGTCTCACTCGCTCGCTGTAGGAATGCAGAAATGCGTACAGCCAACTGCACGTGAGTTACTAGACGCGTGCTAAGCGTTTAGAAGAAGTGCAAATCAGGCATCGTCAATTTCTAAGGCGAATGTTGGGTTGTCTAGTGGGAGTAAATCATTTTAAATTGAGAGATCGAGGTTCTTATTTGGGTGATTGGTTTTGGGAATAGAATTAGAGTAATTAGATTTATTTGGCTGAGTGGCTGGGACGTGATTTGATTAATTCAAATTAGGTTACCAATTTATTATCAGTATTGTACTCTTTATATTAATCTGATTTAAAAAGTTTCAAATAACTGTTTGAATTTACTATTTCATTAGTCAAGTAAGTTTTGAACAAAATCAATTCGAACAGAACGACTAATATTCCAGAAATAGTATCTTAAATTTTCCCCAAATCAATTGAATTTCACATCAATTCTTCTACTAAAAGCTCACCTATACCTTTACTAACCCACTAACAAAATAAGTCAAGCTTTAATTCTACCAAAAATCTTCTTTGACGAACAAAAGCACAGTACTCCCTCAACTCCCCAATCGAAACCTAACAAAGATTCACTCCCACTCCATCTCTCGTCGTACCTCTACAAAATGCAAGCTCATCGGTGGCCCTATGCGGTAGGCAGGCAGTCGGGCAGGAACCACTGGAGAAAAAGAGAGATAGCGCAAGCTCCATATAGAGCCTTGAAATATTCCAACAGGGTGGTAGCCTCGGAGGAGGGAAACCCTCCTCGCGCCGTCGCCCATTTCCAAAGCTCCAAAGCGGCGAATCCACTCTGCGCAGATGAACTTTTTGAGGCTTCGGGGCTGCGCCAGCATGGCCAAAGCTTATATATATAGTGAGTGCACGGCTTTTCCTCTACTGTTTCGTTGTTTTTGTCCGCCTTTCGCCGACTGGATGGCTGTCTCGCTTGCCCGCGCGTTGCTTCTTACGGCTGCTTCGACTGGGCTGTTGCTAGCTGATGGTGAGGGATTTTCGAAAGGAAAGGTGGCTGGGGTACCTTGGGTTCGAATTTTTTAGATGATTGTAATGAAGGTTTGTGAGTGATTATTTGATTGATGATAAATATAATTATTTAGTTATTTCATTGGGCAACTTTGATTTTGCTTATATTCTCTTTTATCAAACTTTTGGTTAATTTTGAAGAAATGAATACTTTATTTTTCAAACGTGAACAAAGAATCAATTGAAATATTGATCCATGATGAGATACTAACTAAAGAGAGTAAAATACTTAGTACTTTATCGAATGCTTTTTCACGTGATTTTTACAACCCCATTATATATCCTGCCCTTTCGCTTTGCGCGTGCGCGCACGCTTACTCTGAGTAATTACTAGAACATAAAGTGTAATTAGCGCTCGCGCAGCCAGCGTAGAATCGCCGAATAAAGAGCATTTTATATTATATACCTATGTTCACTTACATATATATATACACATATATGTATATGTGTATGTATGCCTGTACGCGTATTCACGCACACATATACATACAAGCGGGCGAAGGGCAAACATTTCATCATTACACGACAGAGAGGACTGAAACGGCTGACTCTCTGTCCCTCTCTCTCTCTCTATCTCTCTCTATCTCTCTCTCTCTCTCTCTCTCTCTCGTTGGCAAATATTATTCAGTAGCAGCTGCTCCGTGAAACAGTAAACCGACTCTAGTGGAATTAAAAGGTAATACCGGCTTTATTATGACGAAACGTCCTCCCGCGTCCTACTGCCTCTACCTCTATTCTGTCTTTTTCTGCTCATCATCGGGCGAGTGACACTGCAGCTGCAGAAAACGAAAATAGAGAAGAAGATAAAGAGAGGGAAGAGGATAGAGAACGAGAACGGCCGAAAAAGCGCACTGAAGTACAATTCCCGTCGCTAAGTAAGTTATGGACGGAGGTAAGTAAGACCGGTGGCGGCGGCTTTTCGTTTCTATCTCTCTCTCTCTCTCACTCTCTGGCTCTCTCTCTATTTCGAGTGCGAAAGGTAAGTCTGACCCGACGTCGAGCCATTCCACTGCTACTTAGCACTCAATACGTTCCACTTAGGACGAGCTCCAGAAACTGCGCGACTTTACTGCGTCTTTCTCTCCCGATCTCGTTTTCTTTCTATGTTTATATCTAGAACTGTGTGCATCAGTAGTGTGCTCGAATTACCGAGGCCGGATGCAGGGGTGAGTTATCAAATTATCGAGGGCTCTTCAGAAGAGGTCGAGATACTTCGAACAGGATATTTTTCTTGATATTGTGATGGCAGCCTTCACGAGGTAATAGATTGGAATAAATTTTTAACTATAAATTAGGTACGATATTAATATCACTATTAAAGGAACATTACACTTAAAAATATATTTGTTATTCAAAGTTTAAATGTATATTAGTGTCATAGTATTTCTTATTTAAGAAAAATTCGTATTCAAAAAAGTAAATATAGCCATCGGTTGTTTCAGTACGAATAAAATACAGTTTTTACTGAAGAAACATAAATTTTATCGAAAAAGTCACTCTCACCTTTAAAAAGTTAACGCGAAAAAAAAGTCAATTCCAGAGAAAAATAAACGAACATCCCATTATTTGAAAATCCACTTTCTCGAAATAAAACATTTCCAGCCATTAACCTCAATCAAGCAACGATCCGCACGAGCAAAGTAGAAAAACTCCACGGCACTTCCCATCGTCTTAAACCCTCCCATATTAGCGCTTTAACCCAACGGCAAGCGCGCGTATAGAAACGTTGAGCAAAGGTATATACACCCGAAGGAGAGGAACGAAATAAGATCGTGGAAGCGAGATAAAGAGCGCAACAAAGTATAACAGCTAAGTAAACACCGGCAATATGTTGCCTCCTACCTTTTCCTCTCCTTCCATCCGTTCGCGTTTCGCCGGATGGATCTTTCATTGCGCGCGAGCGAAAAACGGGTAACAGCAGCGCCGGTGGCCGACACGGAAAACCGAATGGTCTTCATAAATCCCCGGGACGTAAATCAGTCTTTATGGAGTTGGGTGCGAGGCTATTTGCTCCTCGCTTCAGCTTGGCCCTACCGTTTACGTGGCTAGGCGGTGAGTTTTTTTTTCTTTTTTTAAGAGGATAGGTATAGGCTGGAGCGACCGGTTTTCATTATCGCATTGAGATTATGGCTCGGAAAGTTTTTGTTAGAGGTATGGACGCGGTTGTGGCAGGTTAGGACCTCACAAAGGTTGTAAAAGCTGGGGTATGAATGGGAAAGGTTTGTTTGACGAAGGTGTGAGGGAAGGTTTAAGAAGTGAACTGTTAAACGGTAGTTGAAGTGAATGATGTAAGAAAATTAAGTTTAGTTTGAAAATATTATTAAAGTTAAAGAAGCAAAGAAGTAATATTTTGATAATATTTTACGTATATTTGGAATCCATGTAACTGTAAAATTACTCAGAAAAATTATCGAAAATTCATAGACCATACCGATCGCATCTTCCTGTACATTGTAATACTCGCAAATAGTACGAATTCATTCGATCCCACTTCTTGCGAAAATTACAGTATGCTGCCTCGATAATGTTACAAAAATGGTACACACATGCGCGGAAGTCAATATGCAGACCCTCGAAGGCAAAATTACTTTTTTATCACGCTAAAACATCCACTCGACAACAAATTATCGACTTTCCATCCACGTGCACGCCTTGCATCCAGCAGTAGAAGCGAAGATCCGACGAAAAAAAAAAAGAGGAACGCGTACACATACATGCACATACACAGAAGAAAAAACACAGTGAAAAAGAAGGAAAGAGGGGGGGAACGCGTTTAAGTACGATAAACAGTATTGGAAAGGAAAACGAACGGCACAGTGTACAGGTTCGGCGTGTGCAGCCGCCTCTAAAGCAATCGAGCGCGCGCAGAGAGGCTCGGCCTGTAATAGTCCAACCGATGGAGAAGCACAGCGGAAAAAAAGAGTACGCTTTTCACTGACGAACTGTGTGGACGCACACGTAAAGAACGTCTGTACGTGGCAGTGGTAGGAGAGGAAAAGGGACAGAGAATACGCTACTCTTTTTCTCGTTTCTGGCACGAATCGGCGGGCGGCGGCGGCGGCGGCGGCACGCGTCATAAAAGCAATCGTAAACAACTGCAAAATCGCTCGCGCGTTACCGTTTCCTCTCGCAATTTTCCGCGGATCGGGCCGACTTCGTATATAGCAGAGTATATAGGCAATGGTAGTAGTATAGTGGTATAGCAATGGTATAGTCGATTGCGATTGCATGGAAGCGGTATTACCTTGGTACGGGTATGATGGGAGGCGGAAAAAATAATTTTCGTATTAAAGGGCGATGTGGTATGATGTAACAGAGTAGATGTTGGATTTGTTTGGGAAGAACAAACCTTGTTTGAGATGGTAAAAGTTTTATATTTATAATAAGATGTATTTTTGGATAACAATGATGATAAGTAAATAAGTTATGATGATATAATTGTAGAATAAAGCTACTAAATATATAGTCTGATATTGCTAAGTAAATAATTACTTTTATTGAAATAGCGTTGAAATCATAAATAAATGTTCTAAATAAATACCATAAATAATTAAGTTCAATATGCTATTTTAATGTGAAATTCTAAAATCAGTCAAATATTGTACCAGATTAGTAATCCCAATTAACTCTACTATGTATAATTCTATTGACTTAATTTTTAAAACCCTTATCAGTAAAATAAACATCTTAGTTTTAAAAATTTTAGATTTTCTACATTCATCAAACTACTTGAAAAAATAATCTCTGCAATTTTTTGTTTTTCAATACCCTTGATACCCTGCCAAAAAAAACAATATACTGCCCTACTTCTGAAACCCTTCCACAACAATCCTTTTTCTCCCCCATCAGCAAAACAATCAATCTCATTCCCTTGTCTCTTGCCCCACCCCATTACTCAACCCTTCCACACACAGTCTAGTACTTGACTCGCTACGCATTAAGCCCTCCGCCTATAGAAACCCAACAACACAATCCTCCTCCCATTGCGTCCCTTCAGCAACTGAATCGAAATCGAAAAGGTTAGCGATCATTGCTGCTACTGCTGCTGCTGTCGCTGTTACTGCACTTTGCATCGAAACGAGAATCCATTCAGACCGCGAGCATGCGCGTGCGCTCGATTCGTCGCTTTTCCGTGCATGTAGCATGCGCATTGAGTCGCAATCAGGCGTACGCGTGCATCTATCCTTATTCCCCGATATGACCTGGCGAATGCGCGCATGCTGAATATGTGGGTCTCGGTTCAGAGCATATATGTATGTATGTATATATGTATATATAGAGCGTGGTATGTGCGCACGTGTAGGATGTCTGTGTGTACCTACCTATCCGACGGTTAATCCACGAGGATTCCTCCGGGAAAGAGAGAGAGAGGAAGAGAGGCAGAATGTCGTATTACGTTCGTTTAATCGACTGTTAGCCGATCGACCGGGTTTGTGGATTTTCGTACTCTGTGGATATGTGTGTGTGTGAGGTCGCGGTCGATTTTTAGAGAGAGGAATTTTCTACTTGTTCGAATGATGAAGAATGGTTAGGTTGGATTGAAGTTGTTGGGAATTTAAGTATGCAGAATTATTAGTAGTAATGAAAAGGAGGGATAGGAAAAGTTTTATTTAATGGAATTCTAACATTTTTAGGTCAAGCGTTTTTTTTTCTTTCTTCGGTAGATATTGTGTGAAAAAAGCTTATTATAGCTACCATTACTTTTCTTTCCCCAAGCCTGTCATGTTCAGATGCTTCGTTACAAACACATTTTTCTTTAGCATCAGTAACTGCAAGTCATGTCTACTAGTTGATTTCGGCTTAAATAACTCGTTGTAGACGTCATTCTGCAATGACTTATGTCGATTTTCCCATATGTTATTCGGCATTGTATTTTCATATATTTGTTTCATTAGTATTTCATTAATATCCGTTGGAATTGAGAGAAATGTTTATTGAATTGCGTAAAAAATATTTTATTATGAATATTTACAAGTGCATGTGAATTTAAAATATCTTAAGCTTATTTTGACATATCCCGAATTATATATAACTAAATATAATAATTAATGTAATTTAACAAAATTTACGTACGAATCTTTTTCCGAATCTTATGAAAATATTTTTATGAGTGTAATTGTAATTATTATGATAAATTGAAAGGTAATAAAAATTATGAAATAAAATGAAATATTTTGTAAAATACACGACATTTCTAATATCATAATTCAAATTAAAATCAGCATCAACAACAATCACCGGTCCATTTCAATCTCAACAATAAACATTACCCCCACATAGCATCCTTTCTCTCTTCCTCTTTCTCTCTCTCTTTCTCTTTATCCTCGGCAAATAAAGACACTTCCATCAAAGACCCGAGACCTCATAATAATTATTCTTAAATTTCATCTCCCTCGCGTCCGCCTCTCACAATATCTCTCTATCGCATTCAGCGCGCAATCTCCTCCAGACAATCGCTCCTTCCTTATTACTATACGCTTCCCTTTCCTCTCTTTGAGACCCACAGCAACTGCAACGCGGAAAAAGACGCAAGCTCGTGCGCATTTTAATACTCTCTCTCCGCTCGTCGAAAAACTTTACAGTCTCTAATTTTCCCTCCCCCCACTTTCGGCCTGTCGTCGTCTATGTCGCCGCGAAAACTTAATTAAGATCGCCGCGCCATTTGTCTCTGTCGACGTTTAATTATTTCGCGCGTACGCGCGTATTCTTCTATCTTGGATGGCATGGCACAGTAGGGTATCTTTTTTTTTCTTTCACTCTCGCGGAGAGTATACGAGAAGGAGAAAAGGGCGCGAGAGAGGGAGTAAGCCGCTTTGAGCGCGCGTTTGGCGTTGAAAAACAAGGTAAGTAGTTGAAAAATCCGCCGCGGAAGAAGGGAAAGGGAGGATGGGAGAAACTTTATAATTGAATAGTTTATCGCTCGCGCGGATCTGGGAAAGTTCGCGCGCGCGCCTGCGGCCCGATGAATCATCTCTCTCTCTCTCTCTCTCTCTCTCTCTCTTGCTTTTGCTCTCGCCTCTTGGCTTCGATAGAAAAAGTTCGTCGGCTAATCGCACGTGAAAATCGTCGCGCGCGAGGCTAAAAGCGGCGGTGGCAATTTCGAGGAGAGAAGGGTAGATCGAAAGGGATGAGCGTGATGAAAGGAGAGAGAGAATGAGGAAGAGGAAGGAAAAGAAAAGTCGTCGAGTGGAGAGTGTAAGGGAGATGGTATTATTAGAGGGACGAGACGAGATAGTAGTGGCTGCTATTTACGGGTAGGCGAGAGTAGTTGCTCACGAGTGAGAGACGAAGAGAGAGGAAGAGAGAGAGAGAGAGAGGATGAGAGGAAGCAGTGCGTGAAATAGCATTTACCGTCTTGAGAGGGTCTGCGAAGTTCGCTCCCAGAGCGGAGTAGTGAAAGAGAGAGAGAGAGAGAGCACTAATTAGTGAATGACTTTTAAAAGGATTATACCTGATTTGAAGTGAAATGTAGACGGCTCAAAGTTGCTTCACAATTAATGTTGCACGTTTAGTTGCATAAATAAATTATTTTACATATAGTTGTGTTTGTTGATAAGGTTTGATTTTTATTTCATTCCAATAAATTTGATCAATTGAATTTATCTTTTTTACTATTTTTACTTTTAATATAGAATGGTAAACATTATGTTATTTTTTTCTTTTTTAGGAAAATTGTATACCAACCCTTCTAACGACAATAATTATTCTCTAAGGAATAAATAATAGAGATAACAATGGCAAGAACCACAATTACCGTACTTTACGCTCGACCGTTCCACCTAATAAATACCGGAAAATTTGACTCCCTCACTCTCTCTCTCTCTCTCTCTCTCTCTCTCTCTCTCTTTCGCTCATTGTTATTTCGCGTCCACCGCTACGCTCACATGTGGGAATTATTAATAAACTCGTAAACTTTTGATCACAGGCAACCGCGTGCTCACCTTCGTCGCTATCGTCACTAATTCAGCGCTAATTACTCAACTTCTCCTTCGCCCCCACGCCGTCGAATATCGGCGCAATAAATCACCTGCGCCCTCTCCTTTCTCTCTCTCTCTCTCTCTCTCTCACTCTCGTTAAACATTGACTCGGCATCATATCCACCTCTCCCCTATACTCCAACCATCCTAGCACAAACTTACATTAAAACCTCTCACACCTCGACAACGACACATCCCAGCTCCAGAAATCAATAAACCCGAACGATCCGCTAAAAACCAAGAGAGATGTAATATTCATAAAAAACATCGTTGGATCTTTGTTTGTTTGTTTGTAGTATCATTTATTAACGCTCTAGGAAATATCCCCTTAAGCGCGGACTTAGCAAGTAATAC
>JAYJLV010000001.1:16141577-16162353 GCA_036873485.1 Torymus texanus | reverse complement strand
TTCATTATATTTCTATACCCAAAAACTTATCCCAAAGTTTGAGCCAAATCCAGGACCCGAAGGTAGTGCACTCTCCTTGTTAGTTTCTTATGGAGACGTCACCATAAAAGTCACGTTTTTTAATATAGCGTAGAAAGTACTCTTACAAATTTATCGAAAAACTAATACAATGAGTATATATATGGTTGCGGTCTAAGCAGCTTAAAAAATTGATATCCTGTCTTGTGTTTGTTCACTCAATTAAACGCTTGTGAAGTTTATACACATTTCTTATAATAAAATACGTAATCATATACAATCTAATTACGAAACGTTTCCTATATTTTGTGATTAAGTGAAGAAAAGCTTTTAAAATAGGTGGTAGCACTCCCTTAACTTTAGATGTCCAGTTTTATTTAGGCTGACAGCTTTCCAATAAAAAAACCCTTTTAGTCACAATACTTTTAATATTTATGAGTTGTATAAATGAAACTTATATTCAACCTCGAATTATATTTTTATTCTTCTTTATTTATACACTATTTGATACCGAAAAATGTTTATTATGTTGGGATTTATATTATTAAAAGTTTTGTATTATTCTGCACAGAGATAATAATACACTATTCAGAATTTCTGCGAATATTACTTACAGCATACGTTAATGATTTCCATTTCTCTAATAACTAATAACTACCAACTTCAAATTACATCAAGACTGTTAGATTCGATGAAAAGCTCCTACGACGTTATACTAACACACGGAGTTTACAAACTATCATACCACTTAGTACCCTCAATCAACCACTTCCTTCTCCTCTATTACCCCTACCAAATCAATAATAAAAACTAACTTCAACTTTAATTTAAAACAAAAACTTCACTCATTCTCCACCCCCAATATTAAACCCCACATTCTCAACCTTTCCAAAAAAGCCACTTCCCAAGTTTTCCCTCAACTTCATCTCCACCCTCCAAACAGCTACGAAATTCTGCATCCCTTCGAGTTCCGTACGCCCACACGGTTTCCTGACTACCAGCGTACGTTCGATTTAATTGAGTTGTGCGCGGCGGTCGCGTCGAACTTGCGCGACCCGGAATTATTATTCCAGTGTCCGGCCTCAACTACTGGGTATAGTTGGCAGGGGAGGCGGAGAGTTCAAAGAGGCCCAGGTTTCGGGGAAACCGGATTTTCCGCGGGGACGCCGATTAATTATGAAATTGATATGAACTTTCCCCGCCTAGTATTCCCGTACCTACTGCGAACGATAATGATGTGTACGTTCTTAGACTTAGTACAGAGGTGGTACTTACCCTCGATAACGGGATGGCGAGGCTTGTAGGACATATCTGAAACAAATAATGAATTATCGATCAGTTATTGTGTTGAATTATTATTATTTGTGAGTTTCATAGGGGTATTCGTGTGTTTAGACAATCAAATTTAATAGCTATACTGATAGCTATAACTATTCTAAACTAATCACAACATAAAGATATTTATTCTATAAAGTTTCCTGAACGATTACTCTATTGACATTCCATTTTTCTTCATTATAAACGTCGATACAACAGGATATATAAAGCGGACAATTATTAGCTAACATTACAAGCACTACAACGGTAATTACAGCAACTTCATTATAAAAACTTGGAGCGAGGTAGTAGTAGTTTTACACGATCGATACGCAAAACAATCTCGTGTTACGCCATCAACGTCTCGAACTTCCAGTCGCTCGCTTTCACCCTCAAACTTTTTAAATTTCCAACTATTTAATTATATATAGTTTTATCTATACAAAAAAAAAAGCAGCAGCTCGAACCTACAGCCAAGTGGAAAAAAACACATATTCTCCTGTACCTCGGTGAAAAGTTACCATAAACAAGCGTAAAACAAACTAACTTTTAAGTTTGCTCGCAGCTCCCTAATGTCGGCGCATTACCGTGCGAGCGAGCGAATAAAAAGATATCACGACGACGGCGTTAACGACATAATTAAAACTCGCGGTTGCGACACGTTAATTCTCCATTATCGCTGCGAACTACGTGCACGGACGTGTGCGTGCCGGATTTGGCGGTGGCAGTAGCGAAGGAAGAAGTTCTGTCTGCGTCGTGTATAGAGCAGAGGAAAATAGTGGGATGGAGTGGATGCGCATAAAGTGGTAATTTTTGTTTAATTCAACATGGTGGTAGGAGGTTGGAGTGTGTGTTTTTTTAATGAGATTGAGAGAGAGATTTTTTTATTAAGAAATGTGTAGGTTAACGAACGACGTGGGATTGACTAAGCGGCTGTTTATTACGAGAATAAATGTTTATCTTAGAAACGATTATATTATACAAACTACGAAATAGTATAATAATTAGGTATTTACGATGGATACGAGATTATTACTTATATTCTATGCTGCGCTTATTCACTTATATTAATGATGATCGTAAAGTTAAGTGTGTTATGCTATCATAAAGCTAAAGAAATCGAAAATTCACTGCTCGGAGAGATACGAAAGTTTATTCTGGCTATATAATTTTATTTCACAATTCACGCGAGCGTGGGGAAGAGGCTTCTAAAAATACAAAAGTAAATTCATCAAAATATACGATGGCATTAAATCTTGATGGACTAACATTTATCATTATCACCATACATATTTATCAGAGGAGACAATTTAAAAGCGTCAAGAATATAATATCCAATATCGAATATATTTTTAACCTTTTCAATATAGATTTATAATGCCTAACTTGCGCGTTGTGAATTTTTTAATATTTGTTTCACGTGCTACGATAATAATGGCTAGCCCATATGATAATAGTTGTTTTATTATCGAGTACATTCTCCGAAAACGTAATAGCATAATCAATATTATAGATAGAACCGATAAAACTAATCATATATAACAGCTACGAATAAAACTCACATTATTTAGCGTTCAGGGAAAGAAAAAAAAACGTCATTAATGCCAGTACTACTTCCTATCGAATCTGTCGGCCAAATCATGAAACGACCGCTAACGACGCTACCACACTCAACCACCTCTCCAACAACAATATAACCCTTCGACGAATTTTTTCCTTTGTACAAAAACCTAGTCAACCTCTCTATCCCTTTCTGTGCACATAATCGGAACTGTTCAACTTCAACTTCCTCTCTTTCTCTCTCTCTCGAATAGCAGAGGACGACGGCCGAGCGCGGCAACTTTTAATTATCCGCCTCCTTGGAATCCATTAATGAAGAGGCCTCGACCTACTGTCACGCCGTCGCGCGTCGGAAAATAATTAGAAGTTTCCAAGCGAGGCGCGCGAACGTTCTCCCAAAGTTACTAGACTATAGATATATATATATATATATATATATATATACGTGTACAGACATATATATATATATATATATATAGGTATGCGCGCGAAATGTTATCGTCACGTCAGATGTTTACTCCCGACCTCCGTGACGAGGTAAATAATCGGAAGTTGGCGAACTTTTCTGCGGGATTGACGCGCATGTACGATTAGAGGATGAGGGAGAAGAAGGGCAGAGACTATGTTGGTCTTGGGATTCGAAGGGCGAAGATGATTTGGATTCTTGAGAGCGCAGGAAGGATGAAGTTTTGGGTGGGTGGTAACGGTAGGGATTGTCTTTGATTTGCGGCTGTTTGTTTTCGAGAGGGAGGAAAAGAGATGGGATTTATGTGGGGTAGTGGTTGAGTTTTAAATTGATGGCGCGTTTATTGGTTGAAGGGATGAATCTTTTTTTATTGGTGAATGAATTGATTGTGTAAATTGAAAATTAGCATTTTTTTTCTGGGAATTTCGTATAGAATAATATAAATGAGTTAGACGAAAATGGAATAATATTTTTATAAAAATTACACAGTTATTTTATACCATTATATTAAAACTAAATGTTACTATTTATTATACAGCTTTTTATAATTGCTTATTATTCAATCTTTTTATACAAAAGTAAAATCAGTTGCTGCAATGATTTGATAAATAAATAACAAATTGGCTGATTGCAATCAATCTCTATCACTCATATAATACACATCGTCACTCGTCGCCCATAATCATCCAAAAAATCGTCTTCGTCCAATCCACAGTAAACTCAAAGCAAGAAAAACATTAAATTCTCCATACTTCCTACATCTTGACTACAGCTACATCTAATGTTCCCGAACAAGATGGGAAAGCTCAACGAAGCGCACGTGTTGTTGATATGTTTCGCGACGTGCGCACGAGACCCCTACCCTTCTATAGAACCGAAAAAAGCACACTCGAGTAACCTTGCCCACGGACCGTATCGCTCTTTTTTCCATCTGGACAGCCTGCGTACGAATGTCTTGAACGGCTTATCGCGTGTTGGAATGCAAATGTTCCCTCGAATTCGGCGTCGATGCAATGCGCCGTCGCCTTCGATTAACGAATTTCCGAGAGTCGAGCGTGCAAGTTTCGTAAAGAGGACGAAAAGCAAGATTGTAGATTCGATTATTTGAATGTATATGTAATGGGTGGTTGGTGGAAAAATTTAGGTGATGGTTTGGTATAGATACTGTAGAGCTGTGTCGTGTTTAAGTAACAAATTTCATTTAGTATACATTCGGAATTATATTAAATTAGATATGAAATTATATATAAATAAAATGATGAATTGGAATTATGTATACTTATAAGTATTATATAGCGACGTAGTAATATCATTTTTATTGCTATTGAAATTCCGAGGTATTCTCGTCATCTAATTGAGTTGAAAATATAAAAATAAATCATTAAAATTCATTCGGTCTAATTAATACTATATCACCCAAGTAATTGTATAACATAATATAACAGCGTTACTAAATTTACTCCACGCTTTAAAATACGTACAAAAACGAAATCAAACGCGACGCTCAAGATATGTCGATAAAACTTGATAAAGTACATGCGATCAGACTCAATACTCCTCGAATTACCCTTTTTTTTCAATCTCTTCACCTGAACTTTCCAGCTCTCAACCCGTATAAATTAACTCCGAATCAGATATCCTCCTCCCGTCTACTCTCGCTTCCAACTTTATCCGATTCGAAAAATCAGCGATCCACACTTCGCCCCGTTAAAAAGAACTACTACTACTACTCGCCTTCTTCCCCATATACCTCGTGCAACTTCCTTCTACAAGCGTTCGTTCACTCGCTCGCGCGCGCGCGCGCGAATAAGCCCAAGATATACATTATGATAAACAGTTGAGAAAGAAAATTCGGATACTATAGCGCGAGGTAGAAAACTCTCTCGCATGGTGGAAGAAAAGAGCAAGCAAGCAACGTTGGCAGCCGAGTGTATAATATATACGCGTGCGAAAAGTGCAGTTGCGGCGCTAGCAAACGCGCAAGCGAACAGGCAAAAAATAAAGGAGCTCCTCGCGTACTCCTGCGAACGATTGATTTTCCCGATATTTCAGAGGTACGGTAGTGTTAGAGGAGGGTAGGAAGAGAGAAACTTCGCGCTACCATCCGGCTGCGAAAAATGAGAAAACTTTTGCCCCCGTTGCCGCTGAGATTCGCGATCACGTCCCTCCCGTCCGGATTTCCAGAGAGAGAGAGAGAGAGAGAACAAGCGTTGTACGAAAATCTGGCCAGCCGCTGCAGCAGCCGCGCTGCTAACGTAAATAAGGGAAATGTGCGTCGCGTCCGATGTTGCGGCTGCTACTGTATATATATGTATGTGCACGACGGGAAAGTTTCCAAGTTTCGCGGTGGGCGAAAAACTTGCCTTCTGCTACGTTCGTTAGGGTGTGGGGAGAAGAGTTGAATGTATAGGTTGAGACATTGTGAAAGTGTAAGATTTGATGGTATGGTTATATACTTTGCGTTTGGTTTTCTTCGTTACGACGATTCACCGCTGGCTTATCAATTACGTTGATCTACGTATAATAGACTTCGCCGTGGCTATCGTATAGGCGCGTGTACAACCACGCGACCAAGGTATGAATTAGTGATGAAAATACGCTATATACATACGTATGTATACAAACAAAGCTACGGACACGACATCAGATTGCCTTACTAGCGTATAGTTATCGCGTTCACTCCCTCACACATATACTCTCTAATACCATGTTTGCTGTGCCCCAGCGTTCCTTTCATTAACCGCCTCTTGTTTCTTCTTTATTTTTACAGGCACAATGTATGCGCCCGTGTATACATAAACAGAGAGAGAAAGAGAGAGAGAGTCGTTGTGTTTTATACGTTTACTTGGAATTCCATTAAGTCCTTCATAATTGGACTTGTCGGATGAAGGAGGAGCACCTGAGAGTAAGGGAGAGAGTCTGCGACAGCTGACTGATTGCGCGCTAATTGCGACAATCAAAGCGAACGATTGGCTTTTTCCTTGTTCTCTCTTCTCGCGAGTAAACGTGGATCCTTTTTACTCACGTTGTTTTGACAACCTGTAGAGCGGACTGATGTTGTTTTGATATCGTTGAGCAGTGTAATCGAACTTGTCATGTTTTGTTATTTTTTTTTTAACCGATCCGTTAGCGCTGGAGTATGTTGTCGAAGCTTTTAATAGAATAATAGTACGTGAAATTGCGTTATTTTTTTTTTTGATGAATCTATCGACTGGTTTTGTTCGTCGTCGAGTGCCTTTCGTATAGTAATATCATTATAAGGATAGCATTTAATCTATTATTATATAACTAAATAACTACTGTATACACAATAAAAGTATTTCCCATCAACAATGTATACTTGATTAGAAAATAGTTGCAAAAAAAACGCGTGAAACAAAAAAGGAACGCGATAAAACGTCTATAAAAAATAGAGCTTGAAATCGTCCAAATACATTGAATATTCGCAGCGAACAAATGATATCACAATCGAGGTACGATTACTTTTACCCTCGCAATACGGAACTAAAATATATACACAGGATGAAAAAATCACCTTTCCACAACTAAACTCTACAACCGAAATTTGTAACAATAATCCTCGCCCAACGCTTCCACCCTTCCAACGCCTACGCTATGGCCATTCGACTATACCCAGTCTTCCTCTGCTTCCGCATCCTCTCTCCAACCATTATCCTTCCCCCCGTTCAGGTATACAATACCCCGCGCATAGTCGAGACCCCCTATCATAAATATCGAGCTCGCTTACGTAACGCCCAACACACACACATGTATACAAAAGAGAGTCGTCGTCGTCTCCACCCACGCACGCGCTAATCAGACGCTCGCGTGGATAATTGCACCGATCTTTATTTTGGGCATGCGAGTGTATGTGTATATAAGCTGATAATTTATCTAACGCGCGTGCGCGTGTATTAAGCGTATGTTCGTACGAAAGAGAGAGAAAGAGGGAACGCCATCGGGGAGCTTTGAGGTATGGTGATTGGGCATGAAGGCGGCAAGCGCGCTTTTGGGAATTAGTGCAAGCGCGCGTGCGCGGTTAAGTATCTGTGATTCATTGTCATTGGTTTATGGGATCGTTGCGAGAAGCTTCACGCTGCTCGTAAAGCGAGGTGGGACGCTGGTTTTACGGGCTGGCTGATAGTGAAATTATAAGGATTTTTGATTGTTATGGGGATTGTTTTTGCAAAGCGGATTGTCGAAAATATATTTTATCTCGTAGAAATAATGTTTGAAAGGAGATTTGGACTTTATGTTGCAAATGAAGCTTATAAGGAAACATGTGATTACAATTATTCGATCAGTCCGAATAATCAGTAATTTAATATCAAACTGGTTTTGTTTTGAACAAATAAATATCCCATTACAGTCTAAATAAAAAAACCCTTACGAAAATTATTTAATAAATAACCTTAAAAACCCTACCATTTCTCGAATCTTGCAACCATTCGACCTCAACCTCTTCTTCTCGATTCTCCTCCTTCTCCTTTCTCCCTCTCCCATATGCTCGCTTGCTCACGCACAGATGCACAACCCTACTACCGCATCCGAGGCTCTAATACGATCCCCAGTTCTCTCTACCTTCAGTTCCACCTCTATACCACTGCGTCGTCCTTAATCCACCCGCCATTCTTTCGTCTGCCGCGTGCGCGAATGAGACGGAGAAACGCTCATAAAGGCAGATGCGAACACGTGCCTTACATACCCGATGTGCTATATACGTGTTTCCATGCTCACTCATTCGCTTGGCGAGGAGAAGCTGGCTGGAGTTTCTTCAGTGCAAAGGGGGGAAGAGAAGCGAGAGAGGTTTCATTTTACGCGCGATTTGCGTGCGCTCGTGCGGCCGGGGCTAATGCGGGGACGCGCGGGGTGAAAGTCTGATGTGGTGCTAGGATGGGAAGGGAGAAGAGAGGGAAGGGGTTGGAGCTTTGGGTATGGTTGAAGTGGAGCGCAGAGTATTAAGTGTTTGTTAATGTGGATATGTTCGTTAACAACGTCGCTTAGATAGTATAGTTAATGAACGTTGGATTAATTTTTATTTTGCGATTTTATTTAACTTTTATATGTATTGTGTGGATTTTAAAAGTCTCTGGTCTGTTAAAGGTTGTTGAGAAATATTTCGAAAGTAGGACGGACGAGAAGGGTTTTACGAAAATACTGTAAAATATGAATTGAGCAATTTTGGGAACGAGTGCTGTAAAAACTAGGAAGTTAAAAGTAAAAGTAAAATCTAGTAAATAAAAAAAATTCGCAGGAAAGCAAACAAATATTGATTGCAAATGTTTACACAGGTTTGAAAAAAAAAAAAAAATAACTTCGACTACCACATGCTCTAGTCGATCCACCCAATTTCTCAGTTGAAAACCACCTGGAATCAAACATTCAGCGAAAGTTCAGCCCAGCAATCATTCCGACAATAAAAAACTTTGGAGAAATTGAAGCTTCGCTTCTTGCTCCTTTCTCTCTCTTTCTTCTATCCCGCGTTCCTATACTCTACGAAACGAGCTGGCAGCTGCTCTCTCGTATGCCCAGCAAAACGAGAAAACGAGGGGTTGGAAAATTTATCATTTTTATCGCGGAAAAATGTTGAGCAAGAGAGAGAGAGAGAGGAGGTTCACTATACCCTCGCGTACAGGATACCTGAAACGGGCTGCTGCTACTGCTGGCGTTGCAACTAAGGAAATTCCACTCTATCTCCCTCTCTTTTCTCCGCGTGGAAACTCGAACCGATAACTTGGTATAGCCGCTAACAAGGCACGGGAAAAGTAGAAGGAGGCAAGCGTACGCGCGCGTAACCCGCCACGTAATTTTATACGGTGTCGTTATTTCCAGCATTGAAGATAGAGAGAGAGAGGAGGAGAGATAGAGAACAAAGAAAAGGCTGTGTAGAGACGTCGCACGCGCGCCAGTATACATAAAGATGACGTCCGAATAAGAGCCTCATTTTCCGCTAGCGAGAATGCGAATCGTCCGAGTTCAAAAGCGGGGGTGCGGGAGAGAGAGAGAGGAGAGGAAGAGAAAATGTTTCAGTGCGCACGCGCGGTTCTTTTTAGCTTTCCTTCGTCGTCCTGGCTACGCGCGTTCTCGCGTTATTTAGATTCTTCTTGTGTTTTCTCGTGTCTCTGTCTGTCTGGCTTCTACGCGTCGCTTGTTTGTTCTGGGTTCTGCGAAAAGGAGGTTGTTTGAAGAAAGTGCGTTTGATAGGTGGTGCAGCCGATTGAATTTGCTTTATTGGTTGATAAAACGTTATGGTTTACGTGCAAGGAAATTGATTTATCGAGTGTCGCTTTGTTTTTAACGCGGAAATTTCCTACTATAAATGTAATTTTTTTCTTTTCCACATTTATTTTACGTTTAGAATCTATAGAATTACTTTCACAAAGTTATTTCATGGGTTATTGCTTTATTTATTTCGTTTTATGAACACGATTTTACGTCAATACAAATTGTTTTCGTAAACATTCACATGAATAGTTTTTATAAAAGATAATCCTTATGATTTATAAACATAAATATTACGAGTCAAGCTGTTTTTTTTTTTATTTCTGAATATATTTCTATTTGAAAGTATTCATTTAAAAATGCATATTTATATTATGAAAAAACTTTGATACGTTTGACTATCATATTTTTTATCGTTCAAAAGAGTTCTATTCAAGTTTGAAAATGTTTCGTTACAGATATTAAAAGGTTTTTTTCAGTGAAATTTTCTGTTATTCTATTAAATCCCCTTTTATCGAGCGCGTATGTAATCTAGCAGAATAAAAACAAAAACAGCAACGATTTTCCGAGTAATTTTTTCTACCCCTGTCTTAAATACCACGTTCTAAAGGGTAATTCATGCTATCGTACCCGTAATTTGCGTACATTATTAAATAACTTTTGGTTTTAAAGTGCGATATGTTGGTAATGTAAGGGCAAAATCGCTATATAGACACGCGAGCAAATGACTGAGGTGATTTTTACAACACGGCGTGAAATGCTTTTTGTCGTGGTTTTTTACGCGTTTCCGTACGAAATAGGAAAAAAGGTAAAACTGGCGCTGTAGCGTTAACACCGAACTGTAGAGTCGTTAGGCGCCAGGAGGAATAAAAAGAAACGAATAATTCGTTACCACTTTTCTAAGCTTGTTATTGGTAAATCGAATGGAGGTGAAAAAGCGTGGTGAGTTGAATTTCGCAAATGCCAAAATCTTTCGATATTTACCGACGATTTTAAATTGTTATTTATTCCTGTTTCAGGATCGATTTTATAATTCGAGAAATGTAGCACACATACACTGGATAATCATAAAATATTATTAAGTATAACATAAAAAACCGTACCCACATTAGTTTCAGATGTTACACGTGTATCGCTACGGTTATTACAATTTTTACAGTTATGTTCTTTCGAAATTGCTGTCCAAAAAATTTTAGGGAAAGCACTCTACAAACCACTAACTTTTGCACCGTGAAAATGCCAATTTTAAAAGTTCAAAAAAATGCACAATACAGTAATTTAGGGCAAAAAGATTGAAAATTTCACGAAAAAAATGAGAATTCAAACGTTTACATGATTTTGTATACATTTTTAGGCAATTTAAAATATTTAAAAAATTGTTTATATGAAAACACTTAACGACAATAAACTGCATTTATATGAAAATAGCATATCGAATAAAAATAAAAACTGATCTTTACGATTAAAATCATTAATTCCTTTCACCATACCATTTGACCTTTTTGCTTTGTCAAAAGTCTCAGCACAAATCTCTCAGATAAACGTCAACATTAGCCACCTAACCCTCTCAATCACCTTAACTACGCGCGCGTACAAAAGCCTTCAGTAACAAAGCATAACCCACCCCCACAAACAACAACGGAACAAAGAATCCAAGACCATACACCGTATACCAGGCTCATCACAAAGCTTTTTCCCCGAGGATAGTAGTAGTCCCGCTCGCGCGCTAGACGTCAAGTGCTTGAAGACTCCACCTCCCTAGCACATGCACACTCGCACGCACACACACACACATACAGAACCGAGGGCTCCGACGTGAAATTGGATCTTCAGGTAATGGCTGAATTGCGAGCAGGCAGGCAGGCAGGCTAAGCCTTCGCCCGCCCCCGCCATGCGGGAACTCCGCAATTTGTTGCCCACCGTAAACGTTCCGTAACTACTCGAAATTGCTCGCGGAAAGCTACGGCGCGCAAAGAGAGACAGAGAGAGAGGTACGCGTCGACGATGAATAAAAAAAAGGAGGAAAGAGGACAGAGTCTCTTCTCGTCGACGTTTTGCGAATAAAGCGAAGAGAGAAGGAGAGATCGTAATTAAAGGTAACTATTTTCTCAGTCTTATCTGTGCGTAAGGGAAAGGAGGAGAGAGAGTGAGTCGAAGAGGTGATTTAAGTTTCGTGCGCGGTAGGTAAATTACGAGCAGAGTTTGTTCGGAGAGAGTGAGGGAATTGTAGGGGTAGAGAAGTGTAGCAAAAATGCCAACGGATAAAAAGGCTCTTAATTGCCTTATTTAAAGGGACAATGAGTTGGGCACGCGAGAGAGCACGACGGGAGCATGAAAATCCACTTTTCCCTCTGTGACGAAAGCGAACCTTTTTTTTCTGCACTGCATGCATAGTATAGTCGTGAGCGTATACCTTTCTTTAAAAGCTCCTCTTTCAGAAAAATCGGTGTAAGTGAGTAGTATGGGATAAATAAATTCTCTATAGCGAGAATTAGTTTGAAGTTGACGATTGGAATATGATTGTAATTTTTTTTAGAATAATGGCGAATGATATTATTCTTTGAAATGGTTTAAGAAACGAAAAGATGTTCTTTGTGGTTTATTTTCTTACGAGCTGGAGGTATGGAGCGAGGTAATAAAAGTTGAGAAAAACAGTGTATTATCTTTATAACTGCCTGAATTCCGGTAAATTACTCCAATTAGAGTTTAAATTATCGTACTTTGAAGCGAGAATTAAAATTCAGCACGCTATATATTTATATCTAGCTGGTAATGTATGCAATCATAATTGTTCTTTAATAGCTTAAAAGAAAAACTGTTCGTTTATGTTTCTCATTTGAAGTTAATAGCGAAATTTTATATTCAAACTGCGACTTTATACTCGACATTAATCATTGCATTATCTTATTGGAAAACAACTGTCATTGTATTATTTAATCTAAATTATCTAAAATTGTCTAATTTATTTATAACAAAAAATAAAATGGACATTTCGCACAGATTTACGATTCCCCAATGAAAACTATTCGAGAAAAGGCAAATTTCAACGAGTACATTCTCCGGCTACGGAATTCAAATCGTCAACGCGCAAAAAAATCCCGGCCGAAACTGCACATTCTCCACTGCCCTCGTCTAACGAAAAAAAAAGAGAGAACTGTTAAATGCCTGCGAGCCGAACACGTAACTTGCGGGAGGGAAGGAGGAGAAGAGAAGTAGGGGTGGCACGCGACGATGCGCGGAAAAATTTTACGATAGCTCCGTGCGCGTATTATTCAGGGCAAAAATGCCGGTGTAGACGTTCTTACCAGTTGCGCGGCTCCTTGAGAGAATTAAGGGAATGCCGGCGGGCTGCTTTTGGGTTCATTAAGCTGGACAATGCGCACGCGCTACCACAATTCGTTTGCGGGAGCGAGGGTTTTTAAGGTAAGATTGAGTAGAAAGAGAAAGAGAGAGAGAGAGTGAGGTTGACGAAGGATTTTTAATGGGTGGTTATTCTTTAGGGAGTTAATTCGTTCGTTGAAGGAAGTTTAATTATTCTGGTTGCGGTGATGAAATGTGGTTTTTTTGTTTGCGCTAGTTTGAAAGAGATATTTGAAAAATTGATTTTAATGAATGAAACTGCAGTTCCAATAAGAATGCAGATGGCTATGTCGTCAATTTGTGTGGAATTGGCACAACTAAAATTTTAACAAATACTAACGACTCGCGTTTGTACAATTTACTCGTATCGATTGAACAAAAATAATCAACACGAAATAGAATTTTATAGATTTTTATACGTTCTACAAAATTTTTTTAATTTCTAAAAACGGAAATATATTTTACAATACCAACATAAATTTCTCGAAAACTCAATTTTACTCTAGAAAAGTTCATATCCCTCTAATTAAAATTTTCTAAAAGTCAAAACACAAGAGAACGGTTTAAATACACCAATTAAGGATAAAAATAATCTTTATCGATGCTCTTTCGTACTACTGTGCATCAGGATTTCATTAAACGATACATTACTAATCAAAGAGCTACGCGTTCCCTTTCCCTCACGCACACGTAACAGAAACACGAGACACAGAGAAGCCAAAAACTAATCCACCCCCACAGTCGAATATTCAATTATTCCCTCACGCGCGAGGTAGCTATCCACCTGAAAAATTCAAGTCGCGCCGCGTTGGTCAAATCGCTCACGCCGACGTGCAAATCGACTTTGCAATTCATCCCCGCGCGTACACGAGTGTGCACACACTATGCATGGGGTATGCAATGGCGAAAGCGTGACGCGATCATTAGGAAGGTCGACGGCGAGAATCGTCACGTCAGTTTGCCAATTATCGCGAATTTTGCCACGTTTCGCACGGAGAAAAAAATACAAAGGGAAGTCGCGTGGAATTCCGCGTGGATCATAGCCCTACGTATAGAACGAGTCGAGAGAGAGAGAGAGAGAGAGAGAGAGAGAGAGAGAGAGAGGGAGAGAAAAAAGCGAGCGTCCAGATCGTCGTCGGCGTGTTCCTAAATCGAATTTCCGAAAATCCCTGGAAAATCCTGAACAGCGGCTCAGCCGCCGCGGATTCGGACCCCCGTAGTAAATGTATTGTCTCTCTCTCTCTCTCTCTCGCTCCCTCGCTCGTTCGTCGTCTCTCCGCGTAGAGTGGGAGGGAGAGAGTCGGGACAATGCAGAGACTGATTGCGGGCCGTTCGGGCGAAAACTCGACCCGAAAATAAACTGAATCGCCGCTCGGCCGAATGTCCCCGGGATCCGACGGGGGCTGACGAGAGAGAGAGAGAGAGAGAGAGCGAGGGAGAGAGCAAGAGTGAGTGAGAGAGAGAGAGAGTAGACGACGGCCAGTTTGATTTCTATGAGGCGAGGCTAAGCCGATCTACCTGCGTTCTTCTTCTCTTGAATGAAGGAAAGAGATAGACAAAAAGATAAAGACAATGATCGCGAGATCACGTGTGTTTCAGCTTTTACTTACCCTTCAAGCAAATGTATATGTGATGTGGAAATACTTGTTTTTCTCAGCGTTCGATGCTGTTCCGTCGCTCGAAGTATTGTTCGGAGCGATTAGTGCGAAAAGGAATTAACTGCTCATGGCTCGGACGCACGGAATGAGAGAGAAGGAGAAAGTTATTGGAAAGGGGATCGCCCGTTCACCGTTTTTATAGCCCCTGGCTTAGCAATGTTTCCTCTAGATACTTTTTCTCCAAAAAGAAAAAAAGAAAAAGAAAGCCGCTCTGTCTGAAAATTATACCAATATCACTGAAAACTAAAAATCAATCGTCACAAGCGAACATTACGAGAGAAAGACGAATGTTTTCTCCGTCCGTAGAACAAATTTATCGCCCTACTAGGCATCAAAGAAAAGATTTGCGTGCCCTTTGGCAAACGTTTTGCGCGTAATAGATTTTTCTCTCAGCAGTGTTGAATGGGTCGTGCCCAAGCGTTAGCTAGCCAGTCTGCTGGCAAACTTGTGAATAAAAGACAGAGAGGACCACGCGCGCGACCGGCATAAATTTCAAAGTCCGTATAGAATCTTAAAACTTTGCCGGGCGAATATCCTTAAACTGCAGCGGCTCGCGCTCGCCCTTCTGAAAAAAAACGACACCTTTTGTGTGATCGGATACTTTATATTCCGCGGAGGATAAAAGTATTTAGACTTCTCCATATTCATCATTCCAAGGCGTACGCGCTGGCTGGGCCGTTCAAAGTTCCTTAACTCGCTGAATTTTCATTACTAATAAATTTCAGTTTCGGAATATCGCGCGCCAACGACGAACGAGCAAGCGAACGAGCGAGCGAGCGATTTATCTACCCGTTTGGGCGCACGCGCGTTGCGAAATTTACGCGCTAAATTTGATAATTGCCCACTAGCTGGATATAAATTTTCCTCACGCGTATTCAAAATATATGGAGGGGTAAAAGAAGAACGAGCGATCAATTTGTCCGTAAATATTCTTTTTTATGCGCGATACGTATTATACTCGTCGCGAGGGTCCCTGTCTACTCGTCCCTCCCTTTGGCCTTCGTTCATCCTTCTCTCCCTTCCTCTCTCTCTCTCTCTCTCTCTTTCCCTTTTCAGGCACCGCTGCTGCTGCTTTCTTTCTTCTCTCTCTCCCTCTCGCTCACTCTCCTCTCTTTACGAGTCGACGCATTGTAATTCCGGCCGAACAGTTTCGCTAGTGGCAAGTCCCTACGTGCTGGGCATGTCAAATTCGACACATAAAACTGCGGGAAGACAGTTACGCGCGCGTAGCCCGGCTAACGTATCGCCGGCACGTGTCAGCGTCGCCCGCACGTTGCTGCTACTGCTGCTACCAGTGCTACTGCTGCCACCGCCACCGTTGCTACTACTGCTATTGGCATTATTGTAGCCGAAAGAGAAGGGAAACAGGACAGTCGTAAATAATTGCTCGGTGATTAAAGAAATACCAGTATATACATGATGAGCACAGTGGCAATTTCAATTACACTTTTGAAGGATCCGTGATTTCGGTAGACTTAGGCGGTACGAGTGTCGAAAGGCAAAGAGCACAAGTTTTTCGGTGAGCCAATATAGCACATGTTATTGCTTAGAAAGGAACTTCGCACGGAAGAGAGAGAGAGAGAGAGAGAGAGAGAGAGAGAGAGAGAGAGAGAACCACCCCCGGGGCAGGATATTATTGGCCCATTAGAGTTTTCCTTTACTTTCACGGATTTGAGGGTGGCCGAGGAAAAGTAGTATAGTGGTAGCGTTGTAATGTTATGGACGTCGTTACAAGTTTTTATGCACTATTTGTCTCCTTGTCGTTGCCACACGCGTCGCGCTCTGCGTGGGGGGGATGTTATTGGAAGTGATTTCATCCGGGGTGAAGAGTGAAAAAATGTGGGCGATGATGAAGCAACTTTTCGCTCACGATTTTTCAATGATAATGAAATCAAAATGACTTTTCGTAACTTATATCGATTCTTAAAATAACTATGGCTACTTTTCAACTTTATTACACAAATCCTTTATAAATAAATCTACACAAAGGAAAAGAATTTATCAAGAAAATAGAAAATAAACTGTAAAAAAATTTAACTATACAACTACGAAACAAAAAGTCACAACAACCATGCAATGATAACAGCAATTATTGGTTATTCACTCACAATTAAAATACAACAAAATTCCAGCGACGAGGACGAAAATGACGACGAGCAGTACGAGGAGAAGCAGCAGAATCGTGGGCCTACACCACGGACTGCCTCCCACGGTCTGCGCGGCCTCCTTGGCGCGCTTCTGCTCGACGACACTGGACTCGCCACTGGCGTTCACCACGACACCCTTATACGTGTATTGAGGCGTCTTCTTCTCGGCCACGAATCCATGGTCGTCCTCCGGATCGGAATACACGCCATAGGCCTCGAAATTGTTCTTTCTATAACCATTCATCTTTTCTTGGGCACCACCACCTTCCTCGTTCTCCGGATTCTTCCTGCCATAACCACCGAGATTACCCGACGAGCTTTCACCGATTTTTAAAGTCTTAGCCGCGGTCGCGTCACCACCCGGGTACCTAGAAGAACCGCCTGAGGAAGTTGTATCGTACTTGGCTCGTTCGTAGCTTTTGGACGTAGTAAGCTCATACTTGATGCCCTCATAGACCTTAGCACGACCGGTAGTCTCGTACCCACCACCACTGGATGCCCCGGTACGATCGTACTCATTGCCGTCATACTTGCTACCGGAGGATTCGTAGCGGGGCAGAGTACCGTACATTTTACCAACCGCATGGTAGCCACGTACGGCTGCGGCTGCTGCAGCACTCAGGTCCTGCTGGGAGGCGAGATCATAGGCCTGGTCATGGCTGTTTGTCTTCACCCCGGATTCGTAGCCTTTGGTCGTCGCCACCTCGTATGTGACCTTCGGCCCTGGCTTCTTCGGTTCGAGCTTGAGCGTCTCCTCGACCGCGTAACGCCCGTAATCGTAGTCCGTGAGGTCACGCGAGTACCGTCGGTTGATCCCATCCTCAACGCCGTCCGTCGGATACGAATTAACGGATTTGGGATCCCTCTCGTAGGGAGCGTCCAGGTCGGACTCTTGATACGTGCGTTCCGCTCTGGTCCGCTCATACCTCAGACTACCTTCTTCGGGATATATCCTATTATCGTAACGCTCGAGATTGTCTCTGTCGTAGGCAGCGGCTTTCCTATCGTATGTCCCACCGCCCCGTATGGGATGATATCCTCTATCCAGGTAGCCGCTTTCGGCCACTCCGTAATTGAGGGCCGAGGATGGCGGCAGAACCGAGGACGCGACCTCCTGGTGATGGTAGATGGACTTGATGGCGACGCTGGCCGAGGCGGCATCATAGTCCGCGAGGTAACGGGAGGACCTGCGCTCGCTCCCATAGTCCATTGAGCCCTCGACAACGTTGGGTAGCTTGCTGTTCAAGTTCTCGCCCCCGCCGAGGGAGGACTGGGCACGCAGATGGTGAGGATGGCCCGGGCCGACGACGCCGACGCCGAGGGCCTCGGCATGCTCCACCACGAGGCTCGGCAGCCTCGACGTATTCAGCGATGAGCTATCTGGTGTGTTCTCCGTCAGGTCCAGCCGCAGACCGGTGCTGTTCGTCCGGCGCATCTTCCACCATTAGCATGATCGCTATCGATGCTTTGTGGGTTTTTCAATGCGATGTTCTTATTATCTTAACTTAGGGTTTAATAGTAGTAATAAATTAGGCTAAAAGGTTGTCAGTCTTCAGAAGGATATGATTTGGTTTCAGATTAGTGTTAGGTTAACGGCAGTTTGTTAGTTGACATTTTTTTAGCTGATTAGTGGAGTGATTGTTCAGTTGGCAGGTGTTAGTTGTTAGAGAGTTGGAGAGAAGCGATGATTCTGTAAATAGAGAAAAAAGAAATTTTTGTTAGTAATTTATAGAAATTGGTTAGATTGATAGATAGTTTTCAAGGTATGTTAATTGAAGCAAATTTACGAATAGCTAAATACCGGTTGATTGTATGTACTAACAGCAATATTTTATTCGAATTTTACAATCGATATCTAGTTTTCAAGTTACTTAGCTATGGGTAAATTTGCTAATTATGTTTTTTTTTGTGTCATTAGTTTAAGTATAAAGTATTGAAATAATATTTTGGATGTTTTATATCGGATAAATATACAGGTATTAATACGGGGCGGTCATTATTTATGCAATGCTATTTAAAAGCTTTGAAAGCAATACGTTTCAGGAGTTGATGAAGGTTACGACCTTTCTATAGCGATAATATCGTACGATAAAATCGTCTAATAACAAGTTCGTAAATATAGCAGAAAGCGAGGGGTACTTTTTATTGATTCCCCGCTGTCTGCCGTCTAATTTACAAACTCGGCGTGAATATAAAACGCTACGTTTCATAATGGTTAAACGTGCGTAAACGCGGCAGAGAGTAAAGAAGTTGGCAGTACAAAGTATTACTGCTGTTTCGAGTCGTTATATACACGAAGGTATGTATAATGAGTCGACATTACGAGCGCTAATAGACCTTCCACTATAGCCGCGTGTTTTTCGTTTGCACGCCCGCGCACGCGTGGATTATCGCATAGCAGTCGTTTTGAAGATCTGATTAGACCTTGGTGGAAATAAGACGTCGGTTGCGTAATAGCCAGAGATCGTTGTCGAATCTACTGGGGCTCGCTTTGAAGTGTAGAGGAATTAAAGCTGCTCTCAGTCACGAAGCTACGATACAAAGTAATCGAGCAAAAAATGTCATTAAGTCCGGTGGCAGGGATGGAGGGTAAATGGTTCATTGCACTCGGGACGACGGTAAATCTTTCGGTTGTGTCCACAAAAAGAACGGTTTATTTTTGGCACGATTCCGAGAGGTCTTAAAAGCTGTTTGCGGTGCAAAAAGGATGGATTAAAATAGTGGCTGGTTATAAAAATAGTTGTGGATTGTTCTGTCTATAAAAAATGTCCTACTTCTATTTGTAAATCTATTCTCCAGTATATAATATTTAAAATAAAGTATCGGCTTGCAAGTGTGTGTGTGTATAATATTATTAGGGAATCACTTTATCAAAGTGTCCATTCAAAGCACTCTTCTAGCTCAGGTAATACGAGGACTTTTTGCATAAATCAGGCCGTAAAACGTTCTTAAAAGTACACACCTCGAAAAAACGTCAAATGCAGACTCTGCGCAATAAAATGTTTTTCGACAACCATCCCGTAGATATACTCTACGTCAAAATCGAATAACGTAACGTAAAATCAATCTCTCCTTCTACGATAACCAGATGATTAACAAAAAACTACACTTAATATAATATTCCTCAAAAACTCCATTTTCCAGGCACCCTGATCCTCTATCCCCACGGGCTACATTGCATACATAGCAGCTAGCCCTCGTCGCATTATAAAATACAACCCCAGCACCTCCCCCCCCCCCGTGTCCAGGATACAAGATAATAACTAAGAATAGGCGAGCAACGAGCAACACGACGACGACAGCGTAGACGACGACGTCACCTCAAAGGAGATTGGCCGCTCCACATGCAAATATGATTAGTTCCGGAACGTAATTTCATTTGTGTATATTATAAGCGCGGATAGCTCTCGCTTTATGCAAATAACGTGGGTTGGATGACGATGATGCAGGTATGTGTATGTGAATGTAGGTGTCGTGTGTCGACGACAATGTCCCGGAAGAAAAATGTTTTGCGCGAGATCGCGAGGATAAGCCCCGGGAGGATGGGGTTTACACGTGGCTGGTGACATAGTAACGACGTGTAATAGGAGAGAGACAGAGGGAGAGGTAGTTGCAAAATAGGTGGCTAGCGCGGTATGAAAACAGGGGCCACGCTGTTAATTATTGTATGTTGAATGAACTGACGTGTATTACGCTCATTTAAATAAGTTAAAATGTTTTTGACTTTTTTTTCGTTTGAATTTAAAATTATCACAAATGATAAACTTAATTACTTTGTCAACGTATAAAACAAATTTCAACATTGTACATTTATTTTATTTTTTAAGCATCAAGGGATTGTTTCAAAATACCAAAATATTTTATAAGTAAATTAAAAGGTTTAATTAAAATACAATAGTACATTGTGCAACAAGGGGCGAAAATGAGCTATTTCTAGCGAGGGTGAGGTGTTGAAAACACCTCGCCCGAGTCTGAAATAGCTTTTCTTCCCGTGTTACACACCGTATTTTTTTTAACGAAGGCAGGAA
>JAYJLV010000001.1:16110744-16130131 GCA_036873485.1 Torymus texanus | reverse complement strand
TATATATGTTTTATTTTGTATCTCCAGCTCTGCGCACAGGTAATTGCATTTACCTCGGCAGAATTACTAATTTGTAAAAATATCTGGAATAAATAAATAAATAAAATAAATAAACAGAGTTGTGAGTTGTGTTTAAAGTACTTTCACTCATGGTACATAAATGTTAAAAAATATACAAAAACAAAATAAAAAAAGTTTTCATCAATGGTTCATTCAATTTATAAGAACTCATAATAAAAAATATTTTACATAACAAACGGAACTCGTAAGCAATTGAATTACTTCTATGATTTATATTCTCTATATAAACATGAATCGTAACTCAATAGTTTACTTACACAAACAAATACAACAATATAGTTATTCAATAAACAAGAAACAGCAAAAAATGCGTTTTTGAATGTACCTATCTCTTTCTGCTCCCATTGTATTCAACGAAGTTTGATCCAACTACCCTTGCAGCGCGGTATGCCCCCCAAATAAAACAATACTCAATCACCGGCGAACTATGCAACGGCCGTAGCATCAAACTCGCAAATCCGACATCATGCAGCGGCTCAGCATCAACGCACCCTCATCTCTCTCTCTCTCTCTCTATCTCACTCTCTGGCAAACCCCAGTGTAATCTCCAGCTACAGCGGCGTTCGCATTGCGCTAACTTACAACGCCCGTGCAGACCAGAAGAAAGTGCATTGCACTCTCGAACGAAATGTTCTCCCTTTCAATACGCATTGCATCCACTCTCCGCGTGGCAGAGAGAGAGAAAGATGAAGAAAAAAGAGTCACGGTATATAAAGAGACGATGAAGGATCGCAAAAGCACGCGGGGGATCGTGAAAGAAAGAAAAAAAAAGCGGCATCCGTCTATGTGCATCGCTGCTACTACTGCTGCGTTTCACTTCGAGCTCCCCGCTGCAACAATGGACATCGGTAAGTGCGCATAAGAAGCGCTACGACGAGAGAGGAAGGGAGAATGAGAGCGGGACAGAAGGCTACACGTGTATGCCGATGGGGGAGGGAGAAAAAAAGTATAAGCTCGATGCTTTCTCTCTCTCACTCGTAAAAGTTAGCTCCACGCACGTGTATATATGTATATATATATATATGCGCGAGGAGCTTTTTGCCGGCGCGTCTGAAGGGTCGAGAAGCAGAGCGAACGCGCGCGAGGTGCATTATGCAGCGGCCGTTTGAAGTCCCACTTTCGCGCCTGTCCGCTAAAATCCCGGCGCGCGTGTGCCCGCGGTTTTACGCGTATTATGCGCTCTTTGTGCCCCTTTGTCTCCCCCCCCCCCCCGGGTGCGTAAACAAGTGTATTTCTATATGCTGCGAAAGATTCTGCCGACTATTGCTGGTGTAGCAAGTCGCAGTTTTGATGTCTGTTTGCTCTTTGCGCCGTGGGCTGGGGTGATTTCTTTTTAACTCCTGGGTATATAGTAAATGATGATATGAGTAAATCATTCGTAAAGTTAATTTTTATAAAAAAATGATTTCATGTCCGCATAATATTCTCCATCAGTCGTTATTTTGTTACTATTTTATATTATTTTTACTATATATATTAATAACGAATAATAATAGCGATAAGTTTATAAAAATGCAAAAAGCCAAGCGATTATAGCTTAAAACAAACTACTTTCGTATAATAATACGAAACACTACGCCGAGCGGGCCATTATCAAAGCAGAAAGCAGGAGTTAATCTCCATGAATACGTTACTCCGATAGTTCTTCGAGCACCGGCTTAGCCAAACGCGTACACGCAGACATTTGCATGATCCATTGGATGCACGTATCGTGCTTCTATCAACTCTCACCCCCTTCCTCTCCCTCTCTCTCTCCTCACTCTCGGAGATGAGTTCGGGATTGACGAGAGCACGCGCTCGCGCATAACTCGGCCCCAGCGCTCTCGGATTCAAATTCGACTCGTCATTAAGCATTGTTCGTAGGAGCAATGCCGGCGTTATAGACGGTATCGGGTTACTAGTCGAGTCCCGCGCGTCTATTCGATTTCGTAATCGAACACCGCATCATGTCCGTTCACCCTTTTTCAATGCATGCACGTGGATAGCGCATATATACACGCGTGATCCCTTATCAGTGAGTTTTGAAATTACTTACTCGCGAGGGATGTTTATATATGTATTTTTTTTTGCACGCGATGGTTCATCTAGTCCAGATGTGCGCGTTGATGTAATAATTGAAATTTTGATGATCGGACTCTTTTCCTCTTGTTGAATATTTAAGACAAAATATTAGAACGCATAGAATTACAAACAGAGTATATATGGTATATGAAAATATGTTTATTTCAATTACAAGGTAAAATATCATATTCGTATAAGGAAATTCTAAACATTAACGTATTCGCGGTGTGATGTTTAGAAAATCAATACTGTAAAAATATTATTAGAAATTTAGACAAACTACTTATTTATTAGTGCATATTCGCTATTTCATTATTAGTAGTTTTCTTAAAACTAACAATTTTAATTAATAAGTAGTAGTTTTTCATTAATTCTGCTTTAGAGAGTATGTATGAGATTTAATGTTCAAAGAATTTGAAATTTAAGAAATTATTCTATATTTCTTATTTCCAGTGATATATGTAACCCTTACTAATGAAAATCATAATTTACCAATTAAATTACCCCAGAATTTTCAAATCCCACTCATTAAACTCATTTTTAAAAATTCAATAAAATTATTTCTCACTCGCACTTTCATTTATCAATCTCAAGACATAATTATCACGAATCCAGCAATGTCTCATCGTCGAGCACATTTACCATTGAATCTCCACAATCGGACACTTTATCTTCCCAATCTCTTTCTGCATAGACATTCGTCTAGCGCCTCATTCCTTCATCCCTCTCTCTCACTCTTCCTCTTTCACCCTACCTCCTCTTTCTTTCTCATTCTCCTCTTCTACCGCCATCCTCCCTAGACCCTCAGCCGCCCTTTGTTATCCTAATAAATAACTCCATCACGCGCACAAGCGGGAAAATCTCATAACCCGACTAATTCCTTGCGCCTGTGCTCACGCGCGTGCGCGCGCGCTCACAAGACGTAATGTTTATGATGTACGGCATAATTACGGCGATAATTCAGCCGAGGGAGAGAAAACAAAGCCGTGTGCCGCGAGAGACAGAGAGAGAGAGAGAGAGGAGCAGAAAAGAGAGCGAGAAAAGAGGATGCGCGTGCAAGGTGTCCCTCGAGGGACTCGTAATGCCCTTACATTATTTTATACTAAAAGGCGACCCCCTTCTCCTTGCGTGCGGCGCGCAACCCCACCGTGCAAGCACGCGGGCTTAAATAAAATGTTTGGTATTAACCGTAAAGAGGCAAGAGAGAGAGAGAGAGAGAGTGTGTGGAAAAGGTGGGGAGAGACGCTTGGGCCGACGACGTAAACACGGCGTAGCGTGATTAAGAGACGTAAATGGAGTTACATTACCCGAACCGCATCCCCCTCTTGTAGTATACGCGTGCTTCTTCTCTCCTCTTTTTTTTTACTCTCCCGACGAGTCCAAGGATTATACGCACATGTGTACAGTCAAGTGTGTGGACCGGGCGAAATGTTCGCGTTATTCCGTTTTTTTCGACGCCGTGAAACGGGAGAAGACGAGTGGACGGACGGATACACACGCTGTGGTGTGCGCGCTTTGTTCTTTTCATCGGTGAGAGTAATTAGTGCGATGAATGTCGTAGTGGAAAATAATTAAGGGCTCGGATGGAATGGCTCGCGTCGTCGGACAAATGAGCTGCGAGCTGAGCTGCAAATGAGGAAGCAACCAAAGCAAGGGGGCTTTATTCTGTCAGTTGTGTAAACACAGCTGAAAACGTACTCTGCATTTTTTAAACAAACTTGTAAATGCTTTTACGAAGCATTTTTCATTAATATAACTTTATTGTTCAAATTTATGTTTAGCTTCATTTATAATTCATTTGACAAAGCACAATATATCACTGAATTATTTCGGAATTGCGAGTAATTTTATAAGCTCGAAATGGCTTTCACTAAAGTACAATATGGCGCAATTTAAGTGAAAGTATATGCGTCAGCTTAAATATAGCGTCTTGATATCCATTGCATCGGCCGTTTAAATCAATTAATCATGCAAGAAACATAACCATTACCGAAATTCATTTCACAACAAGAAAGAGGCGGTCCGCCGTCGATTCTATTTAAATTTTTGACAATCGAGTCCCTTGACAAAACCATGACGGGAAAGCGATCGACCTCGTTTCCCCGCAGGTAAACGCATTAAAGGACCAGAGAGATTCCAGGGCGGGAAACGGAGAGGAAATTATGCTTTGTTCGCGTTCCATCGAATATGTGCAAGTTAAACTGTCCTCTTTTCACTGTTTACCGCTGCCAAATAATTTATGCGTCTACGTAGTTCGCTTATCGCGGCACTCGAGCTGGAAAACTCAAGTTTTCCTCATTGTTCTCGAAAGATGTGATTTGAAGGCTTTGTTGAATAATACAGATTCAAATATCATACATACTTTAATCGACATGCGCAAATTCTATTCTGAACAAATTTTGAATATATTATTTGACATTAATTCTTATTCATTATTCGGTTTCAAATAGCATAACTACTTTCAATGCGTTGCAATACAGAACAATAGACCGACCCTTACTGAAACCTGAATTCATACGCTATAGCTAACGATAAATGATTATTACGGCTAGTTTTCCGAAAGTTTATAATTACTTTTCTACACTAGAAATCACAATGCTTAATTCTCTATTTTAACTTTTCAGCAGGTAATTCAGCGAATTCTTTATGGTAAAATAATAAGGTAAGAAATCATTTTACTCTACTTTCTATGTAATGTGTTACGTACGAGAAGAAAATGAGTGAATGAAATGAATAAATCGCGTGAAAAAATATGCGACAATCGGGACTCGAAGGCCTCGCGCGCATGTTCTTCTTATCGTTATGCTGACGCGTCCGGGTTCGGATGTACAGTCGAGCAGCTGAGTCCTTGACAAATTATGTGAGTTAATAAAAAAACTAAAACTAAAGAAATTAAAATGCAATAGGATAAAATTAACAGAACTATAATAGCACTATTCTAACTTTTACAATCATTGGTGAAGTAAATCAGCACAATATAAAAAACGCATTACTTAAACTATTCTTACATTAGTCTACAACTCAAAACTATATATTTTCATATACGTAGCCTTTGTATAACATTACAAGAAACGTGAATCGTAAAAACAAACGGTTTTTATTCCCTAGACTAGAGGCGAGATCTCAAAACAATCGAACATTTAGTCGAGAATAAAAATTTCGCAGACACGGCCGCATAGCTGGTTCACTGTGCAAAAAAAAAGCTCGAGTCCGGACGCTTGTTTTTCGAAAAACAGCGCGGCAACGCGCCGAGCCGATTGAATTACCCGCAACGGTGCACGCACGGACTTCCCTCTCGAAAGTCAATTTTCTCTCTCATCTCCTCCCCCTCTTTCTTTCTCTCTCTCTCGTACGCGTAAAACGCAGTAGCAGCAGCAGCAGTAGCAGGAGTCCCGAAAGAAGATAGAGCAACAAAAGCTCGGAACAACGGAAAAAAGGACACGCATGTGCGAAAAAAAATATTTCGCGATCTCTCTCTCTCGTACGCAGCCTCTCTTTCTCTCTACCACACAGTGCAAAATCAACAGTCGAAAGCATTCACGTACTTGCGAGCGCGAGCGCGAAATCGCCGTGAAATTGCAACGCGTGCAGACGCGCGCGCACGTGTGTGTATATATACATACGTACGCTACGGCATTATAGGCGAACAGCAGCACATTGCTAGCGTGCCAATCTACGCGCGCCTACCGTTACCACCACTGGCCAATAAAAGGATGAACCGAATCCATCCTTTGCGATACTCGACTTGCAAAGCGTACTATACACGCACGCGTTGGTCCTACTGGCATGCGCGCGTGCACACACACGTGTGTACATCAGAGAGTAGCTGCTGCAATTGCGCCGAGTGGCTGTCGATGTAGCCCCTGATGTGCCCTTCTCCGGGCGCGCGCGTGCTACTCGCTTCGCTGCTTTTCCAAGAGGGCCAGTCCCGTGCAAAAACACTTACCGACCGTCCGCGTACATGGGCAAACACACATCACACACACACACACACACACACACACACACCGCATGACCGCGCTCTCGTATATACTGTGCACATAGAGAGAGAAAGAGAGAGAGAGAGAAGCAGACGCAATGCATATGAGGTTTTGCGGCTCGTGTTCGTACGCGTTTCCACCCGGCCGAATTGACTCTTCGCTCTACTTTTATTTATTTATTTATTTTTTTGCTTTGCTTTTTGTTCATCGGCCGACTGCCTGCTGCTACTGTTGACGCTACTGTGCTGCTGTGGGTGCTGCAGCAGTCGTCTTTCTGGTTGTTGAACGATGTAGTAGATGAATGGGGAGGGGAGGAGCTATTATTTTGATTGTTTGTAGGTGGAATCGAGTGCTCGTGGCTAATTACGTTTGTAGTTAATTGCTGCCGACTGGGGCGTGTATGAACAGCGAAATGGAATTTTTCATTGTGTTTTCGTGCAAGCTGGTACAGGGCATATGTATTGACAGGGTAAGATAAGCTACATCCCGCGATCGAGCGGAGAATTCAATTGTGCTCATTGTTTAAATGAGAGCAAACCTGTCATTTTTTACGGGATGGGCAATATGTATGGGCGAGTAGTTGAATGACATAGATGATCGTTTAAATTATTTATTTGAATAATAACTTCTTTCTAAGGCATAAAATGAATAACAAGTTTGAAATTTTATAAAAATCGATTTTTTTATTTATTTTATATTTACGTAGCAAATTTCCTCGAGAAAATGCTTCCAGAAATATAGCTGTTCGATATTAAATTTTATTTCAAAATTAGATATGAAAATAGAAAGTAGTAAGAACACGCTTTAAATGCTTGGTCATTCAAAGAAAAAGTTTCTGTAATGAATAACAAATGGATAAGCTTATTTCAGTATTAAAGTATTTTTATAAAATAGTAAGGTAAAAGTATTCTTTAAAAAGTGAAATTTCAGTGTTTATTCGAAAAAATACATATAGATTACTTAAAAGTTGAGGTATAAAGTGAACATTGGTGACGAAATCATTATTCAGCAATCAGTAAAAAGATATAAATCAACAGCGAGGGGTCAAGAAATACATAAAAAAATATTTAAAATATCAATACATAAGACCACATACTCAAACAGAGGATTAATTACATCGAAAGTTTATTTTGGAAATTTAGAAACGATCATTTCTATCAAAAACAGAAAACCTATAAAACAGGATGTTACGAATTCAGTTATGTACAACTTTATACATGCAATGAATCATATCTTAGAATACGTAAATACGATTAAGACCATTCAAACATGCTTCAACAAACATGTTCGTTCCGCATCCCTCCATTCTCTCTGTCACGGCTCTTCTATTTTCGAGCCGTTGTCTTTGTTATTATACGCGCTCGCAAAAAGGCCAAAAACCAAGCGACAATGCCGTCAACAGAGGCGACCCCAACGTTCTCCGTGTGCATATACACGCGATGTTCCGCGTGTCAACGTTCGATTCGCCACGGGTGCAAATATTATTCCAAAAATTGGGGTCTTTCGACGCGTGCGCAAACAACGCGCGCATGTACGCGCTGAGTGCACACGCGCTCGGTCGTATTGTCGGATTCCCGAGTGTGTGTGTGTGTGTATATATATATATATATATATATATATAGACTTGGACAGCGTTTCACAAAACAAAAGTTTTCAGAAATGGGTCGCTGGTATTTTTGAAACGACGATATTAGAGGTTATTTGTGTCTGAACCTTTGTGGTATGGCGTTGAAAGCCATCGTCAATTTTTTTTTTCTAAAATGAAAAGGTCATATGCAGATTTATTAAAATAATATTATTAATCAAATGCGTTGGTACCCTTTGTTGGTAAAATTATTAATTCTTTTATTAAAATTCTTTGAAATTTAATTTTTCGACCGTAAGCATACGTTAAAGTTTATTTTATATTTTATTTTATGAAAAGAAAAAGTTTTTTTAAGAGTAAAGTTTTATGTAATTTAATCAGAGGGTATTTTAAAAATTCAACTAAATTTTCTTTTGAATCTTTTACAAAAATTTTCTCGTACATCTCAACTGCCAAAGCTTTAGTTTCTTGAGATCAGTAAGATTTAATAAACCTCTTCTTTCCAACGCTATTCCGTGAATATAAATTACAAATTTATTTTGTCCCCATAGAATTTTAATAAAACATTTACTAACCAATAAATACATGAGTACACATCTTCAACTATCCGTAATTATTATTTTTTTCCCAACATCACATGATTTCCCTCTCCGCAGACAAACCTCGCCTATCCGGCTATACCCACGACCCATGACCCATGTACCGTATACCCGAACAGCTACACACGAGACCTCTCAGTATAAGACGCAATGCGTCGATGCGTCCTCGCGGGGGTTTTGTCGACGACAAGGGCACGCACTCGTGTTATAGGAAATTAGAGCAATGGCCAAGAGAGAGAGAGAGAGAGACTCGACCGCTACCCCGGTTGCATAAGGGTAATGGGTGACTTGGGGCCCCCTCTGACCTGCCGCCCTTCTCCTTGCACTAATGATACGGCACTACCCTCGCGAGTCGCTTAATTCACTTAGGCCGAGACGATCGCGTAAGTGCGCTGCGGTATAGCACTCAATTTTCATTTTCGCCAGTATATATAGAGAGAGGGAGAAGAGAGTGAGAGAGAGACGGCGTGGAAGAGATCGACAAAAGACCAGTCGACCGTGATGTCGTGACGCCATATGGGATTCGGTGACTTTCTTGCGGAAAAGAAGGGTGGGAGGATGCGGAGGAGTGATGATGTATCTGAATGGCACATGGCACAGGAGCTGCCTTTGAATCGAACTGTTTGTTTTGCTTTCGGGGAAAGCTTTAACTTAATTGAAAAAACTAATTTGTTCTTAGAAATTAAATGTGAAAAGTATTTAATATTCGAAGTTTCCTCGATAAAAACGGTTTAAATTTTTTACGTTTCCAAACTGTCATAGTTATCGGTTTGCAAGGTTTTATTAGTTCAAATTATATCTGGTAGACGTAGAATATCTTTTGCAGTCAGAAAAAAAAATATCTTATCGCGGCAGACGTTTTTTTATGAATTCTATTAAAATTTTATTGAAAGTCGAGTTCTTCAAATATATTCCTTTATGATTCAGAGTAAAATTTATTTCATTAGAAAAAGGATAATAAAATGAATCGTTTAGAATCAATTTACGGTTTTCCTCGTAGCATTAAACCACTTTTGTAGTTAGCAAATATAACAAGATACATATATTCAACCTTGCTTTGGTATATTTAAAGTCCAAGTCTACGTAAAAGTTGAAAACATAAAAGTTGATATATACAATCGCCTCCGTCGACTTTTAATGTCACCATAAAAGTCTTTTACAAAATCTAACACAGGAATAAATGAACTCGCAAACGCCATCGATACTGCTGTGCACCTCTCTTCACTACTACCGTCGTCGTCGCCGTCGTTGTCGACTCGAGCTTCTGTGCACACACAGGATCTCCTCTCTCAAGACCTCAATTAATAACCGTGCACCGGCGCAGTTTGCGCGCGCTCTCGTGCCTGCACGACGTAAAATCACGACGACGTGTGTTCTTGGCGTTCTCGCAAAGGGAGTTGGAAAAGGAGAGGAAGTATGAGAGAGAGAGAGAGAGAAGCACACAGTGCCAGCCAGATCTCGATGCTGAAGAAATCAGGTCACGTTCTATCGCGCTAGCGATGCAATCTCTTCCCTCCGCGCGTTTCGGAATCGTCCGACGACGTCGTGGATCGCGCGGGCACGCGGATGCGAAGCGACCTTATCTCGCCCCCGCTGCATTATTGCAATTATTGCGAATGAGGTTTTTTTGCCACGGAACGAGCGCAGAAGAGAGGACCGTAATAGCTGTTGGACATTGTCAAAGCTGGTATTCTCTTGGAATGTTGGTTATAACAGGGGCTATGTAATAAAGTTCCTCTTTCAATTTTTTGTCGCGTCAAGCGATTGTGAGAGCAGAGATTCCATTAGATAGAACCGAGTTTTAGCTTTATTGGGACTGGAACCAGCTTGAAATCAGTTGAATTATAGCAATGTCCTGTTGTTGATTGACTATATTTTGGTTTCAGAAACATACGTGAACCATTACGATGAAGATAGAGGGCCTTTATTGTGTGATTTTATATTAAAATCGTGAACATTTTTTACCTTTATTACTTTTAAGATTTTATTATTTTATGAATGTGATGTTCTTTCAAGAAAGAAGGGCAATTCTGCAATTCGTTGTTGTATAGAGACAGTTTTATTAGTTGTGCTGATCCCGCTTTTATGGTTTAATTCTCTGATACCCTAAAGTTGTTTGAAGGTGATGAAGATGCGAGAATTCAGAATTGTAAAGATGTTAGTATTTTTAAATCGTTATATAGTGCTCTTAAATCAGACATACCATTCTTACGATTACCGCGCTCACTTATTTATTTGTAATTATTCTTACAAATAATAAATCTGATAATTTCATAACGAAAAAATATATCTAATAAAAAATGATTATTGTTTAATGCGTATGACTTATAAGATAATGGATTTGCTCAATATTAATGGGCTTTCCATATAGTATACCAATAAGTTGATTGTTTTTATGGGAGATGAAAATAATTCTTCTCTTTTACGATACCACTTAAATCTCGATTTCAGCCATTCAGTGCATAATTCAGCTCTTGCAATCCTCAATGTACGTGATACATCATTCAATAAACCATAAAAGCAAATAAATCAGGATGCAAGACAAATATCTTTAGCAAGCGATAAGATTATCTTAACGGCTGGAAAAGGGAAAAAGGCCCACGAAGCATTAGCAATTGCATAATCGATGAAGCCAGAATGATGGTTATGGGCCGTGTACAGTCTGCAATAAACGTATCAATCGATGCGAGAGCAAGGGAGACAGAGTGAGAGAGAGAAACATTGCCAATCGCCTCGATGGACTCACTTACTATGACTCTGGCACATATGCTTCAGGGCAGCAACAGCAGCTCCTTATACACAGCGATTCTCCCCCCCCCCCTGCGGCAAGCTGCGTCCGTCGGACAATATAATTTATCGTCGAGCGAACGCTTGCGCGTATGATTTCGGTGCTTGTATATATATATGTGGGAGAGAGAATAGCCTCTCGACGCGCAAGTGTTTTCGTCCACAAATCACTTTTATTCACTCGTGGTAAGAAGAGAAAGGAAGAAAGACAGCAGTCGGTATATAGGGCCGATATGTATACGCATTGGACACGCGTCGGCAGATCGCGAGCGAGCAAGCGGCTAATATTAGAATGAGCGCGCGGCGTGTACTTTATATGCTGGTCGCTGTGCATTATTTCGAATGTTCTTTTGCGGGACCCTTACGAGACGTAATTTAAAGGACGCATGAGTATTTTATCGCTCGTGGCATTGCCATCGTTCTGCACAGTAAAGCACGTTGCGCGCGCTAAACGCTTGCCTTTATAAGCTTTCTATTTGAGATTCATGACTATTTATTGGAGAATATTTTAGAGTTGCTTGTAAATATTTTTTCAATATAATGTACTATTATAAGTAATTTTTAAAGTTGCAAGTATGTTTAACCGTTACTTTGAACCATTATATGATTAATAATATTATTTTTTTAAATAATATAACTTATGACTATATATATAGAAACAATAAAATACTATTGTTTTAAGTATAGAGTAAATTTTTGTAATCAATATCTGATAAACATAGTTGTACTTGCAATGACTGTTACTGTACCGTATGATATTTAAATTACTTTCCCAATTAGTTGTTTGTAAATATTCAAGAGTGTTTACAAGGATAACTTAGAACCTATAATGAGTTATTACTTTCTTAAAGACATTATCCTTAATATTCCTCTTTAATGTTTACAAATCACCAACACCAATATTTATTTTTATAAAAATTCGGTTATTACGAACAATTTTTAAATTAAAATAAATTCTTGAATATTTTTATAAAAGAAGTTAAGGCACTTTATTAGGCACTACTGTCATGTACATAAAATTGGCAGTATAAATATCGCTATCGTTTTTACATGATAAAATAATATTGCACATTGAATTAAAATAGACAAAAATCGGAACCTACATTGAACACAAACAAGTACATAAAATTAACTATTGCACGGCGAAATGTCTAGAGATCTGTAACACATAATTTCCTAATCTATTATTGACACTAATTGAAAGACCATATAAAACGATACAAGATATTTCCTTTTTTACATTGAGATCTGATGAACTTAATTTTTATCTTCTGAGACGATTGGTGCCGTTTCTACGCCAACGTCGATTTCTTCATCCTCGTCGTCGTCATCGTCGTTGTCGTCTGCATTCTCGTCTGAACTTTCGGTTTCCTCGTCGTTTTTTTCATTTTCCTTCTCTTCTTTCGGTACGTCGCGCTTAGCTCGATAGAGCTCCAACTCCTTCGGGAACAAACCGTTCATCTCGAGCATCAGTGTAGCCTTCAGTCGGCGATAATTGTCAACTTTTCCCTTGACCTCTGCATTCTTCTTCGCAGCCGCCTTGAAGTACTTCCTGTTGAACAACTGCGGATTTCGCCCGTTATCGATGTAATCTATTACATCCAATGGTATCTGCACGTCGCCCATAGTCTCCTTCAACTTGGAGAGATCTTCTAGATGAGTGACTACAGCCTGGATCTTTTGATTCATGATAGCCTGCGACTGAGGTTGAAAATCCTGCACCATTACGCCGATCTGGCGCAGATTTTCGATCGCCGTTTCTAGGGCGCCCTCGATACCGCCTTGCGCTCCTGAGGTTGATGAATCCATATTCATTGGGTACGATGGTTTTTGTTCTTCGTATCGCGACGTTACGACGAGTCGATCAGTGAAATTTATAGCAAACTTTTGAGAAAGATTACATCGTGCCTTTCGCTTATATAGCCCCGCTATAGTAAACAAAGAACTATTAAGGATAAACATTCCCAGAACTATTGTTAACGTTTTGAAATTTTTCAAATCTACCGTTCGCAGTAACGAATTATAAGTTAAATATACTGAATTGTACACTATGTGAATAATTGTATGAGATTTTTCCTGTATACTCTTTCATTAGTTATTTACTATTAACACTATTTTACAATATTAATTAACCTAAATACAACTATGTTGCATTATTGTTTTTCAACTTTATATAAATGTTTTCAATATATTTAACGATAAAATGTCATAATATTAAATTCATAACTGTTTATACGTATTAATTAAAAATATTTCTCAATTTTAATAAACGCTCTTGGTAACGTAAACCAATAAACTTGTCAGGAAAAAAAAACAAGAGGTAGGAACTACTAATATCATGCGTTATTAAACCATGTAAAAATTCATAAATCTAACTCGCACGTTGGTCTGTGAAGGGATAAAAAAATCCATAATGAAAAAGTTGAGCAAAACAATTTGACGTCGAACTTCCGCGATAATTAAAAATAACTGTTCGGCTCAAAGCAAACTTGCTCGTAGACGCGTACGCGATGTAGTACAATAAAAAGGTGAAAGCGCCTGTCGTGTGTGTGTATATATATACATCGAGGAAAAACCACATCTCATAATATAGACGTTCAGGCTCGCCCATGAGTACACGGCATATACACGCGCGTCACGTTTCATAAAGCAACGTCGACGCGGCGATGGCAGGCGAGAGAGCCTCGCGCGCGTTATGCCTCGATTGTAATTAATTTTCGGCGCGACCTCCCCCATTATTATGTCTCGTTCCCCCTTCGCCTCGTGTTCGTCCATCCACTTGCACCCTCTGGAGAACAGCTCCAGAACATGGACAGGCGGCCGTGTATGTACGAGCACGCGAAAAAATCCGATAAATGCCACGCACACATGAAAGGGAGTTACGAAATTATTACACACGCGTTGCCGCGGTGTGAGAAAAAAAATGCGTACACGTGAGACGAGCGTCGTCACCGTCGTCGTCTGATGACGTATACGCGCAGGTAGAAAGAGGTCGAACTCTTTGGTTCGCGTATTATATATATGAGAGCTTTATTGACGGAATAATGCGCGGCCGATAACGAAGGAGAAAGAGTTTATAGACAGAGAGGGAGTGTGAGGGTTTCAACGGTCGGGCATATATGGACGTAGGCGGATTTAAACTGACAGGCGAGTCTTGGGCGCGGCGCAAATTATTCAAAATCTTCATACGTCGAATTATACAAGGTACACGTGCGTGCATGAGAGCTGACTGCGGTTGCACATAATCGCAGACGCGCGTGATTATCGAGAGGACCGATGATGGGATTTAATTTACGGGTCGGCCGATTTATAATTTATTGGCTACTGTTGTGTACTGATCGTTGAATTTAATTCGCGACGATTTTCGAACATCTTTTCGTAATATTATCAAAATAACTTTGATACATTTTAATATCTTTGCGGTATTGATCTCAATTTAGCAGTATAAAGCTTTTTCGTTAATTAAAGTATTTTATATTTTAGTGAAATTATTATTCATTATTCACAACAAAAAATATAACAGATATTTTATCAGTTATTGATATTAAATAAAGTCACTATTACTTTTTATTCAAATTACATATATTAGTATAGTTAAAAAGAAATTTATAAAAACTCATTTGAAAATAATAAAAAAAGTATTTATGAAAATTGACTTGACCAGAATTCTTGAATATTTTTAACTATATAATGAAATTTCAGATATATACACCCAAAAAATGGACAATGTTCCACCGCTCCTGATACATAAACCTACTGGCAAGAGCAGCCGACAACAGCCTCTTTGTAATTATAATATCTCGAGAACATTATGTAGATGTCCGTGGCGAGTAATTTTAATTGAAAAATTTTCAATTTTTCCCCACTGCTCTCAGTCCCTTTAGCTCCCGGGCACGGCACGCCGACACCCTCGAATGCCAAAGCGAAAAAACAGAGAGAGCGAGAGAGAGAAAGCAAGAGCTGGGGGAGTGCAGTCCAAACCACGCTCTTCCTCTCTCTTTCTCTTCTACACGCACCCTCGGGCAGACACACATACGCCGCTCAGCCAAGGCGGATTAAGGGTATATACGCCGCATATATATATAACATATATGTATATATGTGTATGTATATACACCGGCCAGTAGGAGCATAAGCAACGCGTCGCTGTCATATAAGAGCAGCAGCGTATAACCGATGAGCGGCGCGGACGCGCGGCGTTAATTCATTTCGCGAAGCAATTTAGATAATCCCTCGGAGGTTGTGTTTGGATTTAATCGGAAGGGGATCTCTCTCTCTCTCTCGCTCTCTCTTTCGGGGTGAAAAACAGAAGGGCGAGTGCATATGTTCCCGGCTAGCTTGGCCAGTTTGCATATACTCACCCCAGCGTGGAGAGCGCAAAAAAGGTCAAGTCTTCGGAGATTAGGTAATATGATTGATGACCGATGAATTCCGCGCCGAAGCAGGGTAATCACGATGGCTTTGTTAAGTTTCTAGAATGAATTGCATATCTTACTCGTACGAACACATAATATTACGTGTGTGTATGTGCGAATTTTATACAAAACTTATTGTGTTTATTATCTACAAATATAAATTATGGTACGTTATTTAAATATTTTCATTACATTGTCGTATTATTAAAACATTATTTAATTATTCAACGTAATTAAAGCGGACTAAAGTTATTGATACTAAAAGTAAGACATAAAATTCATTCGTCGATTTTTATGCCTATATAATTTATATTATGTGTAATGAAAATTCATCTGACAAATAAACAAATTAAAATCGTTATTTACGACATTCCTTTTACTAATATAATTAAATTATTATTTTTATTAAATTTCATAAAAATTTTTATGCAATTTTTTTATTACTCCTATTTCATAATTTTAAAATAACTTTTAACTGATAAGATTGATAAGTTCAAAAGTTAGTTGATTGCAGAAGAAGAAGCCGTGTTATTGATAAGCACATCTTTGAATTGTGTCAGAGCTATACTTTACATTTATAACGTATATAATTCATCATTGTTCTTTACTTTTATCCGTATTTTGCTTTGTTCTGTAGGATTATTACTAAATTGTATCGAATGAGAATCTGGTTTAAATCCACTTAAAATATTATGAACAAAAAAATACATAAAATTCATTCCTCCAATCGATCCGAAGCAACACTGATCCCTGAGAATTTCATTCTGTTCCCTCACGCCCGATGGCAATCTCCGAAACAATCAGAAACTATTTAAAATGCTAATTAAAGAAGTAGACGCTGCAATAAAAATCGAAGGCGAAAAATTGTCTATCTTCCGAGAGCAATCAGACATTCAGCGCGTGCGACTAGAGGGAATGCTAAAGCTACGAACTGCCAGCGATTCTATTTTCGCCGCGGGACCGCTCGCCCTTCGCCGTCCCCATGGCTCTTTATCTGATCGTGCATCCTTCAGAAATCATCGAGGTTGCAACTGGCCCGGGGGGGAGAGACCCTTTCTCGCGTATATTTGCATGAACGCAATTAGCATCGGTCTCGTCTGTGAATTATTCAAAACGCGAGCTGAGAGGTATATCGGTCTATATAGCTATGGTGCTGATCCCCTTTCTGTGTATACACGGTTCGCCATCGAACCCGTCTGGATCTTTGTACTAAAGCTCGTTTGTTTATTAATAATATTAGCTAATAAGCTTTATTCATATCACTCTGTATAGAAGCATAAAGTATCATTATCACATAGAACTTCTTCTTTAACAATGCATGGTTAAAATTAATATTCTAATATTACTATAATATTAAAAGATTCATGAAATATATGTTTAAAATTCATATTTAATAAATATTGAAATTAAATGAAATTCTGTCATTTTATACAGTTTTAATTATTCTCAGAGTAAATTATCAGATTAAAATGAAGAGATAATTGAGATTCTAACTATTTCCCAATTAGTATTTCAAATAATGTAATTAAAACTACAGGAATTCTATTTAGATGATTATGGCACATACTCTCTTTACCAGAGTGAACGCATTTATAGTTTAGCTCTCACTGACGACGGATCTTTTGTACGACGCCTTTGTGTGATTCTCATCCGAGTTTGCAGTAGCTTACTAAGTGACGCTAAATGCCTTGCATCTTTTACCTCGCACTAGCTTTTATGTTGCGAGATGTAAATTCGAATAGCGAATCTTCTTCGTAAATGCAGTGCCCTAAATTTAGTAAACAAAAGTGCCGACCTCAATGAATGATACATTATAATATATTAATTTTAATTTCGAAACTACATTTACATCTATAATATATTGAAATATTTATCAAACGGAATTTCAATCAAACACAAATAAATATTTCGATGTATTTAGTTTCAAGTTATATTGAATTTTTATTTTTTAAAAGTATATTTTATAGCCTCGTCGTCTATAAAGTTTATATTAAAGGTAATAAAATCTTTATAAATATATTTAAAATAGAAAGGTACTAAAATAACAAATAAAAGTTCTGTCTAGTAAAATACGTTTAATTTTTATATGTACATGTACGTCTATTTATAATTATTTTACATTAAATAATTTATTTGCCCCAGTTGAACGATCCGCTTATTCCAACGTGCTTATCGGTGTGGCCACCTGCAGGATGGCTAGCACCAGCATTGACATTAATGCTTCCATGCTTGTTGCCCCAAACTTTTTGCGAGCCTTCTACATTCCATGAGGTCTTTTCTCCTTGTTTGTTAATACCGAAGTCGACTTGTCCATTTTGAGGTGATCTTGGGAAACGCTTTAAAACGAAATATCAAATATTATGTGGGGAAAAATTAAACTCTCGCATATCGATCATTTCATAATGTACTTACGCTGCCAGCATGGGGGTTGAAGGATCCATGTCCAGGGAAAGTAGGTGGCTGATGCGGTTTTGGCAGAGGCAGTTGCACTTGTAGCTTGCCAAAGCCGACGCTTGCGCGCTGTGCTGAAGCTAGCGCTACTAAGATGAGCATAAACACAAATGTAAGGGACTGCATGGTGCTTTTGATCAGGTTTCTAGAAATTAACAAGGAATACATTTATTAATAACGAGTGTATCTGTACAGTTCAGTTGGTTAAATGAAAATAGAATACTGATGATAAAAAGTTAACGATATTTTATAGATTACGTGTTTATTCAATGAAAGTATTTTTAACCAAAATTCATATGTAACAAAAAACAATAACTCAATAAAATTGAAAGTATTACTGGTCGATAAAATACCAATATTGTCAAAGATAAATTCCGAAATATACTTTGAATTGGTGTATTATTATTAAATAAATGCAGACTATGGTTTTTAACTATAAAGTCAAATAAAAAATAGAGATTTATGACTAAATTTTTTCATAAAAAAGCTATTATTTGATTAAAATATAAAAATGATAAAATATACTAATTTAAATCAATCTAATAGAATTTTCCAAACTAAGTTTATCTTGTCATTGTTATTGAAAAATATGCTTTTTAATTTATTAGTTATTAAATCTTACCTCACTCTGTGATGATTAAGAACTGAAAAATATCGCTTATAAATACTTTTTATAACGTTTGTTAACGTTCAGGAAAATGTATATTTAATCACCTTAGACAAACAATGTACGGATTTTTTATGCTTTAGAGCTCAATTTCTACCGTTAGCTAAGTAGTATAATCTTTGTTGAAAAAAGATTTATGAGTCATATTACTGTACATTAAAGCGTTTACAAAGTAATTAAAGTAAACAGTTCCGACTATATGAGTGAATCCCCGAAGATAGATTCTTTATCGCAGATGTATCTGGGTTAAAGGCGTTATGTAAATATCTGTTTTATTAATATTTTTAAAACAAACAATTCTTTTATCTGCAAGACTGAGTCCATATTAATTAAAATAAGGTATTTTTCTCAAAATTATCCCTAACACAGAAATTTGGTGATGGTACATTCTCAATAACTTAGGAATAATGAAATAATTTAAAAGTACACTACATTATAACATTATCAATATAACGGTTCACCCTAATTATTCACATTATAGTTGAATCGCTTATTGAGCAAACTAGATTTCACTGACCCGAAATCACCGTCAATCTACCATAGTGTCAAAAAAGTGATGTCCTGCTTGAAAAATGAAAATTGCTAGGTATTTTTGAAGATTACAAAAAATGAACTTTAAGTTTTTGTAATCAAATTTTCAAAAATTTGTCGAGGTGAACTTAACAAGCTTTGGTGTCAATATACATCAGTTCACTTATGCAATATAGTATTATTCTTTCTGTTTTATTTAACGTAGTTTGGGAATAATATATTAGGCAACT
>JAYJLV010000001.1:16087251-16097342 GCA_036873485.1 Torymus texanus | reverse complement strand
CGCGCCCACGCCCAAACCACCGTCCAACCAAACATGTCAACCCCCCAGGCGTAAGTATACATAAGGTATAAACAAATCAACTGCAATTTGGCACTTATAAGATATAGATTTAGGTAGTGCTTCGTTACTTTCTTGATAGTAAAATTATATTTTCTAATTTTTTATGAATATGCAAGCCTTTAATTTTTTAAGCTCGATGACTAATAATATATGAGTAATCCCAAAATTCTTATATTCATGTATATTATGTTCACGCTATATAAATTAATTAATTTTAATTAATTTTAACGTCAACTATGATAACAGTTTTAACTATTATTAATGATCATCCAATTATTAATTTTATACTAATGAAAATTTTTTTCAGTGTGTTTGTTAGGATGCCTGATGATCCTTAAATATCGTCAAATTGTAATCCATATTGAAGAAAAAAGTAAAAAATACGCTATGAAGCAAATAAAGAGATAGCACGAGATTTGGATTAACGCATTTACGTCAGTAACGAAGTCGAGAAATATTTTACTGGCAATCTCATTTCAAATAGGAATAAATATAGATATTTTAGTGATACGTAGATGTACTTTGCATTTTGTAATTTGTAAAAGAATTTTAAATAAAAAAGACTTAATTTTGTACAAAACTTAAACACTGACTTTCGTAATTCGTTTTTCATGAAAATGCACAAGTAACACGAGAACGACGTAACACTTAATTGCCCTAAGCTGGCATTATATTGCCAATCAAGCTCAGTAGCTTTTATTACGTTCCCGCGGTTACCGTCAGGGCTTCGACTATACTCTCCTCTTGCTGAACGAGAAGGGCATTGTTCATTAGCCGTCTTGCCTCATTACGATGCGACGCGATGCCTTGCGCGTACGTCTCCGTTTTTGCTCTCGCGGTGCATATAAACCGACAATGTCTCGTTCGCCGGCGCGATTCCGAGTTGCTGATTGACGTCTTCATTCAATACTCGTTCTTTGACCGCTCGGTATATCATGGTATCGGATTCTGATGTTCCCATAATAGAAACTGTCGATCCCGATGCTCGTTTTCGGCTACGAAGAACAATGCGAATATTATAATGAGATTTCAATTTAGTTCGGATAGAAACAGATTGAGTTACCGACGGTAATTATTGGGTACTGTCTTACGCGTAAGAAAAGTATTGAATTTCATATTGACAAAACAATGAGATGGGTTGGTTATAAGTAAAAAATTAAACAATCACAATTATCAATTTTATTCGTTACTTATACGTACACTTCTTGTTAATAATTGAACATATAAATTTACTAAAATGTGAATGGTAGGCTTTTATTCTGGCAGCTGTAAGAATGCTTTTATTAATGATACTGATCTTGAAGATTGATGCATCTACGCGATATTCGCACCGCATTCATGTACCCCGACTTCACGGTTGCACCCCAATACTATAAGCACACGGTCCAGGGGTAGACGAGACTAATGCACCTTTCATTAATGCCCCGATAAATAATATTTTCCCGATCTCCTGGAGAGGAATCGATGAAAATATTTCTTTCTTTGTCGTATTCCGAGACTCGTTGCTGATTCTGGGAAATGGCAGGAGACACGCAGGGTCCTTGTGGTTTCTTTCTATTCTCTCGTGTTACTCTGTAATGTGAGTTCCCTCGCTACGTATTACAATCCCCATCATCATGCTTAGTTTTCAAAAACTGTAAAAATCAACAAAAACGTTATTACAATGATTGAACAAAATTATAAACAGTTTATTTTTATTCAAATCTGACTGACATAGAAAATCTGTTTTTTCTTATACACGTTCACAATTTTTCATAGATAAATACAATAAAATGCATAATAAGAGGAAAAGTTTTTTGATTAACTTTGTAACCTATTTCGTTGACGTTTCATTAATTTCACGATATGAACTAATTCTAGACAGGCAATTTCACTTTTAATTGTAATAGTAATAACTTCACATACATTTCAATTGGCATTTTAATAGCTTAGAATGTTATTTCCTATTCTATAGATAGCTGCCAGGATTTAACGACTACGAACTAAATACAATAACTTTCGATTCAACGTATTTAGCTGTTCTCTCTATTGACATTTTACCAATAACTACATTTATTCAACAGTAAGAAGTTTTTATTATTGGGTTTTGTATACATACGTGAATTCTAGTCGCAGTATTCGGCCGTAGAATAAAAATTAAAAAAGTAGATTCTTATAATTACTATGTTGTGAAATATTTTATCTCCTGACATACTATCCCTTACATGTGGGTACAAAATATACACGAGTGAAAGATACAAATAACCGACAGTATCTATCTTTTGTTATCCTTGTAAAACATGACATTCAATCATCCTCCACGAGAAGGAGAAAGACAGAGTTCGCCGAAGGGCGGGAAGATTAAGGGCGAGTCAACGCGCTAATGCTCTTGACGGTGTGTTACGTTACACTTTGCGAGAGACGAAGAGAGAGAGAGAGAGAGAGAGCGAGAGGGAGAGAGAGACAAACCTTCCATCCCCCACGGGAGCGCCTACTCGTTTTTATTTCCGCCTTAAAATTCCATCGTAAGACGATACTCCGCAAATTGAATGTTTGCAAGGCGGCACTTTATACCGCGATCGCTCCTCCCAGCCCTTACACCCGCGAGTCGAACAATCGACCCGACGCACATTTTTTTCTCTCTCTCTCTCTCCGCGTACGCGCGCAAGCGAAACTTGAGATCGTCTGCCGTACTGTACGGGAGCACTTGAAGCGATTTGCTTACTCACTGTTACCTTAAATCTTAAAGTAGCTCGTGCATCTATCGTATTATTCACTTGTAAAATATTACACATGGAACATATAAATCGATGCTTCAAATATTTCGACATTGCGAACTTATAATTTTATTGATTTGAAAAATTTTGATATATTGCTGATACTCGTTGAGACTCTTAAATTTAAGTTAATGTCTAAACATTTATAATCCTCATTACAACCGATTATTTAAATATTTCAAATTTTTTTCATTTCAAACATCTATACGATTAACGATCCATTTATAAAAGAATCAACTCAATGGATCTCAAATTGAAGCATACTTTATTTTATTTGTATATCAATTCATGTCAGCATAAGTTTAAAATAGGTATCAGGACCATGTACGCAGACAAAAATCCACTAGTAAATAAAACTTTGAAAATTAGGTTAAAAATAGTTTTAATTGGATGTGTACATTTCTATCTTTCACGAATTAGGATACTCACTTGGAGATTGCTGTTTCACTTGCATCAAGTTGCGCTCGTGTAATGACGGTAAACACACAATTGTTGTGCGAGTGCATCCTCGGCACAAAGTGACGAAGCATCGTATTTACCAAGAAAATGCAAGCGCCACAAGTTCACCTTTAGTGTTACTACAATATTTGAACAGAAAGAAAATTTTTGAGGCATAACATATCTTTGCTCACAGTTTAAATATTTTCGTACACTATAACAATAGTACAAGTTAATGTACATCAATACTTATATATGCAGGAAAGATATTGTAATTAAATTATGCATATTATTTTTATGTTTACTTTCGACAAATGACAGTATTTTTTATTAATAAATAGGTACTTGAACTTTAAATGAAGAAGCTAATTTTGAATAATTAATTTCAAATTAATTTAAAATGCACATAAAAGTGGAATTCACATACATGCGAAAAAAATAAAATTTTTTTACTAAATTCAATCTATAAGCTTACTGACAATATCCCTCCCTGTTTACTGATAAAACCAAAATAAATCCCATCCAACTGTCGTTTATTGCTCTACCGATCCCTTTACCACCAGATCCACTCAAAAATGTTCATTTTAGCAACATCAGAAGAAGAAAAAAACCCACCGCAGCACCGCCGACAACCCTCACCCTCACCACAATCATGTAAATCAAAGCGAGGGAACGACATTATACGCGGCAATCGTAAAAAAAGGGCGAGTCGTCCCTCTCCCTCACTGCAGCACTGCGTTTTATCTTATCGACGAGACTACCACAGCCACGCCATATATATATACACATACAGAGTGTAGAACAACCCTCGCACCTCCGGTGAGTGCTGCCACCCCGCGAGCAAGCAATAAAGTACCGTTGTCGACTACTACGCCACTGCCACCCCCGCGAGCACTCGCGAGAACATTTTCCGCGCGAGAGATTTTATTTGATTACCGACCAATGGAGCCGCCGCGCTCACCAGCCGCGGATTGCGCCAGTTATGCGCGCGCTTCGCGTGAAAACAACACAAGTTTATGTCGATGCTGCCCACTCGCAAGCTCCTATATGCACGCAAGCCCAGCCTCAGGGGAATTCGACAGGGAAATCAATAAATAGGGGTTGTGTATATATATATAGGTGCGACCGCGTGTGTGGATGAAATGAGCTGTTACGAACGAGGTGTGCACGAGGTCGCTGGGGTTTAGGAAACATATATGCAGAATAATATTGTTACGATAATACGGCACAGTTTTATTATTAATACTGGTTTCATTTGTTCCAATAAAGTTTTGCTGCGAAAATTGTGCGATTTTTATATTTAATTTAAAATTATTTAATAAATGTGTAAACAATTTGTGTATTGCTAAAATAAAGTGGTAAATACAGTTTGTATACAATGTGGTTTTATTTATTTCATGTTCAAAAACGTAAAAGTTTTCAGGATAGTGTATACACAGAGAAAAGAAAAATTTTACTGTTAACGAATGGAAATTTAGATTTAGTTAGAGAAATTCGTTAACAGTTAAGTCACGACTGTTTGAGTATACAACTCAAACATAACTGTCAACTATCAATGAATTTCTTTAACTATTAAGAAATATTCATTTGTCCACATCGAAATGTCAATTCGTTAATAGTTAATGATATTTCTTTAATGTAAAAATTCCTTTTTCGCTGTGTACTTGCAATGAATTTCAAACTATGTTTAATTCATCAAGTTATTTAACCTTGCACTTATATTTGTAAATTTGTTTACAATGGAATGTTCTTATATTCTTCAAAAGAGCTATATACATAACCATCGTCGGCCTTTCAAAAACTTATATGGTCAACCCCTATATATATCGATTATCAAATATATTCTCAACGTCTCCTTATGCCTTTCATATCCGTCACCCGCACTCGTCCCCATCCAAAACGCGTGGGTGTCTCAAAAAAAATTCTGTATACTACACGAGTATAGGTATCACCATTCCGCGAATCTCCGAGTCCTATAGGCCTCACTCTCCGCTTGCACTGGGGGGGGGTGACGATTTACGAGTGCCACCCCGATACCGCGTTCACGCGCGGAGAGAGAGAGAGAGAATGTTTACGGCCGTTGCGTCGGGTACGCTATCTTCGACGTTCTGCAGTTTCCGGGTCTACCGTCGGGGCAACGCGATCGCAGAAACGCGCGCGGGAGATCCATAAAAGACGACTCTTTGCTTTATATGCGCCGGCTCGTGTATCGAAGATCGGAGAGGAGGGTGAAAGACAGTTCCTTTCGAGTTTTAGGGCGAAACTCGCGAGTTGCGGAGGGTGTAATAGAATCTTTGGAGAGGAATTTATACGTGCGAGAGAGCGTGTGGTTCTGAGAATAGGGAGAAAGGGATAGAGAGTGTGTGTGCGGATCCTTTTTCGGTAGTTGGAAGTCGAGTTGATTTTACAGGCTGACGTTGTTTCACACGTAGAGGTGGATTTTGGAGGGTAATAAAAATGGTTTAATTGATTTTCATGAATAGAGTGAGTTACATGTGAGTTTGTGTGAAATTAAATTATTTAATATGATGTCAGGAAAATGTAGAATGCGAAGGTTACATTTTCGAATATCTTTTTAAATATTTGTGATTTACAATTTTTATAAAACAACGGCTAAACACATGCTACATTATCTTTGATCAAATAATAAAAGTTAATCAATATTTGGACATTTTACAACAATATCAAAATAAACCAGCAGAGTCGTATTTTCAATGGAATTTATTTGTGCCGTTCAACATTTTCATATTACACGAAAACACCAAAAAAATGCTTTAATAACGTATTTTCTGATCAATAAAATCATAAAAAGAATAATCCACTTCCATCGTCTCGAAATTCCACAAATATTGACAAGGGCAGTATTTTCGCGTGTGCCAGAGGAAAAACATCCTCTCATTATACATTCTCGCATCTTGGCGCGTCTCCGCCAAAACATAAAGTCCACGAGTGAAATGAAAATAACTCTCTTACCACTGGAGCCACAACTCACACACGTTCTCCGTCATCCGTTTTACACAAGATACTGTGAAATATCGACAGCATCAATAACCGGTTTATCTATAGCCGCAGCTTCAATTGTCGCACGGCGTATGTGCACACTCGCGTCGCCTCAAGAAAGGCCACTTGTAATCCCGCAGCAACCTCGTACGCTGCTGTCGGTCGATAATCCAATGACGAGGGCGACGTTTAGCTGCTTCAACCTCGTTTCAAGAGAGAAGTTGGGCAAAGTCAACCCTACGTATATGAGAGAGACAAGTTCTAGGGTAGCGAAGTGCATTGCCGCCTGCGGTAATGGATGGGGACAATTGGCTAATACTTTTAGGAAAAACATGTCGCGCGTGGGTGCGTGCATCTTCTCGTGATGCGACGCGGAAGAGGAAGAAGCTGTAAAAAGGTAACCGTAAAAAGTGAGTAAGTACGAGACCTGGGTGATCATAAAGTGGTTTACGACGACAATTTTTAGAAAGCCCTTGGTGGGCGAGCCAAGTAAAAACCCGCTGGATTTTTGGTTTATTAATAAGGGGTATAGAGATGTCGGAAAGTTTTGGGAGGATTTGGAAGATGATATTGACCATACCTATAATCGTAAAAATTCAAGGACTACCTTTTTTATGGATCTCAAAATAATTTTCAGTAACCTACATGTGGTAAAAGCAAAGCTCACTCGAATACAAAATTTACTAATAAATTCACTTAACCTTATACTGTCCAAAACTCTCATTCTTCAACCAGCACGTGGTATAATCCTAATACGTGCACCTTAGCTCTTCGTTTTGTTTTTCATCTTCTACCAAGTCCGCGAATTCCCCGCCACACTTAACCTTTTTTTATACTCGTCTCTCCACTTTGTCCCTGCTCTCTGTCTCCTCGTCCTCCTCCTTGTCTTCCAACTCTCACGATCTCGCACATATCCCCAACGAAGAGCGCGAGAAAGAGCCCGAACGAGCGAGCTTCCCCCGTTTAGGGTATCTCAATGGAAATCTTAATAACCACCGTTAAGTCGGCGGCAGCGGCGACGGCGCTGTCGCGGTCTTACACACGCGTCCTCTCGTACTCCGGCACATAATATTAGCATAGCGAAAATACCTCGCATCGACGCGCAACCGCCCCCCGCTAGTATATATATATAGACGCTGGCACTCCCAGCGGGAATTTATTATTTGAATTAATATGTTGATTTTATGCACTCTTGCGTGTACCCGCCGTTAATTGACCGACGCGCTGCCGTGTGATACGCAGTGCCGTGAGCGCCTTTTAAAGATATTGAAATTTTGTCGACGATTAAGCGCGCGCGAGCGTTGACAGGAGCGCGTATACCTACGCACACGAACGCCTGCAATCGTTAAGAGAGAAGGATATTTATGAACGGAGATCGATTGTGGAGATAAAGCAATGTGCTTTTGACGATTGCCGTTTAGCATTTTGATGGAGTTTCGCGATCTGATGATGACGGCAGGTCGTATTGTTTTTTTAATGAAATCGACCGCTTACTACTATTATGCAATTTCTTGTTTTTGATGTTTCGTAGGGTATTTCTGAATTTTTATTTAGTATACCATAGTAGTACTACTTTTAAATTATTGATCTTTTCAAAAGCAAACATATATATACATATTAAAGCGAATCTATATTCAAAAACTGTTTTACGTTGTAATACAACAGGCTCGCGCTTTGAATTTTTAAATCAATTAAACTTTCATTTTCTCAATTTTGTGAAAATTTATGCATGAAACTGAAAATTGCCATGTTGTAAGCGTTAATTATATGCCAATGCAAATACTATGTTACTATACCATAGCGCGTTTAATTAAAAATTTTGATTGCTCATCAGCAAATAATTAAAAAGCATCGGTGTACGCACACCTGCTTTTATATTGCTCTTATTTAATTTAGTATAATATTTATACCCACGCACATATATATCTCCTTACAACCGGACATGTCATTAAACCAATTTCCTGCTATCGCCAGCCGATTATTTGCCATTAGAAACGACAAAAATTTGACAAATAGCTCCACTCTGCTGCTCCACATGAGAAACTATTCATAATAATCAACCCAAACCGCACGTCTGTCCGACTTAACCGAAACAAATGTCCCATCTCTTCAAACTTTGGCCCGTCTGCGCAATCGCGCATACACACACACATACACACAACAGAGCAAAGTCATTAGCATGCGAGATTAGCCGTCGTCGTATAGCGCCCTTCTCATTGTCAGAGAAAGAACGCGCGACGTATATATATATACATATACCAGTTTTTCTCAGTGGCCAATTTATTATTAACGCCCAGATAAACGAATCGGCGGCCGATAAATGATGATGCCGTGTGCGTGGCTCTGGCATTGGAGGGAGGCGCGCAGGGGCTTAATGGCCGGCGCTGCCCGCAAATGGGTGATGGACGACGCGCGTGCGTAGGTATCGGCGACTTTTTTTTTACGCTGACAGGGCCGAGAACGCGAAACCTTGTTACTCGGCGGGGGGCGCGGCAGCAACGAACTGCGGCTGCTGCTGCTGTTGCAGGCTCGAAACTAATCGCCTTCGGGTGGAAAAAAAAAATTGTCCGCCAACAAATTCGCGTGCTCGTACAGTCGACCGTGAAAGTTTCGCTAAGTTGGTATGTAATAGGTTGACGATGAAGGTGATGGTGAACTTTATGGAATGAAACATTATACTTATGAGAATATTATTATATAGCGTGAGAGGATGCAAGAGTCCGAGCAGTGTATATGCAGGCAAAACGTATAACAAAAAACGTGGTTTAGTCAAATTCAAGCATTTGATGGCTCGTAAATGATTCGAATAGATTCCAGACTGAACAAGGAAGACGGATGTTATTTAATGTATTCTGATTGAATTACGCGTAGTTATTAATCTTATAGAGGCTTCTGAATACGAGTTTATTTGAATTTCCATGTCTAAGATTTCTCAAACAAAAATTACGATCGTGCTCACTCATATGTATCCTACATGGTAAGATATATTTGACCTGTCACTGACATGCACGTGCAATTGAAGTTCAAGACATCCTGCAAGTTATGGTTTTGTGTAATGACAATTTTTATGTGAGCTTCGAATTTTCTAGCTCATTTATTCTCTAGTCTAGTTACACGATATTTTTTTTATGATTTACTATCATTTAATGAATTTTTTTTCTTGTACAGTAGCATGTATTTATTTGCGACAGATCACAATATAAAATTATATTACATCTGATGATATATTGCTTATCTAATAAATATTTATTTAATAATTTATCAATTGAGGCATACATATTGATTTTTCCGATTTCAAAGAAATATATAAAACTATTTATTCTATTTGCATAAAAAAAGCTTTTTATACTTAATAAGTATTGTTGAAATAATATATATGATGAAAAATAGCGGTTAACTAGCTGGGAAAGATAACAGCAGTAGCTGCCAATGTCGGATGAAACAAGAACAAGAGGCAAGGGCATGAGATCTACGATCTTCTGCAATTGCTGTTGCCATCGGCTCTACAGCGCGGTTGTCCCCGGTCGACATCCTAAACTGGATCGGGCAAGGTCGACTCGCGCCGAACATGCCGATGCACTTAGCTTGGCCGTCGCGCAAGATTACGCTGGCCTGTGCGTACGATGACGATCGACGCCGACGCGAATTACGCGCACGCTCCAACCCAATAGAGCGCTAATGACGCGAGGGATGTTTTACAGAATTAATTGAATTAAGGATGCATGCATTACCGTGTAAGGATTGATTGTTATTGGTATCGCTAAATTTTTCGGTATAAGGGTTAGATACTATTCCAGAAATATAGTACCAACTGAGAGAGATACTAGTGCGGTGTTT
>JAYJLV010000001.1:16076224-16087151 GCA_036873485.1 Torymus texanus | reverse complement strand
ACCTATGTACAAGTATCTCGTATACTTCTATAGGATTTACCTATGTAAATTTAAATTTTGGCGAATAAATAAATAAAAAAAAAAAAAAAAAAGTGATGCAACAGTAAGATAATTTAAACAGAGAAATAACGAGACAGAAATAACAAAGAAAAAGAGCAGATTTTGTAAGGAAAAAATTCATTGGCACGTAGCTTTCTCAAACTCAATTTATTGTGCTAATATATAAATTCTTAACGTTAAAAATGATTTTAAACATTATTATTAATAAATTAATAACTTACATTAATAATGCACAAAATAATAACAAATATATTAAAATTTAAAGAAAGTATTTTCTTTGTTTCTTTTAGAAATACATAGTTGTAATAATTCTTATAACATCAATTTCTTTTATATCTTATATATCATTTTGGTATCACATTTTTGTTGATGCTCAAATTCAAATAATCGTAACGTTTAAAGAAAAAATTAACTTATTTACATTTTAAAATCGTAATTTTAAACTTATTTTTTTTTTACTTTTATTCTCCTTTATAAAAAATTGAGTATCATATACTCTTGAAACATCAATCATCATGATGACGTTTGATTTTCCAACATTTGTCTTCGGCAAATTTTTTCTAAATTTTTTCTCAAAAACAAATGAAGGTTAATATTTTAAAAATTTAACTCAATTTTGTATTAAATGAATTTAATAAATGGTTTAAATATTAAATTTCAAGTCGATTGACCATGTAGTTTCTAAGAAATTAATTTATAAATTTTAAAAACGTTTTTTTCAATAACTAAATAAAATACTAATGATAACCTAAATATTAAAAAACAAAAATGTAAGTAATTTAAAGATCTTTCAAAATAAATTTAGATTGGTAAATAATTTTGACTCCTACACATGTAAAAATCAAAAAAACGAAAAATTCGAAATCGTTTTTGGGTTATAAAAAAAAGAAAATCTATCAATTGTTATATCAATGATGATGTCGAGTTTTTATCGCGAGACAAACAAAATAAACTTTGACCGACGAAGATCGATGGTTTGGTTCTCGATATATAGAGTTTACACATACACACATACATACAGACAGGAAAAAAATTTCTCAAAATTGAAAATTTTCAACATATTCCACCTCAAAATATCATTTTAAGCATTTGTTGGCTCAAAAACTTTTTTCACCATTACAAAGGTGACTCTTTGAGAAAGCAAAATAATGAGAGAAAGAGAACGTGAGCGAGGAAGGAATAAATGGTTTTTTATGTGCCGTCTTAGGTAACTGACAGTATATCCCTTACGATTCCTTTATTGCCGAACGTCTACGACGTCTTCGTGTCTTGCAGTGATCACGTCATGCGTCTAAGAATCGTCGGTTTACTGGGTCATTTTGCGACTTGATCTTCGACGCGCTTAAATGACAAAATTAGCGGTTTTCTTACGGCTCGACGCGTTTACGGTGGAATAAACCGCGGTTGGTGATCAAGATGTGAAGTGTTTGCTTCATTGTTAAAAGCGTGTCTATTATATCTCGTATGTAGTCGTAAATACGTTACTGTACAATTTGACATTGAGTATTTTTAAAGTCAATTATGTACAGTAAATTTAGTTGTTGTATTGACCGTTTCACAGTTATTATAGGAAACAGATAATAGTTATAGTATAAACTATAACGTTGCTTTAATAGGTTAACTTGAACAACTAGTATTAGTTTGATTTCAGTATAATAGAAATCCAATTATTGAAAGTGGTCAAATTAAATTGAAATTAGCAGTAGAATTCGTCATTTGCAAACAGGCAAGCTTTTATCTAGTAATTGGCATTTAATTGAACATTGATCATTAATATTATATTAAAAGCACTATTATACATGCTAATTTATACAGGCACCGATACGATATCTAATTCAAGTTGGGCAAAATTTGTTATGCCCGCATTAAACCCTAATGCAATTGATATTATGTTTATTTATTCAGATAAATGTTAATCGATATGATACAATACAAAATTACAATGATGATACTCAAAATCAAATTTATTCCATCAAATTATATACTCTTATTATATAGACTATATCTACATATTTGAAAATAAATAGTAACATTAATGCTTGAAAAACTATGGGTATAGAAAGATGAAATATTGATAATAATATTATACTCTTACTTATACTCAATAATAGAATATCCGATTAATTTTATAATTTGCCTTAGATTTAAATTCATTTCATGATACCATACTTATAACTTATATAAATACAAGACTTATTTCATCGCGTCTTAACGCCAACATTCAACAAATGATTTCTGGTAATCATATCTATATGAAAAAGAAACAACACTGCCGGAACTGCTGGAGATAAAAGTTTGATCCCAGTCGCATTAATTGGCTACAGCAATACAAGGGACTTGGGCACTAATTCATTAGAAAAATGTGTATCTCTCTCCGTCGCCACGCGCGAGGCAAGAAAAGCAAAACTTTCGGAGTCGCTCAGATGGACCCTTGCTCGCACTATACTTTCCTTTATCTTCTGCACGCCCCTCGCTCGTGAGTGATACAATTTAATAAGCCTTCCCGAAAATGGATCGTGATAAACGTATGGGCTTTATTTGTCGACACACACACACACACAGGAACGCGTCATCGTCCCGCAAGAAGCATCAGTGCGCGCACACAGTATCTGCGAAACGAGCGAAAAGGAGGAAACGAAAGGCGAGAGAAGAAGAGAGACGACACGATGCTTTGTCCGCCTAAGATAGAAAAACAATATTGTTGTTTCATCGGTAAGTCCCGGCACGTCGCTGAAAGTGACGCGAGGCGAGTCTGTCCTTCTCTCCTCCGGGCTCGCTCGCTCGTCGTACAGGGGACACAAATTGGATTATGCTCGCCGAAGCCGCGGTGGCAAGCAAAGGGGAGGAGAGAAAGAGAGAGAGAGCGAAGCCGGGCTTAGGACGCGACGAGGACGAGAAAGATGAGAGTCAAAGGGAGAGAGAGAGAGAGGCAGGGTGGCACGCGCGGAGAGTGTCGAAAAACGGGAAAGGAGGACGTGGTGCGAAAGAGGACGAGATATTTTTGTGACGAAATTTGCGGTACGTTGGCGGAACGCATAAGAAAAATTATAAAATTGTTAATGCTACTGAATTTCAAAGGATTGCTTTTATGGATATATATACTGCTGAAGTCATCTTAATTTACTTAGACTATATATGTATCTTTAAATTATTTCATTGTGGAAGAACGTAATGTGAAAAATAAATCTTCACTAAAGTACAAAGTAGATTCTTTTCTTTGTGAATTAGTAAAACAGTATTGTAGAAATGATAAGTGTGTATATATATATATATATATATATATATATGTGTGGCTTCTCGGAATAACCTAATAAGTCCACTTATCGAGTTTCCGAGAAAAACGGGTTTTAATGTTCAGACTTATATGTAAAATCGGGAGAAACGAGATGAGTCGCGATGCTTGACTAGTCAATTGACGCATTCAAAACACATATATTTACACGCTGGTTTCAACAAATTATATACATTTTCTGATGTGTTAAAAACGAGCAAGAACTCAAAAAAGTATGGACTCGATTTCCAAGAATAGTGGACTTATTCGGTTATTCGTGAAGCCACAGATATATTATAATCTTCGAGACAGCATCTTTTACACGTCTAGCTGAAACCACTATTTATTTCATTTAAAACAGACAATAAAACCACATTTGACCATTACTAATATTGTAAGACGAAGAAAAAACATATCAGAAAAAATATCATTTGAACACAGAACACAATCCCACCTAGGAACCATTCCGGACTCGTTTCCTAATCTACTCTCCTCTACCTCTCGTCTAATCAAAGAAGTCACCTCGTCCTCATCCCGGACCGCGTGACCTTAATACCGGCTTAGCAGGTGTCTTATTCGGCACGTCGGATCGTAGCGGTTGGCACCTCGGTCATCCGCGTATACACACACGTACACATATATATAATATATATACGCTCGGCTCTGCCGCCTAAGGCGCGCGTGATGGATTGATGCGCCTAGTGGCCGGGACAGCACAGCGTCGCGCGGTCAATATCTGGGTTAACGCTACGGCGCGGTCCAGGCGAATGAAAGTTTTTTCGTCATCGTCTTCGTCACGGAGGGATGCGCACGAGATAAAAGTGTCTCCGAGGACGCGACAGCTCAATTTCGCGCAAAGTTTACCTTCGCGAGAGAGAAAGCGCATCGGTGTTGATTGCTGCGGTGATGTGCAAAGAGCAAAATATAAGAGAGCAGCGCACGTTAACTTTCGTTGTTTTACTTTTATCGTGGATTACCGTCTTCGTGGGATAATATTTTATCAAAAGAAGTTTAATATCATATGCACTTACGTTATTCTATGTGATATATTTTTAAGTGAATTTTTCATTACGAGGGATTTACTTTTGAAACGCGCATAAGTATCCGGATTAACTCTTCTTTAGAAAAATTATCTGACCTTAAGCACACGTAACCGTACATGAGCTTTTTAAAATTTCACGACTTTAGCATGAGAAATTCAAATATATATATACGACTTGGGGAGGTAGGATAAAAGAGTCTCTGGAGATGTGAAATAGAGGAACAAGAGTAGCAGAAAGAGAAGTAGTTTGAGTCGGCCAGAAGAATTGTGAAGTAGTCGTCAAAATTTTCTTTTTTACTTCTTCTTTTTTAACTTCGCTACTTTTATCTACTTAACTGTAATATCTCCGTATTTTTACAACATTGGCTTTTTAAAGAACTAGGTTTACTTAAAAATTACTGAAACTGTAGGTTCCGTCCCAAATTAATCCCATATGGGTTTATAAAGACCAACGTTAAATAGTATAAAAAAAACCTTAAAAGTTATAAAAATTATACTGTTATATTCGATAATAAGCAACGCTGTTTAGGTGTAGAAAACTAAATCCTTTTCCATTTGAATTATGTTTAACGTACGTCATAGTATTGAAACAAATCTAAAAGATCATATATTTGTATATAGGCACAATTAAAAATTGCATGTATAACAAATATCTCTGATATCTATCCTATCACGGGATCACATAGCACAAAACTACCATGAACTATAGGAGACAATAGCAGACCCAAAGCGACCGCGGCGCACCGTAAGCCCTATGTAATACAAATCCCGATCTTTGATAATACTATAGGCAATAACGGCGTGGCATCGCAAAACTTTCGTCCTCCCTCCGATTCTCCCACATATACACAGACAGACATACAGTCACAACGCAAACAGCGCGTGGCGTTCCGAATCCCTGAGTCTCCACGTTCAAAAATGCAACTCTTTCTCTCTCTCTCTCTCTCTCTCTCTCTCGCGCACAGGACAAAGACGCCCGCGGCATTCATGCTGGCTTCCTTGGTCAAATTCGCATCGCGCAGGACCGCAGGGAGGAAGCCATTATTTCCGCGGCTCCGAATTTAACAGTAAACTCGAGCGACGGCTAGCTGCTTCTGTCCCGCGCGTGCATACACGAACAATAGCGGTTCGCTACCGACGCGTACACATATATACATATAGACATATACACCTATAACAACGTGTGCATGTATAATGCCACTGGTGCGCATCTATACACGGTGCGCGCGGGAGTGCGGCAATATCACGGAGCGGCGCTGGCGTTGGGCCAGGACACTTTGGAATTGCTGGATACTTCGGCGAGTGTAGGCCTGACTTCCTCGCGTATATATATAGTAGTAGCAGTAACATGTACGGAGAAGGCGAGTGTGTTACTACTACTCTGTATCTCGCGTGCTCTTACACAGTACTTGTGTGGTTCTTTCTGCTCTGCATGCACCACCAGACGTGTGCGTGCGAATATTTATATCTGCATTGTTTCATCGAAAATACATAGGTGCATTACGGGTAAGTATCGAGGCGTGCCTCTTATCGCGCTTTTTGATATCGTGGCTTTGCCGTGGTAGAGTGGGGGAGAGAGTAATAACGCGATGTGATGCGTGTATGTATGTGCGACTGGTGCCACCCCGTGTGAGAGAGTTTGTGGTTTATGAAACAACGGTTTTACGAAGCCACGAGCTTTTATTTCTTGCATTCTGGATTACGTTTTTATAGAATAATCGCGCGAGTGTATATAAGACTGCGAGACAAGGGTTTTTTTTTTGTTAATGTATAATCTTAATGCGATTTTCAGGTTCATAAATTTTCTGTATGAAAATGTGGATACGGGAATAATGAAGTATATTAATCAGGCGGTTCTCTAAAAGGAAAGTATTGTTTTTCCTTCGAAGATTGAGATATTTTTCATGCGAGATGTTTCTTTTAACAGAAGTGATTAATTACCGCGATTGAGTGAATTTAAAATTTATGCCGCACTTAAGGTATAGTCTAAAAAGGTTCGAAGCGATTATGATAAATTTTATTTTTAATGATATGTTTTAATTCGCGAAATTTTATACGATTATATCTTGTAGACGTAAATTTATTTAATATTAAAAGTATATTCAATTTGTCACTTTAGTATTTTATACTGTATAAATCAAAGAAATTGAGTTTTTTTTTAATTCTTCGTGATTTTTAATAACGATGTATTCATACTCTATATAAACTTTTCACGTAATTATAATATACGCATTTCGCTGTAAAATTCTTAATTAATTGATAGCTATAATGAATAGGAAAGTGGTTCATTAACGCGATTGTGCGAATAATTTAAAACTCTCTCTGTTCCCCCTTCGAACGCAAAAAAGAAAAAAAATATGAAAAATACACGATGTTATATTCAATGTTTCACAAATCTGTCACATTTCCTGAATGTAACGCCAAATGAATTATTGACAAGCGAACGGGGGTGGACGAGAGAATATGCGCAAACGTCGCGCGTGAGTTTGTGTAAATTTCCCGGAAAATTTTCACTGGCAAATCAAATTTTTACACAATCAAATAAAAGTTTCGGCCGCTTTTTCGGCGTTCCCATGCGTCGAGGGCCACCACCGCCGCGAGCATTTTCAATAATTCACGCGGCGGCATAATTGACTTTGAAGCGTCGCGTAATTTTTAACGCGCGAGCGTCGCATGACATGCGAGCGCGCGCATACACAGCGGCGAATTCACGGGGAGATATAACCTCGGCACGAGAGGGAGAGAGAGAGAGAGAATGTGAGGCAGAGCATTGCACTGTACGCATTGCAATAGCAGCGTGAGACGAACTCGTGAATTTTGCGGACTCATCGTTTATTTACGTCGACGTCAGTATCGCGCTATTTCCAAACGTAGTAATTTTCGACCCCATCCCATATCCCCGGTAGAATCAATAGTCGCAGTCTCGGCTGGGTTTGTTGTCGCTTAGACTCGAGTTTATAATCCCACGATGGCAGATTTAGATGTAGAAATTAATATGTAATTTCTGGTATAGGTATTCTTGTTTTAAACCGCTTATTATGTAGTTATCGCGTGGTACTTGCAAACCTTATAGAATATTGAATGAATTAAATAATGATTACATTTTCCAATATTTCAACGCAAATCCATTGAAATACTTTTAGAAACAAATCAATTATATTTGCTGCTAATATTCTAAACTTAATTTAATTTTATCAAATGAAAAATAAATAATAGAAAAGACTATATTAATATGTACTAGAAGTATTAGAACACGTCCTTCAAAAATGATATAAGAATATAGTTTAGAAATAAAACGAAGTTTCATCATACTGTTATATTAACGGGCAGTAAAAGGTTCAAAATAGCTTTTTCCCATCGTGTTAAAAGCATAAAAACTTATTGTTCGGGTACACACTTCTAGACCCACTTCTTCGTTCTTTATCTAGGTTACTTCTTGTCCATGGTACTTTTTCATCTGAGAGACTTTCTCAATTAGGATGTTGTTGGAAAGAACTCGAAGTTACGATGTTGTTTCGATAAACCACGACATAAACTTGGCAGAAACTAAGTCTTCACACCATTCCTAACAAGTTTTTTCTTTTATTTTGATTTAGAAACTGGGGTTCGCTTTCAAACTTTTTACCTTTCTAAGTTTCTAAGGTATATTGAATAAAAAAATTAAATGAATATCTAATATTTTATTATCTTTTATGAATAATTATTTTTTATTTTCTGTCACTGATAATCGTAAAATATAAACAAATCAATTCCAACTGTCATAAATATGTTCAGAAAATAAATCTATTCATTCAACTACAATTAAGATAGTTGATTTTTCTATTTAAACAAAAATAATTAATTTTTTTTTAAATATCCGCAGTCAATATTTTACCTTCGAAGGTAGTGGAAAACTATAACTGTGACATCTAGAAAATCTATAAAAAATATCGAGATTTCCATTTAGGGAGCTAAGCTAAGACCTTTTATGGTCCAAGTCAACGAAACAAGTAAACAATCCAGCCGACACAAGGTCTGCCAGTACCGTCGCTGCAGATACACACATTCCGGCAAAGTATGCAGACGCTGCGCCCGCTCGCGAGATAGGGCAGCTCACCTCTAGGAAGATTAAATCAGATGCTCTCGCGTAGCCTCAATTACAGAACAAAACATTCCTCGACCGGCCTCTGCCTCGTTACTTCCGTCCTTCCTCCTTCCCCATGACGCCAGTGCCAAAAAGAAGCCGTCGACGCAGCAGCAGCAGCAGCATTTAGGGGTTAACATAATGACTCGGAGACGGCGCGAGGGCGCGTTCCAAGGCACAATTCACGGGACTTTCGAAGGAATTCGCGGGCCGATATTAACGCTGACCCGGCTCTCTCTCTCTCTCGGCAGTTTCGCCAACTTGGCGACGAAGAGAGAGAGAGAGAGAGAGAGAGCTGTGTGTGTGTCTGCGAAAGTCTGAATACCTGCGCATTCCTGTTACAATTGCGCACCACGAATATATCCGGCGGCCGCCGATGCCGGAATGTGGCACCCCCGAAACTGTCCGCGTCGCGATTACTTATTCCTAATTGTTCCCATGGATATATGCGCGAGTTCTTCTTCCCATTATACTAGCGGCCTAGGAAGCTTCCGAAATCGCGAGTGTTTGCTTAGGAGACCGGGAGAGAGAGAGAGGGTGAGAGTAAGAGGAAGAGGGAAGAACGCGCAGCCACTGCTGCAGGATCGTGTAGAATGGTAGCGTGCAGCTCTCCATCGTATGTAAGGGCAGAAATTGTTTAACCACATGCGGATTAACTTGCCGAGTGACGTGCTGATGAGTAGGAAATTGTGCGATAGTTTAAATATTTGAGATTACAACGAGAACGAGGTTATGTAATTTTTTCATAATGGCAAAATATTACGAACTTTGTCGAAAGCTTCTGTATGAGAAAATTACCAAGTTCACGTTGAATATTTAAAAGTATGAAACTCAGCTATTTAGCCGATTAATTTTTCTAATGCTTTATTTCTAGTTAAACTTATAGAACCTGTGGATTTAAACTTTGCTGAGTGCAAAACTATTTTTTTTTAAATATTATTATTTTACAGTGAAACCATTGCAGTTTTAATAATATGAAATAAAATATTAAGATTAAGTGGAGAGCTTGCAATAAATTTCTTTTATATCCATAATATTGTAATTTTTAACATTAAGTATTCTGATAACCAAGCGTTCTAAAAGCCTCGAGTTTAACCTACTTAAATTCCACTGTCGAAAAGTATGCGAAAATGTGCAATTTAAAGAAAATTTCAGCTACTTTGCCAACGATAAAGCTGAAGAAGCACATTCGTATTCCGAAAATGTACACGTTGAGTATACAAATATACGTTCTTTGAATATACGTCTGACCGAACCCAGCTATTTTCTACTTCAGTATCGATTGACCTACTTGCAATGTAAATACATAAATTTTTATGACTTTTCGGGTATCTTAAAGTATTAAGGCCGATAAAATGATTGGCTTTTAATACTTTTATCGGTGTACAGTTTTGTTTTAAATATGTAAAATCTACTAACAATAATAGTTTAAGGAAAAGAAAAAAATTATTGGAATTTCAAAGACATTTTAAAAAATACATTAAATTGTTATTTTCTGCTTGAAATACTATATTTATAAATGTTTTAATTATCTGAATGTTATAAACTTTATTGAAAAAAAATAAAAGGAAGATTATTTTGTATCATAAGTTAATTGAACTTAAACTGACAACTCATATAACTTTTTATGAAATGCGATTTTAAGACTGTAATAAAAGAATCTTCTTGCTTTCATGTAGTTTGAATTTATCATTTGATAAAAAATATCTTCCTCTTCTTTAAAAAATATTTAGGTAAAATTGAATCTATACTTCTCTTTTTTAAAAACTTTAAGTTTATTTAGCAATAAAATTCTTCCACTGACGTAAAATGACTGTGTACTGTACATTTTATTTATTTAAAGTTCATGATAACGATAAATAAACAAAACCCTAACGGTAAATTAACAAAATACAAATTTTTTATACACTAGAATATAAAAGAGTAAAGCGTACAAAGCATTTCCCTGCTCAGTTTTACAGCAGCCTTGTACAAGGTAATTCCATTTCCATCAAACTTAAAAAGGGCCGAATTAATGATGAAATTTACGTGTTTACCGTGGAAACCTTAAAAACTTTGCGAAACAGCACATTATTGGCTTTAATACTAACGCCGATAAAACAGGAAAGCGGCAGTATCCGCGCGCGAGCGCATCCCCCGTTGATACGCACGCACACGCTGCGCTCGCCGTTTTTATTACCCGCGCGCGCGCGCGCGCGTCGAACGGATTTGCAATTTTAACGAGGTCCCGCGCGTATATGAAGGAGCCTTTCGTCGTGGCAGTGCGTGCGCGCACGCGGACGCGATACAAGCTCCCCTATTAAAATACTGCAGAGGTGTGCATCTATAGGTGAGTGTACACTCCTATATATATGTATATATACACGTGTGTGTGTGTGTGTGTGTGTGTGTGTGTGTGTGTGTGTGTGTGTGTGTGTGTGTGTGTGTGTGT
>JAYJLV010000001.1:16046503-16076124 GCA_036873485.1 Torymus texanus | reverse complement strand
GTGTGTGTGTGTGTGTGTGTGTGTGTGTGTGTGTGTGTGTGTGTGTGTGTGTGTGTGTGTGTGTATATATATATAGAACCAGGCGAGAGACGAGAGGTAGGGGGATCGGAGAATTGGACACAATGCTACATAGCGAGCGTTGAGTAGCTGGCACAGCGCGCAGTCGCGCATCGCGAATCGCTAATGGAATACTCTGGTCGCGCAGGGGCCGCATTGTCGAAATCAGACCGTGAAAGCCCGTTAATTCGCTCGCCATTATACGAATAATCCTTCTAATGATTTCGTTCTTCCATCAAAGTGGTATACGCGCGCGTGAGAGAGAGAGAGAGAAAGAGAGAGAACGAGTAGAGCAAGCGCACGCTTCCAATTTCAGCCAGGCTGAATCTCAGCGGCACCAGTGCTGCACGGTTAATGTAGCTAATTTTTTATTTTCTTCCGGATTGCAGATGGAATCGATAGCGGCGATGCCGGCAGTTGATCGCATTAAGGGGCGTTTCCGCGAGAGACTTGCCCGGAAAGAGAGCCTGACTGAAACGTAATTTACTTTTAGATTGCCTGTTTCGCGCGATAAAGTCTTTTTTCTTCCGTCCTTACTACGTACATTTGGCGTTAGATTTTTTTAAATCTGTTAATCTCTAAGTGGACGGTCCACTCTCAGAGAATTAACTGGGCTATTTTTTGAGGGGAAAAATAATTGCTCTATTTTCGAGATTCTTCGTTAAATTTAAAGCTGAAATGCTTGATAAGTTTAGGATTGATATTTCCGGTTAATGAAATGAGTTGCCAGAAATTGACACTTTTAAGTGATTTTGACAATTTAAAATTACTATTTGGATAAATTTAAAATAAGTATTTTTAGAAATTTATTAATTTTATCTAATTCTTTCAGTCGACTTACCACCTCAAGCTAGTGCGAATTCGGGAAAACTACTTGGTACGTATTACTGAAATCCTTCTCTTGCACTAACTATAAGCCCGGGGCAGCGAGAGAGGCTTACCTCGAAAAATTCTTGGAGTGCTCAGACTAAGGTACCGTGAAACAAAGACATAGTATACATACATGCACTGTGCACAAAAACATTTAAAAAATAGCTCTTATAGAATAATTTTATAATTTTTTTAGCTTCTATATCTGTATATTAGTAAGTATATATCAACGTGAAATATTGTTTTAATTTTAAAATTTTAATTAGACTGTAATAGTATAAATATAAAAATTATTAAAATTTAAGCCGTAACATAAAAATGTACGGTTAATCTTATAATTTAGCTTTTTATTTTATATCGTACTTATTATTCCAGTAACTCTATATTAATCCTAACAAAATACTCGACTCCATAACCTTGAAACCACTGTGCATAGCAACGTTGCCCTTTTGCTGTCGTGGCACTGAAAGCTACGTCAGTGGCAGCCTGGTGCGGGTGGGCGAGCAGGCGGGCGAGAACTTGCGTCGAAAAATTCTTGGAGTGCTCAGACTGTAAAAACCGAGAAGCGAGAAAATGAAGTCACGGTATGTGCGCTCTTTCCACCATCACTGCGTGCGCACACACAGGTTACGCAAAAATATTCGTCTCGCCAACTTTTTAAGTTCCTCGCGTGGCTAACATGCGTGCCCAGGTGCACCTGGAAAATCTTTGCTATAGCTGAGCTTCATTTTAATTATGTAATTTGAGGTTAGTTCGACTTATTAATTTATTAACACAGAAGGGGATGTGCAAAAAAAATAATTTTATTAATAATGCAGACCAGCTTTTTATTTGTTAGTTAAAAGACAAATTATATTTTTAATGGGTCAAAAAGGCCAGGTTATTAAGAGATAATATCTAAATTAAAGATAAATTATACTTAAATTAAAAGATCTTACAATATTTCGAAAATTCATTAATTTTTTCGTTTTCATTAAATAATGCACGACAAAAATTCTATTTTCAGTTAAGCTCTGGTTTAATCTTACAACGATAAAAATTAATCAAGTTTTAAAAAGCATTGAAAATTTGGTGGCTGTCATTAAAAATCGCTAAAAATTTATTGGCATGTGACATCCTACAAATTTAATTTAAGGTTTTTTTATGTTATTTTGTAATTATTATTAACACTTACACTCATAAAAATCGGATTTCTAGTAAAATGAATGAATCCTCTTAACTAAATTCTACTCCGCTGTAGAAGAAAACAGTTGATATTTAGAATACAAATTTTATTTAGAGGATCTTCTATTCTTCTGAAAAGAATACATTCTTGTAATCTCAAGAGGAATAACTATTCACTCAAGACAAAATATTTCTTGATAAAAATCAGCTATGTTATAAATAAAGAAAGTCATCTGAATATGAATTCAGTTATCTTGTTGAAATTTTTATTTTTCTTAGAAAATTATTAGTATTTTGCAGGGAATGTTATTTTCCTCTTAAAGGCAGAGGAAAAATACTTTCACTAAAAGTAATATATTTTAGATTATTTTCTGCTTAATTCTAAACCATTTTTGCTCATCGCTATAATAAGAAGAAATTTTCCTACAGCCAAGCAGATTCCTTTTAAACATAGATCCCGTTTTTGTGTGTATAATTGCAGAATGTGTAGAAACAATTTAGAAACTTTAGAAATGATTCCTAGAGTGATTTTTTGAATTTTCATTGATTTTCTTATAAATAAATATATACGTAACAATATTGTTTGAAAATCTGCTTCAAAGAACAAAATGTGTTAATTTTCCAGAATAAATCATAGGGATACGTTAAATAATATGAAAGCACTGAGGAGCTGGCATAGCGCCCTAGAGTAACTATTAATAAATCCAGGGAGCAAAATGAAAGCGGCAGCACGTAGCGGCGATATCCTCAACGAAAAGCGCGAGAAATGGGCAAAATTAGTCAGCTGACGTACACAGTGCCGGCTCACACACAGAGACACACGCACATACACACACGTATACATGCGCTGCACACATAGAAGCAGGAAGCTCACGGGACAACGAGGCGATTAAGCACCAGGGACAACGACCCACGGTGTGTGTATGTATGTCTGTGTAGTGGTAGTATTCTCTTTTCTCGTAGAGAAGCGAGTGTGAGGCCCGCGTGCGCGTACTTCCTGACGTCTAGGTGCGGTACGCGTCTCGCGAACGATAACGCGCGACGACGGATTGCCGGCACCTTCGCCGACGCGCATAATGCCCCCCTTTATTCTACGCCTCGATTCTCATACTTGTCACTTCCACGTGTGCTAGCTGCGTCTTCTTCCTCCTCCGCGTCTAAGTACCTCGTCTCGTTGGTTTTGTGCTGACGAGGTTTTTTTTTTACCTTTTTCCCCCCTCCTTGTCTTTTTTTTTTGCGTTTCGAGTTCCTTGTGCGGTAGGTGGTAATGCACGTCGGTGTACGTTCACGATGACGTGTCTGGTTTATGCTCCGATCAGGCTTATTATAAAAACGTTACAGAGGTTCTATAAATATGCTAGGGAAAGCAGTATTTTAGATGAGCATGGGGCGTTTTTTGTGCTTAAAATAACTTGCAATGCTTAGATAAAGCTATGAAATACTTTTTTTAGTGAAATTTCAAATGAATAGAAATGACATATTCTTTGATGTGTGATTACAACTAGATTCCACCTTAAAATATTTTCACCCATGGAATCGTAGATCAGCTTGAAATTGAAAAAAAAATTTAAAAGACCCAAACTTCAAAGTAATGGGAAAAATTGTGACGTTAATATTCTTTAAAATTCAAAAACCAATGGTTTTGTTCAAAGAACTCATCCATTAAATTCCTTTTTGCAGTTTTTCTTTTCTTTAAAAATAATCAAGGAAAAGAATGAAAAAATGAGTAAGTTATAGTATTCTTCATTTTTCATAACAAAAAAAATGTTCATTTCAATACATTTTTTCCAATTTAGAAATATAACCTATTCAGAAGTTAATTGTAGTATATTTAATCTAATATAAAATAAGAATTATTTTAAAGTTTATGTCTATGCCATGCTATGTTGAGTATTTTATTCTCAAGACGGAGAGAGATTAATGTTTATATATTTACAATAATGATTCAATATAGGAAACGTCTAACTTAAATTCGATTAGATTATTTGCGAAATTCTGTTTGTATACTGAGTGGATTGTTGACATATCAAATTGACACGTAATAAAGTTGACAAATCTATTTCTTACAATTACGGATTCAGCATTCACGCAGGCAAGTGATATGAACTTATATAACATTTTTTAAACATATTTACGTAAATATTATATAGATTTAACAAAATTATTTAGTACATGAAATTTTTTATCAGTTTCATTGCATCAAGTTCGTTATTTTACTTATATCAAATTCCGAAAATTACGTTGAATGATTTTTAATTATTTAAAAAATTTTGATGATTATTATGAAATTCAATTAGTAAATCATTGTATTTAATTCAAACGAAAAAAAATGGATAATATAATGTACTTAAATTTACTTATGTATTCTTAGACTATTTTTTACCTGAATAAGGAATAATGCTTTTGATGATTTACTAGCTAATCAATTTTTTGTACTAATCCACTAAAGTGATTTTAATCTTTCTCTAGATTTTTAAATCAATAACAACAAAGAAGATTCAAGTATAAAGTATTATACAAATTAGAAGTGTTTTCTTAAAATGTCTTTCTCAAAAATATCAGAAAAGCATGTAATAGCATTTGAAATAGATTTAACGATATTTTTTGAAGGTTTCATTCCCGAAGAAGAAAAGTTCGAGTGTATGAGAAAATCTTCTATTCTCATAGCCTGTCATTTTTTGTACCGTAAATCCACCGATTGGACCTTTTTACGTCCCCACATCGCTTCAGCTATTTTCAGAGGTCTATCGTTTAAACTACATGAATCAAGGATGATTATTGAACAAAAATATTTCATCGACAGCGACGCTCTTGCAGTTAGCCTACTCAACGATTATTTAGACGAAGTGATCATAGGGTCTTTTGAATTGATGGTAGCCGAAAAGTATTTGACAGTAGTGAACTATGAATTGCAACTTAATGCAAAAGTACAACGTCCGTTGGACGTGTATTCACTGGCACCGATACCTCATTATTCTTGGGAAAATTCTATCAAAACTGTAACTCAGGCATGCAGCAATATTAAATACTTTCCTGGTGAAGTGGATATAAAAGATCTCGATTGTAGATGGTAAATTTCAAATTGTCAGTTATGTTGATTATAAATTATTCATAAAATTCTTTTGTATTGAGATACAATTTGATCTCAATATATATAGTAATTGATTTATTCTTGATACCTCATAGAGACATTTTTTTAATTTTTGTTTTAGGTGGAACTATCAGATGACATTTAGAAAACAAGGCATTAGTAATAATAATACCAGTACAAAACTATAGTAGTTGTTTTTAAAACACTTAGCAAGAACTTCGGTTGTGTAATCATTTAAGGAAATTATTAATTTTATATTAACCATAAAACGTGGCAGAATAGTGATATTAATTTATAAATATTTATATATACATATATAAATATATATATTTATATTTATATTTATATATGTGTGAGTTTTATTTATACGCGATATTCAAAATTGAAGTATTGTACATATACAAAAATACAGATTGTAGTAAATAAACGTTAAATACCATTAAAAATAATATAATAATCTTAATTAAACCAATCGGCTGCTATTCCAGGCTTCTAAATTCTTTGTAAACCCACTGTCACGGATGAATAACCTATCTATATTCCCTTCGTTCCCTTCCTCATTGACAGCGCAATATCGCGCGTCGGCTCGTGACTCCCGATCAAGTTCACTCGTTACACCAACGCCTCATCTCGCGGAAGCCAAGGAGTCGCGCGCTCGTCCCAGGATCGTCATCATAGCCGACTAAACAAATATCCGCAGACACTTTGCCTCCTCCCTTCTCCATCTCGCAGCTCTTCTCGCGTGCCCGCATGCGGGTGAACGTCTGCGCGACTGAGCCCCCGGTATAATGTGACCGCAAGCACACCGTATAACACGACCGCACGAAATCCGGGTAGCAGTAGCTATGGCTCCACGTATATATACATGTATATATGTATAAGGTATATGTTGCACGCGTGTGCGAGCACGAACGGTACTTCGAGTGCGAGCGGTGCTTTGAGGTAAGCTTAATGCTCGCACGCGCAATTGCATATCGCTTTGCCGGCTCCAAGTGGATGAGAGACTACGGAGAGAATGAGAGAGAGAGGGAAGTATGAGGTCTGCGTAAAGTTCAGAGAGGGCTAAGGTGGAGAGAAGAATGAGATGTCAAGCGACTGGCCGGCTGTGAAAAAATAGCGGTGCAGCGGACTGAGTTATATGTCTTACGTATATACAGAGTAGTATGAGGGGGTTTTAGGACCATTAAAATGTAAGCGGTTGTCAATTTGGACTTGATAATAGTTTCTATTTATTAATAATTAAAGAAATATGTATCATTTCTAATCAATACATAAAAGTATAAAGGTAAGTTGAAACATAAAATGAATATGATAAATACATAATGTATATATCGCTTACAAAGTATTGTTAACTTGAAACAAAAAAAAAATTATTAAGCTTAAAAAATTACATTTATAAATTTATTTTTTACATACAATTACTATTTTCAGTAAGATGCCGTAAAAAATGCAGTTCTTCATTCTGTAAATCCCGACCCAAGTCATCGTACCTTTGCATTGACAAGAAAATTATGTCCCTTTATTTACACCAATACTACAGGGCACCTTTTTTGTACTGACTTATCTTCGCAACACCTTCGCTGCGATAAACCTCTCGGCGCATCCTCGTGCGATGCCAGGCTCGCGCAAACGCCCGCGCGTAAGAAAGTTATTTACGCGGTAATAATCTTATTTGCCAAATAGCTTCCGTGCGCGCAACGGCGTCCGTTGCACCTGCAGCAGAGCAACAACAACAACAAGACGCGTAGTACACATCCAGAGAGAGAGAAACGGAGAGAGAGAAGAGAAGAGTAGGAGGAGGAGGAGAAACGAGGAGGAAGATAGAGACTCGCTTTCCGGCTGCGAGGGACACGGGAAACTAGATGCCCGTGTGTAGCCAAGAGGAAGCGCGATAAGACCCGTCGAGAGAAAACCGGAGAGAGAGAGAGAGAGAGAGAGGGAAGGAGAGAGATGCTACTGAGCCGGGGCGATCATTAGGCAAATGGGCGCGCGCTATTATGTGCGAGCTCCACTCTCTCTTCTCCCTCTGTCTCTGTCTTCCCGTCTTTCTCTCCCCCCCTACTGTTTATCTCTGGATATCTTTTAGGATTTCAAAGCTACGATTGCAAGCCTAACGGATGCTCGAGTCTCGTGTTGCTCGATAAAGTATATATAGGTATATATAGATGCTATGTTTGAGAGTTCGCGCAAAACTAATACGACGCGAAGAATAGCATCATCGGGTAGAAAGTGTTTTGAAATTTAATAGGAAATAGACGACGCGAGTGTATGTATATTCGTAGTCGAGGTAAATTATTAAATTAATTGATTGTTTACTTAATTAAATGAATACTTAGATTTAATTGGATTCGTAGATATGCATCCATTCATCATTACTGCATTGAGGGCGAATATGATCGATGATATGCGTGAGCACGACGGGCCTTTGTACCATTATATAGTTGCACTAATGAAAGGTGCCACTAATTAACGAGAATAATAGTTTATCGTCTCGATATATTGCCACAACATATTTGGAATTTAAATTGATTTAGTCAAAATATGTTTATTCAAAAATATTGTATATTATCTTTAAAAATATACAATATTTTATATTACACTTTTATAGTATGAATTGCTATTAAAATTTGTTTAAACATGAACAACTGCTTTTACTTTATCGATGTTTCGTATACCTTAACTTATTCATATCCACCTCGTTCCCTAATGTTCTTCCACCTCTTCGCACATTCAGTATCGCATACAACAGTCAGTGAATAGACCACCCCGGTAGCGGTTTTTGCCACCATAGGATCATCAAGGACGAAAGTTCTATTCCTCTCCAGCTCGCATCCGTTCCGTCGATCCTCACAACGAGATATCGAGATTATTGTTTGCGTGGGTATACAGTACGCCTGGGGTGTATACATATGGGTTTCTTTGCGCGCGCGCGTTGGCCACGTCAACGGACTAATGAATTAGGGTTAGCGGTCTACGTGTTTTATGCATTAGTAAATTGATTCGGGCTGATCCGGAGAGATTTGTGGCTTTCTGGCCGGCCTAAACCCCCGTACGCGCCGAATGTTGAGTTTGCGCTGCGGTGAAGGGTCGTGGCCTTTGAAATCAAAAACATTGTCAAATTGAAGGATCGAGTGAAATACAAACCGAAATGTGTATGTTGTAATGTTTGTAACAACATTGATATTATACATGTTTATCATCGGCTTTGTGGGTTTGCTGTGAAAATGTAAATATTATAAAATGCAATAAAGAGGTATTAATTGATTAATACGTAAATTTTATTAATTATAGCGTGCTTTACAAATTAAATAATAAAAGATGAAAAGACCGCTGCGAGCTTCGAGTACTGCATGATATTTTTCGTTTAATCAAACAAATCATATAAAAGCAATCGTCAAACCTTATAATTACATTTATAAAGTTATATATACTTTTATTATTACATTTATAATTCAAGTAAAAAAAATACACCCTACAACGACCAGCAATCCTTGATATATTATAATCTGACAAACCACATTTCTCAAGAAAATTTACATAAATATTAATCCATGAACCGGCGCCTCGATACATCCTTCTCGCTACATACACACATAACCATTCCCCCCCGCTTGCAAAGACGAGAGGCGCGGCGAATTGTTTTCGGGGGTCCCGCGTGCGCGCGGGAGCGCAAAAGCCGTCGACCAGAACAATGCAACTCCCGCCCCGCGCTTATTCGCTCTCGCGCGTATGCGGCAACAGCAGCAATTCTCCCTCCTCGAATCATTATGTATGCGGCGTCGCGCTCGCGCGTCACTTCGCCTCCTATATAGATTGGCTCTGCGTATATATATATAGAGAGAGAGGGTCTCTCTGTACCGTATGTGTGTGCGGAACGAGGGCTGAGCCGACGTATATTCCCACTCGATCCGCGAAGTTGAGTGATAAAACGTAGGAGAGAAAAAGAAGGAAAGAGAGAGAGAGTGAGTGTAATAGGGTCGGAGCGATGTGACGTTGAGAAGATGACGCGGGAGAAAAATTGAGGGATAAGCGTAATTTAATGGGATATCGTAATTAACGGAGGACTCGCAGCCGGTAATAATTATTAATTGTTCGCGTGAGCTGGCTGCCTCGGCAGTCTCTCGTATGCAGTATAGGGCTTTTGTGCAATTAACTTTTTTGTCTAATATATACGCGAGCTGACGGTAAATGGTAATGGTGAATAATTTTTTAGGATTTCATAATTAACCGTGAACATTCGCGATTACATTAGCGTATGAATTATATCCACACTGATATCCAATCGATCAATTTTCGATGTTTGTTTATGCTGCAAATCGTTTTTTGTTTTTTTTTTAATCGGGTTGCTTTATGAATATTTCTAGTTGCATACAGATTGTATTGGTACTTATCATCGATCTGCACAGTCAATTTTAGGGAAAATTTTTCTGGCATTTCATTTTTTTAAACTGCTTATAATGCTCATGTGGCTCGTGAAATGGAGCGCATATGAAACATTTTTAATTGCCCATTACTTGGAATTGAAGTTATCAACGATATACTCCTGAAAACTTTATTCATCTAACTAACAATGGTTCTCTAATTGGACATAAAAATCCAGCTGACTTGAAATATATTGAGAAATATATCATGAAATATTTAAAACAAAAATTAATGCAAAATTCTAATATTAAACTGTACATGTTTTGTACCTTCAAGTTTGAAATACTTGTAGAACCGTCGAATCTTCTAAGCATTCCGCAACATTCATTATGATTCACAGCCAGAGCCATAAAATTCGACAGCGAGAAGTGGCTGCCTCATACACTCGGAGGAAGATATACGCGTCATACGAAACGACAGCGACGACGACGACGACGCGCAACAGCAGCAGCAGCAGGTTGAGGTTCGCGCGTAGGCGCTACATGCAAATTATAACACTCTTGCTCTCTCTCTCACTCTCCCCTCATCACGTACACCTCGCTTCTCCTCCTCCTCCTCCTCCTCCCACGTTTCGCTCCAAGAGCCCTTCCTTCTTCCTTCCCGATCCCACTTGCGCGCCTACATGCAGGGAAGAGTATGAGCAAGATAGATATAGAGGCAGAGAGAGAGAGAGAGAGAGAGGGAGAGACAGGACGAGCGTCGGATGCTTGTAACGCGCTCTCGGGCCAAGTCGCATTGGGGATTCATTGTTATGCATACGGAGTTCCTCGAAGAGCAATGTTTATCTATATATATATATATATACGAGAGGAATATTTGTGCCTCTCGTGCGCACGACGAGGCGCGAGAGATGTACACTACTATACTGCTGCTACCGACGCCGCTACTGCTCTTCTCGAGCTCAGCTAGCACCTCAATCTAGCTTTGATTTTCTTTCTTCTCCGGATTTCGAGGGACGCAGTTGTTGCAAGATCATGGTATCGCTACATTTTGAGTGGCTTTTTAGGTATGATGTAACAGACGTTGAATAAATATTAGAAGGGGAATGCGTACTTATTATAACGATGTAATTAAGATGTAGGTGAAGGAATTTGAATTGGATAAATTAAGGATTAATAATGGAGTATATTTTTGTTGTTGAGAATTATTTAATTTTACAGTAATTTGTATACTGTTCATTCTATTTAAATTTCTATCAAATTCAATTCAATTTACCTGTTCATATGTAATTGCGTCTGAAAGACAGCGAATGATACATTATTCAGGTATTGTTATTATTTACTTTCTCTCTCCCTTCTCCACTATCTATTTATACGTTGATAGTGTCCGGTTCAAAACCGCGAGCCATGTAACGGATTAAGCCTAATTGTTTGCACTCTCGTCAAGTCTTGCTGGAAGCAAATCACTTCTCGATTACGCAAATTTAAAATTAAATATACATGTTGAACTACGAAAAATCATGTAAAAATTGTGTAAAATAAATCATAATTTTATTGAAGGTATCTGATCCGTTGTTCAATTTAATGTTTGACTCAACTGCACTCTTTTTTTATTTGACAACATCAGCAGCTGTTATATAGTAACCTTTGACTTCAATTATCTTACTTTTAATCAATTCTAAAGAACGGTACTTATTCGCAATTAATGTTAAAAAATTATATATACAAAAAAAGAATTATAAATTTCTCTATCAATAAAAAAAAAACTATTAATTAACTTGTCTCGTGATATGTCTAAAATATATAAATTTTGAATGATACATTTACTTTCTCAAAAAAAAATTGAAATCACAGACTTACAGCTTAAAATTTTCATATTATCAAGTGATAAAAACGACATCTAATTTAATGAATTCTTTCAGCAAGCGATTAAGTTGTCTGTCAGATAGCCTTTTTCCATTTTCAAATGTCGCATGTGATCTCGTTATGATAATCTATGTAAAATTGATCGATTAATGCTTGGATGAGCTTTAGGGACTATATGACTAATCATTTTAAAATCGAGGATTTCTGGCTTGCACTGGATGATCAAGACGTTTAACGTGACTTTATCCTTTTGGAGGGATAAAATTCTTCTGCTTCCCATTCATCATCTTTTACATCGCAATCTACATTTACGCTGACTTTAAGCATGAAAAAGTACTATGTTAACTTTAGTTTTTTTTTTAAAGAAAAAGAAATATTTTTTAATATCATGATGACATTCAATTTTCTACTATAAAAACAATAATATTCAAGTACATTATGGGATATCTGTTTTAGAATAAAATTAATTGAATTTAATATAATTTCAAAGTTTATATTGCATATGAATTCTGTATTATTTTCCGAAATGTCACGACTTTGCTTGGATTTTGTTAACACCATTTCTAATCAAATAGATTGTGACTCACCATAAAATTCTGTGGCTTACAGGCATAACCGGATAAGTCCACTTTTTTGAAAATAGAGATAACATCGGATTTTGTATCTTCAAATAGGCCTTTTTCATTTAACACTTTTAGTAATAGCAAAAATATTGCCGTAACGCTACAATACACCCGAAATCATCCCGCTTCATAATTAAATTAAAGAATATGCTCAAAAATAAACGCGAACTTTCTTGAGTTCTTACTCGTTTTTAATGCATCAGAAAATGTATAACTTGCCAAACCACCGTCTAAATAAGTATTTTTAATGTGTCAATTGTCTAGTCAAGTATCGCTACTCATCTCGTTTCTCCCGATCATACATATAAGTTTGAACATTAAAACACGTTTTTCTCGAAAACTCGAAAAGTGAAATTATTCGGTTATGCCTGTAATCCACAGAATTATTTCAAAGGATTTAATTTGAATAATACTAAGCAAACTTTTACCGGAATCATTCTTTTCAAGTAATAGCCCATCATATCATTTTCGTAATTCGCCTTGAAGCACATCTTATTACCACTGGCCCGGAAGCGCAGCTCTCGGCTTAAATCAGAGAAAACGACAATCTTATTTCGATTTCAAACAAAATTCAAAGCTCTTAATGCATATATAATACTCCGCAAAACACAATTATCCGAGCTATCTGCCTGCTACGTCGCAGCAACACGGGCAACGAACGAAATACTTTAATGACTTTTTGACACGGAAGCAAAGCCCTCGACTGCTCAGACAGACGAGGCCTCGCGTAAAATATGAAAGAAAGAAAAGCAATCTCTCTCTCTCTCTCTCTCTCTCTCTCTCCTCTACTCTTACCGCTCGACAACCGCGTACACTCTCGAGAGCGAGTGCGAGGGAAATCGTGGAAACGCAGACTGTCACTCATCCCGACGCACACGCGTATATACGAAAGAAGAAAGGACGACGGAGACGCGGAGGCACCCTGAGCCCTGGCGATTATGTAAATGTTGCTTATGGAAGCGCAACAGATGCCTCTCACACTCGCAAGCACGCTCTCTCTCTCTCTCTCCTATCTCTTATATATACATATACGATACTCACGCGCGCGTGCGCTCACGCCGGGAATATACACCCTAATCCCAATAACGTCTACGTTGCTGTACCGCGCGCCAGGGATATTGTTTAGATCCTCTAACGAAATTCCTTACAAATTCCCGTGTCTCTCTCAGCGACGAGGGGAAGGGGGGAGGACGAAGGTCTTTGTGACTGGCAGGGCGAGACTTTGAAATAACAAAGTTTAGATCGATGGATTTCTGGGGCTTATTGCGACGTGCCCGACTCTTTTCCTTATACACAGGGTCACGCTGGAATGATAATTATTTGCGTTTTATAGGGTCTCAGGTGCTTTCACTGGCGCATTTTCAAATATTTGCTTTGGGAAGAGGGATTTTTTTTAAAGGATGGAGAAAAGATTATATTGACTTTCAAAAGGACGATGCTGTGTTGAAAAATGATGATTCTTTTGGAAGCTTATGCATGTGCAGTAGATTGTGTTGAATCACTGTGCTTGATGCAGAAAGTCAAAAAGTTTAATTAAAAAGTTTTTTAAATAATTGATGAGAATATTGTTTCGTGTTTTAAAAATCGACATTTTTAAATCACAGGTGGATGGATATATACAAATGATTATTTCGCTGTGATTATTTTATCTCGAAAAACATATATCTGGTAGTAAATATGAAAATTATCATAAATCAATATTTGCTGAAACATTTTCAATATCCATAACTAAAATAGAAACTCTGGGTAAAAAGAAAATTATCATTTTCCACGTATAGAACGACGGTCGACATGCTACCGTATATTTAATCAGCGATTTCGAAGCGTACAGGCTAGAAACGCGCAAGCATATGCGAGCGATAGGCTGAAAAATAAAGAAGCGCCTGATTACGATAAGAAGCTGGCACTGTCTGCCATTTGTTTATATGAGGCCGATAAGAGGTAATAATCGCCTTGCTTTGGAATCTCGTATCATTCAACTACCAAGACTAAACAGCAGATGGGTGAGCATGTATACGCGAGTACGGGGACGGTTTTTCGTTATTTTTCTTTTTATACTCTTCAACTTCTCGTTTTCTGCTTCGGTTTTCGATACAGCACATTTCGATCTTTCAATTTATGGAGATAAGAAAGTATCGAAACATTTTTAGATTAGTTAATTAATTTCGTTATCTCACTTGCATAATTAATGAGGACATTTTTTAAACAAGGTATAAAGTTTTATACTGGGTATGCGAAATAGAGATACGGTGTAAATATTTTTATCCAATATTAAATTTTTTTTTAAACTGCTGTTTCTTTAGTAAAACAAATTTAAAAAATATAATTTCGTATTTCACTTATCGTTTATAATTATAAAAACAAAAAATAAACGATAATTAAGAAATAATGTTTTAAAGTTGTATTTTAGAATAAAAATTCTCATAACATGTATTTTCATGAAGTAATAATATAAAGGAACTCTCCACGCGTAATTATTATCAGTAATACATTCTTTTATAAAAGTTTTTATATCACGATCACAATTTCACGTAAATTCATAACATAAAAAGAAAGTATATGCCAATTGCATGTATATACACGTAGAATACGTAGAAGTTAATTAGTGACATTTTATTAGTCAAATCATATAATCTGTATACAAAAATGCCAAAATCATTTTTCTGTGGGAAAAGTACACAACTATACGTCTTGAGTCACTGCAGTATACAACTAAAATATCATTTCGCAATAAAAACAACCGTTCACGTAACGGCCATCATAATATTATTCAACAGCTCCAACATCCCTTTTGACATCCTATCGAAATTTTTTCCTCCATTCAACCAAAAACCTAACAACAACGCACTCTCCCATCACAGAAGCAGAAATACATCCGATCGACATTATAGTGTGACGCTTTCGAGCTCGGGGTCCCTTTGCTAATGACAGCGCGCGAGGCGTCAATATTCATGTACCCCTACACACACACACACATCAGAGCTGGTAATATGCTAAATAGCCCTCGTTCGCTTTTAGGTTTACGAGTCGCGAAGCTCGCGCACGTTCGCGTACGCATTGCTATCGCCTTGCTGCATCATTCGCGCCGCGCTTCAGCTGATGCGATTGCGTTTTATGTATGCGGCCGCTATGCGATGCGACGTACACTGTATATATGTAGGATGCCTGTAGATCGTATGTATATATATATATGTGTGCATATAGAAGCACGCGTGAACGCCTGAAATTCAATCACTTTATCGTATTGCCGTATCGCTTTTTCTTCTCGAGGCGCCGCGTAGTATACTGCGGTGGTGAATGTATAGCTGATGCGCGCGCAGAAGCTATATACTCCTATCCCCTAAATCACCTGCCATTCAGTATTGGGTTTCATAGATTGCAATTTGCGACTTTCAAGGGGGAGGTTCTTCTATACGCGCTGCTCTATGTCACTTAGGAACTTTGCATATTTGTCACTGTATTTTCGCGAAACATCATCTTGTTTATCTATAAAGTGCATCTAAAGTGCAAGAAGTTTCGATGTACTTTAAATTGTGTTATGCTTACGTACAGCATTTGGCCCTTTGAAATAATCGTTATGCATCATAACGAGGTTTGAATATATAAGAAAAAAATTTACGTTCATTCTATGTATAGTATTCATTATAAACTTTTAATAAAACATAAATTATTTCATGTTACAAACAATTCAAAAGCTAATAAGCAAAAACAAACGTTATAAAGTTTAATTAACTCTCCCCAATTAAAAATTAAACTTTTAATATAAGACAAACGAAATTAATCACGAATCTCTTCGATAAACAAAACAATTATTACAATACTGTCCATTTGCATATCCATTTCTGCAGAACTCATGAATCCGCCATTAATAAATACAAAACCAATTAACCTTCTTCCATTAATAATTCGCTCGCCCGCAAAATCTCAACCTCGACCCCCAGGCGTACGAAAGAAAAAACAATAAAGCACCGCGCCCGCGCGATATATCACAATTATAACACCTTCCATAATTATCCATAAATATACTCTCTCTCTCTCTCTCTCTCTCTCTCAATCCCGCACAAAACCCGTGCGCACGTCTCGCTCTCCGCTCACTCGTCTAATCAATTTTAATGAAAGCAGGCGAGCAGGAGGGAGAGAATCCCGCCCCCTTGGCATCCTCGATCGATTTATTAAAATCAACGTATCCCGCTAATCGCGCAATAATTCACATTGATTATGACCATCCCCTCTCCATACTATACCTCCCTGCACAGTACAAAAACCCGTTACGGAAAACCATTAATCCTCCTTCCGCGAGCGCCAAATTCCGCCGTATACATTTCACTTTATCAGGCCGCACGCGAGTCCCTCTGCGCGTAGAGTGCGAAAGGGATAAAGAGAGAAAGAGAGAGAGAGAGAGAGAGAGGGTCAGCTAGACCGATGTATCGGAGAATTTCTTGAAATATCGAGTCTTGGATTATTCAGCCGAGCGACCCGGGGAATTAATGAAGGCGAGTGCGATGCACCACTGCCGGATATCGGGCTAATCCTGGCCCGGCGCCGTTGCTGCGCGCTACTGGCCTGGCCATTTATTATTATCGCCAGCGCCTGAATTCACGCTGGCAGTGGCAGTTACGCCGGCGGGGGCCCAGTTGCACCCGCTAATGCTCCCGTTGCGACCAATGACTCATCTCCCTCGTTCTCTCTATATACCTATCTCTCTCTCTCTCTCTTTTACGTATCTGTATATACACACGGGGCCTCAGCTGGTCGAGCTGGAGACTCGTGCGTTTCTCCCATTACCCGGCCAATATTGCAGATATACGCCTGCCGAGGCTTTGGCGCGAGTATATATATATGTGCGTGTGTGTAACACAGAGGCCAGGGATAAAGTACAACGGGAGATGGTCTTTTTTTCTCTCTCTCTAGGAGCTTGCGTCTCCTTTATTTTCTTTTTTCGCCTCCCAGGCTTGGATTATACGGGGACGTATTCGTAAAAGAATGTATAGGGAGTGGATGAAAAAAATAAAAGGAGAAAAAGGAGAGCAGGAGTGTCCTCCTCTGCAAATTTCGATCGACCTCGGAGAATTGCTGCGTGGATTAACCCGGAGACGATAATTGCTTGGTTGCTTTGTACGTTAATCATTCTTTTGGGGCGTTCTCCTACGGCTGGATTCGCGTTTAAGCTTAGATCAGCTACCACTTGTAATTGTATTTTTTTATTTGTCTTTCTCTGTATGACCGGAGATGCGAAGGATTTTTCGACTATATTTCATTATTGGATAGTTCATTTAGTTATTTGTTCATTTAGCAACTTATAATTAAATTAATCAATACTATATATATATTCTGCCTATAGTTTTCAAAACGTAATATAAAAGTTGAGTATATACAGAAACAAAACAATCCAACCTTTGCAACTCGGTCCCCTACACTATTTTATAACTATACAAATAAAGTACTCGGCAGTCCGCAAAGCGGTGTAGTTTTTATTTGCAGTGCGCCCAGGAAAAACGCGCGTATAATGGTTTAACAGGTTGCCGCGCAAATAAATACTCGTTAACTTCGCATAAAGCCCATATTTATTCCCCGAACGTTATATTACACGGCGTTTATTTAATCAAGTGTACCCTCTCTTTCTCTCTCGCACTGATATACATATACCTGTACGCATTATACATATATACAAGCGCGTATAACAAGTACTGCCGATACACAGGGCATAACTTTTATGACGATTTAAATTCCGCCTCGTACAAGTGTTTTCGTGGAGATAACAGCCCACGATGTCGCGGCTACAATCGCGCTCGCACGCGCAACGGCTAAAGTGCCTTGATTATTCAAATGCGTCCTCTACCATCTGAGGTCATAATATATATCTATGTATATATAGGTATGTTTACTCAACACAAAGTCTCGTATAAATCACAATTCCGACGAAAGAAGAAATCGGTCGGACACGAAGACGAAAAAAATAATAACGCGTTTGCCCTCTCACTCTCGCGCTTGTGCTTGATGTTTTTACGAGGGGGGCCTAAATCGCGCGAATAAATTATCGATTGACTTTATTGCCCGAGTCGTCGTAGTCGTCGTCGGCTACGTCGTATAGACGTTTGCAGAGGACGGCGAATGAGATTTCCGCTCGTGAAGGCGAACGGATATGAAGGGAAAAAGGAAGGTGTATATCTCGTATATATACGGACGTGTGCGAGTACTTTGTGGAGGACGCCGGCTTTGCGGCGAATTATGAGTGATTCGATGTGGACGGAAACATCGCGGGTATCGCGCGCGCACGCGCTCGTGTTTATAAGCGCCGACGCGAAAGAGAGAAAATGAAGGGACGACATTGGATGTAGCAGGTAAAAATTGAATAAATTAATGTGCGCCAAGCGTGATGTATATATATAGCGAAAGCGGGTGTAGAGTGAATATATACACACATATAAAGGTGTGCACATCGTGGTGTACACGTCAAGTCGGTTATTTAAAATTGTTTAAATCAACAACTTGTCAAGTAGAGAATTTAAAATTGTTGAAATTTGATAAAATGAAAATGTTTCCTGTCATAAATAATATACCTTGAAATCTTTTACTTTTAATCATTTAATCAAATTTAATAAGTAAAAATGAAAATTTTTTGTCATTTTACTTTTTTTTTTTAATTTAATTTTTCATTTTTCATTGAATATAAGGAACATTCTGATTTTATTGTTTGAATTTATCATTAGATTTACCTAGAAATATTTATTTTTTAACGTATTTGGACTCATATAAATGTGTATTATACTGTTTATAATGGTTATTTAGATTTTACGTTGTAAAATCTAATATTTCGAATAGAAATAAACATAATGTACAATGAAATATAGTACTATATAATAACAGGTATAAACAGAGTAGAATTATAGACGTTCACTGATTATAGAGGAATCAAATACTTTATGTGTTTGCAATAAAGTTATTTCAAGTGAAACCATAAATTTATTCTAGATGGGAAAGTTTTATAATATATTATAAAGAAATAAAGATTGTAAAAGAATGTTCGCAAAGGGATAAAGCTGAATGCGTTAATTTACAAAATCGAAATTATATACATAACGAAAGACGAAATGTTAAACGTGCTGACGGTAAAAAGTCAATGAATAATATTGCTCGGCGGCTTAATTCGAAAATAAACAAGATTAAATTCGTGCTTCTTATAATGCCTGAGACAACTAATGAGAAGAGTAAATACTTATTTAAATTGTCAACTCTTCAGTATCCTCTTGAGGGGTAACAAGAGTAAAAATAAAAGATGAAAAGGACGCAAGAAAGGGAGAGAGAGAGAGGAGAAGGAAGGAGGGCATCGAGAGACAGAGAACGACTTCGCGAAAGGAGAAGAAAGGAAAAAGGAACGAACGCACACGCACACTCTTGAGTATATATATATAGACCCTGCCGCACTCTTGCGCTGCCATCGGTAAGTTCTTTGACAAGGCCGACGACTATGAATTATTCAATTGACTAATCCCGCCCGTGTCGCGATTGCGAATCGGCAAAGGAAGCGCGCGAGTCCTCTTCCCTCTTCTGACTTTCGCCTTCGTCTGTTTTCTCTCCTTAGTCCATCGTCGAACGCACACGCGCGTGCACACATCCTTCGCGAAAAAAAAAGAAAAGATCCGAACGAAATTTATTATATGGACTCCTCGGGGTTTGCCGCTCTGGGCATTTAATTGAAAGCCGAAGAAACGGGTCGAACAGCGCGAGCTCGTAAAAACAGCATTAATTTATCGAGGAGAGGGGCCCTGTTCTCTCTCTCTCTCTCTCTCTCTCTGCACACGTTTTAGGGAGATTTTTCGAGGACGCGCGCGCGCACGGGTTATGCGCGCCGTCGAGGGCATCGCGCGTTTGATTTACGGCGTCGCGTCGCGCGCGCGGACACGAGTTTGATCACATTGTAAAACGCTGGTTAGGCGCGCACGCGCACGGTTATATGTGTATGTGCTCCGCTTTTTTTACGATTTCGATCGCACGTTTTAATAGCGCCGAGGGATGGTTTTTGTCCCCTTTTGACGCGCGTGATGTTCTATATATGTATAGGGCTTTCCGGAGGCATTGGTTTACTGGTTGGAAGGGTTTTTGCGGTGTTATGGGAACACGGAATATTGAAACGTTAACTGGACAAGTACTTGGGTTTTCGAAAAATTCGACTTTACGAAATCTAAAATTGTATGTTATTTCACGGGGTGAGGTAAAACATTTTAATACAATAAAGCAGTTATGTATTTTATTCTTATTGAAATTTATTATAAAGTTCTATTCTTAATTTTTAATTCCATTTTCTTGGAGTTAGCAAAAGTATATCTATAATTGAAAAATATTCTTATAGAAAGTGTGCATTGAATCCTGGTTCAATTTTAGGTACACGTATATCATCTTTGTTAAAAAATTATTATAAGTGAACGGTTAATGTTAGTCTAGACGGAATTTCTATACATAAAAAAATTATGTTACAGCTACAATAGATTGGTGCTAAAAATTCTAGACTAATCACGTTGAAATATGTAAATTCAGCAGGGCTAATTCTAGAGCGGTCGGTAACAAGAAATAATTAATACAATAATTAAAAACTATGCACTCAATTTCAGCCGCCATCACAAAAGCCATTAATTTACATCATCACACTTCCGGGCAGCAAACTCGGTTAACTACACTAGCCCAAGTGTCCCTGCCGTGTCCGTACCTGCAACGAAGTTAGCTCGAGCGCGTAACAAGGAAAAAAGAGCCATAGCCGCTATGCCGAGATGAAAAACTCGTCTCGCCTCCATCAATTTAAGAAATTAATAAAAGCCCTCGCATGTCATTAAAAAAATCGCAAATTGAAAGCCACACTGCCGCGTGATTTGAAAGTACAAAAGTAATAAAAAAGAGTTTCTGATTTCGTCGCTTCTATATATACATGTATATACTATAACGGGTTGGATAGGAGAATGGGGAAGGCAGGAAGCTCTAAAAACCCGAGGAGCATTATACGCTCGGAAAGCCGTGGCGTAGATGCAAGCTCGCGTCGGGCTTGTTTCAACGGCCGTAAAACAGCGATGCCGACGACGACGACGACGGGTTGCAGGTCTCGCTAACGCGCTCGCATATAGACGCTCGAATCTTCTATCTAAATTTCTATTTTTATTTCTCCTCCTCGACGAGATTTCATTTCGAACGGATGCAAGTGTGGTGCGTTGAGATCTGCGCGAGAGATGAAATGGAAAGTGAGTTGAAATCTCTTGAATGCGAAGTTGGCCGGAAATCGTTGAATATTGTACTTTTATGAATGAAAGAAAAGAAAATATTATATGCCATGTTATTCATAAACACAGTTCTTAATTAATTATCTATATATTTTCATCGTTATATTATATGTTTATTCATACAGTGTTAAAGTTGAGGTACACCCCAGAAATTCAAGTATATAGTTTACTATGCAAACAAAGGAAAATTTAAATTTAAATCCTTCTGAAAAAACATAAATTTCAATAAAATTCTTAATATTAAATAACATTTTCTCTTCTGCTAAAAAAATGTGAAAAATATTAAATCTCCATCGAAATCTTTCCGCGCGACAACATCAGTTTCAATTTTCCAATATTTATAATTGTCCTGACAAAACATTCAGAGGAAAATTAAATTTGCGAGAGAGAGAGAGAGAGAGAGAGAGAGAGAGAGAGAGAGCATCGTGAAAATCCGGCGTGCCAACAAAAATTTCAATACCAAATCCAATTTAATCCCGCCATGATCCTCCTGTGCAGTGTGCGCGCGCGCGCGAAACGCGTTCTTTTTCCACTCTCTCGTGCCGACACGGTTTCGCTCTCAGGAGGACAAATAGGAACGGCCCTCGGGGGTAAAGACGCGCGCCCGCCGTCGAGGTCGAGAATAAAGGTAAATAAAGGGAAGGTAAGAGGCAACGAAACAACGCAAGAAAAAAAAGATATAGCATAGACCACGTATATGGTTTCGCGCGTGTGCGATACCTTGCCTTATTTCGCGGCCCGATAATCTCCGCGCGTGTGTAGTGGTCGGCCGCAGGCTCGCCGCGATTGCGTTGCGTCTCGGTAGTCCGCAGTACGGTTATGGCGAATTCTCAGGAGTCATTGACCATTTATTTCGAAGAAAGATACTTTGTTGCAGGGAAGAGAGTGGAAGTGTTCTGGATGGTAAGTATGAGTGTCTAATGTAGAATAAAGCTTGAAGCTCGGTCGTGGTTCTTTGTTCACGGTAGTAAGTCTACATCTTCATTAATATTTTAAATAAAATGGAAAATAAAGCATATATAAATACAGTTGTAGCTCATATTTATATAGTTGAGTACTTCTTATTAATTATTATTAAATTATTTGCATTGCCGTTAACAAATGCTCTTCACTAGAAATATTTTATAAATTAAAGTCATCAAAAAAGAAAGAATCGCGAACTTTTTCATAGTGACTGAAGTAGACTATGACGTCGATTATAAAAAAATCGCTGTAATAATTTATATTGTAATATATCGGGTCATCGTTTAACGTTTCATTTCTGACTGACTGCAAAGTCTAACGCAACACATTATTTACGATTCATTATGGAACATGTCTGCAAAATAGTGAAATCTCTCGAAATTTAAAAAATAAAGCACTTCGAAAAAACATTTAACGGTTCTATTTACTAATGTTGTCAGCATTCGTCTAGTCAGCTCATTAAGGTATCGATCTGCCTCTCTCGCGGTCTCTCCACTCTTTCCTTTTTTCCGCGTCTCTCTCCCTCGCCTCCTCATCCTCCTCGTCGTCGTCGTCGTCGTATGCAAAGTGGACGATAATGCTGACGCGGCGATTCGTCGATGAGAACCCCCGACAGCGCCACGCGAGAGAGAGAGAGAGAGAGACGTACGTGTGCACACGCCCGAGTCGAGCGCCCGCGCACGCGCCTCGAAAAATTCAATTGACATAAATAAGCCCGTCGTACACGCGCGCGTCCTTTGACCGGGAATGTGAAATTCATTAGCCGGCCGTCCACGCGCGCAGCAATTTACGACGATTGGCTCTTGATTTGCGGCCGTTTAATCACACTGCCCATATTTCTCGCACGTGCGCATTTTTTTCTCTTCTCTTTCTCTCTTTCTCTTTCTCGGTCGGTCGGTCCATACCCGCACGGTTATGAAGACATCTTCGTAAAATTAATATTTTTATGCGACCGTTGTCACGGCATTTATGAGGCGAGGGAAACTTGACGAAAAAAAAAATAGTCCGAGGAGTTCGTAAAAGTCAAGAAATAACGTGGAAGACGAAGGAAAGAGGTTCGGTGGAATTAAAACGTCAAAAGTGGACTTGGAGCACTCGCCAGAGATTTTTATCAGCCGTAAATTATAGGCGCGCGTAGCTGCCCGGAAGGTGACTGCTTCATTATGCTCGATCGTTTCGATATTGCTGGACAGAGAATGTCGCGCTGCTCGAGATTTAGACTTAGATTCTTGAAATTCTCTCGTGACTCCTTATTTTACTTACTGAAATAACTTGACATTGCTTTTATGACTGTTTTAGTCGTTAAATGTTTGTTATATTTACATACGTATAATATAAATCTAGAATCTAGATGAATATAGTAGAATTTTTTTTTTCATATACAGAATTATGTTAAGATAAAAAAAATAGTTGAAAAAGGTGTATATTTTATTATGTAGACTTTTATATTCTTGTTAATTTTACGTTTTATACAAATTTAAGCATATTACGTTATTCTATTCGTTATAATGACGCGTGTTTAAAAATCTAGAATAAACTCTGGGGCATAATACAAAATAAAAAATAAAAATAATATTCTGCAAAGTAAGGAAATTAATAAATTCATTAAATAACCCCCAATCTATGCTGTAAACATTTCAAATCATATGCTTTTTATAATTATTAATGCTGCAAACCTTTACCATGAAAGCCGTAAATTAATCCCCTTAATTTACAAAATTAAGCTCACAAATTAATTAAAAAATCCCTCCCCCCCCTCCAATAATTGAATTTTATCCGGTAATTAGGAGCCGATCACTCGCATCTCACACCTCCTCGTCTCGAAAAAAAATCCATTCGCCACCGCGATTTCCGCATAAAAGACGGGCCCTTTCTCTCCCTCGGAATTTCACGCGCCAGTAGGTATCACGCCCGTAATAATGATCGAGTCTCGCGCACATATAACGATCGCGCGCAATTAAATCGCAATGAAAATAACCGGGATCGCCATGGAGAACCACCGCGAAAAAGGAAAGACCCGCAGCATTGAGTCCGTTAATTAAATCAAGTGGTCGTACACACCACGTCGTCGCAGTTGTGTTTACGTGTTTGCTCTGCAGCGGTCGACGCGCCTCTACGCGCTCACACGGCTGCTATTAAAGAAGGGTGCTCATTATCGAGGCAGTTTGCTCCCCTTTTCTTCCCGGTGTGTGTATATATATATACGCGGTTTTCGCACTCGCCTTCTCACATATATGTGCGAATCGACTGTGTATATTCATGTGTGTGTGTATGTGCACGTGTGAAACGCCATTCGGGGCGTTTAACGCGTCAATCCTTGATCGTGACGGTCAATTAAACGCGAATGCCCAAGCTGCGTTTGATGTGTGTTTGAGACTCAATGTGAGCTGAGAGTAAAAAGTGGTGAGACCGGTGTTGTTCTGTGTGAGAAAGCGAAATAAATTCTAAATGGGAGTATTTGTCTATCGTAAGAAATGGGTGTGCGTGTGTGTGTTTCAATGTTCAGGATATGATTGAAACATATTAGCAACAAAATATGTAGTTATACAAATAGAAATTGCGATGTTTCCTTCTTCATTCTTTGGAAAAGAAGCAAAAGATAAAAGTAGTTGAAAAGATCTACATATTTGAGGGATAAAATTTAATCTACATTTCCTAAATGTTATAAGAGTCAATACTTTATAGTAAATTGTTTATAAAGAAAATTAATAACAGTCCCTTTTTCCCGTCACGAAACAAAGGAACCTCAACAATTTTGAGGAAAATTTCCCTTTATCTGCAGCTACTACCGCTATTAGTAGCTAAAATCGATTTAAATATAAGTTTCTCGATAAATAGTTATCGAAGTTAATACATTTCTCAGAAAAGTTGGTTATACTGTCTATTTGAGCGTAAAATAGCCGACGTAAATTGTGCGAACTTTATGCGTTTATCATAGTTTCAGTGCATTATGTATGTTACACATGAAAAGGGTAATATATGCACACTGTTGCAAAATGCTAGTCGTTTATTAAACTTACGGCCATAATTTTACACTTACACAGACTACTTTTGCAAAATTTATGTTGGATTTAATTATCTTACATAATAGAACTACTTCGTACTACTTCAAAAATTGTATGATTAATTGTAATAAATTTATACATCAGTTGCAACAGATGAAACATTTTTACTGTCTCATTTCCTTTCATTTCTAACACTACTTACCCCATTTCCTCAAAAAATTCCATTTATCTCAAGTATCACCATCTCCACCAGGAATCCGATAACCCGTACAACTTATAAAGTAATTTCGTCGTTGCGTCACAATTGCGAGCACGATAATGCTCCACCTCCAAGCCAGCCGCAGCCGCGAGCGAGTGCGCAAATAAACACAATTGAAAAACGCGTTATCCAGCCTGCATGATCGCGCGCCGTACCAATAATTGGCCGAAACGAGCGTCATTGCGCGCCGTGTGTCGGGTCGATTTCGCACGGGAGACGGGAAACTTAACGGGGCACCCGCGTGTTCGCGCGATCCCTGCTGTGAGATAATAACGAAAATTATAGGCGAGTTGCCGCCGCCGCCGCTGCCGCTGCTGAGGTGATGAGAGATTTGAATAATTGGTCCAGTTTGCGACCCCAAGGACCTCGCCGCCATCGCCGCCGCGCGACGACGCTGTTCACTTGGAGGTGTGCGCTCGTTTGGAAATCATCATATCCACGCTGAAGCGGCTGTTGCTACGTTAATTATACGCGCGGCCACGGCAACGGGGCTTTTTTAAAAGATGATTGGCTCGTAGGTGTGTTTCTTATTTCTTTCTCGTTCTCACGTTCGAGGATCGTAATTTCGATAAGTAGAGGTTCTCGCTCGGACTTTTGTCAGACAGCTGGGTGATACACTGTAAAACGATGTTGTTTACAAGTCACGGGAAGAAAAAGTGTTGGGGATTTTGTAAAAAAAAAAGACCAGGTGTTTCGTTTGTTTTATTTCATAATTAGTTCAGTTTTGGTTTTCTCACTTTTGCGATATTTTAGTACTTTTAGTGTAGATAAATACAACAAAACTATAATCGTTACTTTTATATTATACGGTAGTTATTTTGTACTTTGTATATGTTTGAAGTTTTTTGAAGATTGAATCGAGAGTAATAAAATCTTCATTACATAAATTTTGAGATTGCAGATAGCCTCACTAATATTGTACAAAAAACTCATGTAATCTGAAAAAGATACTTTAAATATTGTGCATGTAACATTTTCTGTTTTTTATAGCGTGAATACTTTTTTTTTCGTTTGATGTCAAAGTATGTTCTAAATAATTCGTTTTACATTGTAAATAAAATAAAATCTTTACTAAAGAAATAAATAATATAATTAATACCATTTATTAAAATGTTTAGTAGAATATTGATTTTTTTTAATGTAGTGGCTATTAAGATTTATCAGCTATAAGCTATATGACGTCAACACCGCCTACGCAAAATGTCATATTTTTATAGATTATACGAGATATTATATTACGTGCAAATTCTACATATATCTTTAAAAGAACGTATGCTCTAACTGTTAAAAAATTTATAACAGCACTTATCAACTAAAGTAAAATTTTTTATTGCATTGAAATAAATAACACAATATAAATTTTTATAGTAATCTTATATGTTTTTAACACGGCGTGTGAATATTTAATATATTTTTGATGACAGTACAAGATCATCTGATCTTCTTCTTCCAGAATTCAATATACTTCATTTATGTTTTAATGGCAGCCTCCAAATTCAGCTACCAAACTAAATGAAACTGCGCAATAATCGAATAATACCCATAAATAAACTGTGCATCCCGTAAACCAATAATCATTACTTACCGTTGATTTCGTTTTAACGATCTCGTTCTTGCGCATAACTCCGCACAATAATAAAAATAACGCCGATTAAACTACACACAGCAGTCACTCTCTCGATCCGCATAAGCACCCGAATTCCCAGGACCACTCTCAAATTCATGACTCAGCATCAAAATCCAAAAAAAAACCATCCTAACGCATTATCGCATCGACGGAGACTTCATTCGCTACAAAAAGATACACAGAGACGCGAGGGCATTTATCTCGTAAAAGCGATCGTGAAGATTCCTAAAAAGGCTCGCTCTCCTCCGAACCAAATGCATTCAAATGTACTTCCAATCATCAGGACAAACGCGCATGCGCGCGTCGGTGCATTCCTGTGATGCCAGAGGCACAGCGCCGCTGCCGTCGCTACAACCTGATGTTTATATCCACGGAATTATGCGCTCGATTTGGATTTATAATAAAGCGCGGCGTGCGCGCGCGAGAGAGAGAGGCGCGAGAGCGCATAAATTATGGTAATGCTCGTTCCTGCGCGAGCGTGCGTGGTGCCCGTGCGGCAATTTGAATTCAGTTAACACGCTACACCTTGGTCCGGTGTGGTGCGAGCGTGCGTATACGTTGAACGTGCGTGTATATGCAGTGTATAACGTTTGTGGAAGCGCGACGCGTGCACGCGCCACCGGGGCGAGGCCGCACACCTGCTCGTGCAATTTTTACCGAATGAAAATCTTTTAACGAGGACCGTTCGATTCTTTAGAATAACTTGGGTGACTATAGGGATATCGACTTGTTTTGAATTTCTGTTTATGGTTGGTTGAATGTTTGGATTTTTTGACAATGATTGCTGTTTAGGGATTGCATTGAGACATAATTATGCAGATGCGGAAATTATTTTTATATATTTTATGTGTGTTGTTATTAAGTGAAGAGTGTGTGTTAACGTATTTTGATCGCTTGTAAAGAGGATTTTTCTAAAATTTATGTGCATATTTTAAATAATGTGTAACATCGATAAAATTACAGGCTCAAAATTTACCTTATGGAAATATTCAATATGTTCGCGTACTTTAATAAAATTTTTATATAAATATTATGCATGTATGAAAAATTTTTATCCACGAGCTTACATATAAATAAATATTGATTTTAAAGTTATATATACAAACAAAAATTAATTGAATAAACGAATTCAAAAAATTGCTTACAGTAAACAAGTAATTTAATTTTGCAAGACGTGAAAGTAGGAAAAAACAAGGGCATAATACTTTATTATAAATATTATAATAATTTTTAGATTTTCCACGATGATAATTAGTTAAACTCTTTGTTTGGAAAATACATTTTATCTGTAAAATTAGATATTCCTCATTATAATAAGTCAATAACATTTAAATGCCTGCTTAATTAAATGCAAAGCCTTTCAGCCTTCGGCAAACGTTTTACTTGACGTTTGCTTTAAATCCAATGAGTTTACAAAGTTACGACTCTCAAATTGAAGTTAGAGTGCGGAAATCCGGAGCGACTATAATTCGACTCCTATGAAATAATCAAACACATTTACGGTAAAAATCGTCGAACTGAAAATTAGATTACGTGTTCTATAATTGCATTTCATAAATTTCTAATTATCTATCAATGCAATCACCAAACTAATTTCAAGTGCTTGCGTTTTTTTTATATTATTAAACTTGTTCAATTGAATCTTTATTTAACCTAAATGGAACATTTTTTATCGGAATAGTATTGTTTTGGTTGTCTTCTTTATTGCTCGTATTACAATAATAAATTTGGTAATTTTTTTACAGCGCACAAATTGCATTCAGTATTTGTTTTTCAGGGTTCCTCTCGTTTTATATATTTGCACTTTCAACTCACACGCACCTTGCCGAACGGATATACAGCAGAGAACAAGAAGAGGGGGTTTTCCCGACTGTTTGAAAGATTTTGCATTGCAGATTGCGCACACCCAGATTCCCGAAGAAAAAAAAACACTTGAAGCCTTAAACAGTCTTAAGTTTATTAGCCAAATTATGCAGGGAATGCGTTAGGGCCGTGGTGACAGAAATTTTCATACGTAATACAAAGGGAGTTTTTTCTCATTTTGCGCCTTCAATCTTCGTTTTCTAGCTGGAATAAATTTATGATTTTGTCATCCCCAAAATACTCACTGAGAAATTTCAAGAAAGTAAAATCGTTTTATCATTATTCATTTTTTGCATATAATTGCAGAAAGCTCTTTTCAAAATTGTACAAAACCATCACACTCAAAAAATAATTTATGAAAAACTTTGTCATGATTCCTTTCATGCAAGTTACTACAAATCTAAAATATTTGCATAGCTGTCACATAAATTCCGCTCTGACAATTAAAGTCGAATCACGGCAAGCAAAATATTGTCATAATTACATAAATATCCGGAAAGCCAGCGAATTTATGTCTTCATTTATGATAATATCTTAAATTCATGTTCGACATAAATAATAACAACAACAACAACAACAACAACAACAAAATTGCTCAACTCATAT
>JAYJLV010000001.1:16004077-16044688 GCA_036873485.1 Torymus texanus | reverse complement strand
ATATATACACACACATACACACCGCCACTGCATCGCACGCGCGCGCGCGAGGCGGACATGAAACTTTCCGCTATATCAACTCATTTCACTTAAACTCCCGAACTATCTCCGAACAACAATAAAACAAAAATACCCCTGCGCACGCGCCGTAAGCTCGTGGCAGCACGAGACTTTAATTGAAAATATAGCAACGGTTAGACGACCTGCGTGAACGAAAACCATAAAACGGAAAAAGGTGTATGTGTGTCCCGAGGTAGAAGAGAGCGCGAGAGAGAGAGCGAGAGCTTTCCGTCGCCGCGGAACTTGACTCGCTTCCCTCATTTTCCTTCGCGTGATAGCCGCCGGTAAATTAGATTCTTATCGCGTCCTCTCTACACCGCGTGTCCCCGTTTGCTGAGAAGCAATCGTTCTCTTTTTCTCTCTCTCACGCGCGCGCAGGGGCTGGGCTCGCCACTAACGATTCCGCGGAAACCGAAGTAGAAAAAGTCGCTTGTAACCGTCGATTAAATCGCCGCGCGTGCCCGCGTGTGTAACGGCGCTCCTGGCAGTGAACAAACGAAAGAGAAAATGAGACGATGGCGCGCGAGCGATCTAGAATCAAAAATGTTTCGGCGAAGTACTTTGCTGTCTTTTTCGTATGAATATTTGAACACTGTAAAGGAGTAATTTAAGCAAGACTTAAATTCAATTTTATCGTCATTGGATTTATCAAGTAAATTTATAAAAGAAATAGTGCGATATTAAAAATTAATAATCGATGGAACAGATATGATAAATCTAGCAGTTATTGAAAGTGTTATTAAAAAAAAGTAATCAATTTTTTACATGCGATATTTTATTTACAATAAATTCGCAATATTATTTATGCACATGAGCCGTCTGACAGATACATTATTGTGTCTGGCTAATAAATACTTATACTCGCGTCTAGCCATGTTAAACTTTTTATTTCTTTAATAAAGCTATATATTCAGAAACGAATTACTTTTAAAGCCAATCAGCATATAACCAAATTATTATCATCATATAATTGCACCGTCAATTCCGCATTAATTTGTCACATCAATCCGATTATTCACACAGCTAAACGCGTTAAATCAACGTTAAAAATGTAACCTCGCATCAGCCCGAGATTACCTCTGCAAATCAAAAAACTCTCGTGCCTTCGCGTAAAAACCGAAGGCGAATACAATGTTTATGCAACGAGCTTGCCGTACCCACAGAACGCGCCTGTGCGAGGATCGAAGAAAAGAGTGAGGATTTTATTTCGTGCATCGCACAACGCAACTCAGAGCGAGAGTATGTGCATGCGTGTGTGGGGTAGGTATATGTCTGTATATATATATATATTTAAACTCGAGCGCTACGCGCGCGCCTTCACTGGATAAAATCTCGTATAGGGGGTGGGTTGAGTCGAGAGAGAGAGAGAGAGAGAAAGCGAGGTAAAAGAAAGCTTGCACGCGCGTCGCGCCTCATGCGAGCGGCGAAAAAACGAGGAAAGCTGGTGCACGCGGGTGCTACTGCCTTATTCTCAATCTCTCTCTTTCTCTTTCTCTATGCTCCGCGATAAAAGATAGTCAAGCCCGATATTTACGGCGACCGGCTGAAGAACAATATATACGTGTCTTTCACTCGTGAAGAGAGGGAGGGAGAGAGGAAAGAGTCAACGAGGAGAAAAAAGAAGGAATCGAGCTGGGGAACCGACGGCGCCGCCGCGACTTCTGGGCGTATTTTAAATTCACCGAATCTTGGTATGCGCGTGTGAGTGCGAGCGCGTGGGGGGGAACTTTCGGAATAAACATTGACGTAATGGCAGTTTTATAGGGATTTTATTCGTCGCGCGGCTGCCGGGCAATGATGCGCGACCCGTAAACAAGACCCGGGGAATCGCGCTTCCTTTCTTATACTGTGAGCGTATATACATATAAAACGTATATACCGCGGCGCTATTCCTCTCGTCGCTACCGCGACATCCTTTTTTTCCCCTCGCTTCGGCTCTTTGTATTGGTTTTTTCTGCTGGTCTCTCTTGGGTCCTGTCTTCGCCCCTGACGACTAATTATAATAACGAGTAGTCGAGTCCGAATGCAGGAGGAGATTGTAAAGTAGGACTTTCCAGACGTTTTTTTCTTTAGAGTGATGTAGTTGGAATATAGTAGTTTGTTGGGCTGACTAATTAATAGGTACGAAAATTTATGGATGTTTCTGTCAAATAATTCAGGCCGTTATTTTTAGTTTTATACTCTCACTCTGTATTTACGAGCAATGACTGTCTCTAAATCTTGGTACCTTAATTCGGAATTTCGGTATAATAAAATTCGTATTTGTTAACCGATAAAACTTTAACTTCCAAATTAAAAAAAAAAATACACACACACTTATACATGTGAAAAATCATCATTCATTTCGTTGACATAAAACATTCACTCTCTGCCGTAATAGATAGCTTATCATGCAAAATCACAACCGCACCGATCGATCCATCAATCGTCTATACCGCAAATAAACTACAACCTGCTCTACACGGACTTAATGAACGTCTTTTGCTCCGGAAAAACTAGTCAAAACGCCGTACCTATACCAAAAAAAATTAGCTAACTATACACGTATATATACATAGAAACACAACATCTCCGATGCATAAACAAGCAGAGTATGTCGAGATGTTTGAAGTTAGGCCTACGCAAACTCTCTGTCTCTGTCAGGCGGTGGCGGCGGCGTCGTATGTATATATATATATATATATATATACGAGAGAGAGAGAGAGAGAGAGAGAGAGAGAGAGAGAGAGAGAGAGAGAGAGAGAGCGGGCGAACGGGCGGCAAACCGACGCGGGCATGTAGCCGGCTGTCGTTAACACGCATCTCGCGGCCGATGGCACACACCAGCAGCAACAGTGCAGCGCGAGCGTCGGCAGCCGGTTTCCGTTCGCCCGCTCGTGCCACTGCTCCTGCGCTGCTCCGGGATTCGATTAATCCGTATCCATTTTCCATGCCCGATAACGAGTTTCGGCTGTAGGTGTAGATGTACGTATGCATGTGTATAGGTAGATACAGAGAGTGAGAGAGAGAGAGAGAAGCGAAAGAGATAGAGAGAAAGGGCGGTAGGCAGAGAGAGGATACGGAAATCGACGACGAAAGTGAACGCACATACACCTATATACATATATATATATATATATATATACGCGGACGCCGAATGCGAGTGGTAACAAGGAGAGATGGACTGCATGCATATTTATAGTGTATTCATGAATGTAATTAAGCATGGATGCCCGGAATAGAAGGACGCCGCGTACGCCTGCGCTGGCCAAATTTCATTGCGAGTTGGTTATTTATTTTAAGGAAAATCCACCTCTCCATTGAATTATTGACACAAAGTCTAATTTTGTACAACGCCGCATAAGGTAATTCTGTGTTATGGCGTTTTATTGTTTCACTTCGATCGTGCGCGATTGTTGGTTAAACTAAATTTATTTAACGCTGACGTTGTGTGTATAATAATATTTGAAAAATCTTATCGATTTCATTATATGAAACCTTTCTGGCTTGATACACTTTAGTGGTACACGAAGTAATCTTGAAATGATGCAATAGTTTTAATTATTCGTTTAAATTAATGAGTAATACAATGGATTATATCAAAGAGATTATGAAAAAATTCTATGAAGTTTCGCAAACAAAAATTAACGAACCAAATTAAAATGTCAAGGAACTTTGGTATTTTTAGACTTTCAAAATGAAATTAAGCTTCAAATATTTCTCACGACTTCAAATACAACTTTTTACATTATTATAATTTAAATAAATTATTGGCTATTATATCCAGGTCTTAATCGTTGTTTATATAATGTTTGTATTTATTATAAATGCATGTGTCGACATTAAGAACAAATATAATGACTTATGCGATAACATTGAAAAACCGTGCGGGAAACGAGAAAGTTATAGACAGTTGGAAATATCATAGGGGGAGTCCCTGTGGGATTTACGAGAGGCAAAGCATATACGAGCACCCTACTTTTATTAGCTTTATAGTGACGTTATGGCGCTGAAAAAACTCCAGTATATCAAATTCAATCCCCCGAATGTTATTATGCCGTCTACAAAGTACGATTCCGAAACGAGGTTCAGATGAAAGGAGAATGCATTACTTTGAAGAAAATGTAGATTCTCTAAAACACATGCAGAAAAACTTTATTTATAGGAATAATTATGCAAATATAAAATGTGCAATTAAATCAAAGTTTATGATGAGAAATTGTTTCAATATGTGTATATAAATGCGTTACATTGAAAAGGTTTAAAAAAAAATAACAACATTCAGAAATACCATTATACTTTTTTAGATATTTAATTACATTTAAAATTCTGATTGCGTAGTAGGTTGTACCTATTAATAAAGCATTATAATTATGATTCATTGTATCATGTTCGAGATATTATAAACTTTGTTGGTAAAGAATGACATCAAAGTTTTGTTATTTATTTTCTATTTTTATACAGGATGACATAGATTGCAACCGTAGGCAAAGAAAGTTTAATGTATAATTATTTGCATTTATATTAATGCACACTATATAGAAATGTCAGGCTAATTATGAACGGCGGCCTGCGCTCATGAGTTGTGCATGCAATTTACTCCGCGTTCCCAGTGTGGATGCGCAGCAACTTCCCTTTTTGAGATTTTTTAATTAAGCCGTTGATTTCGCGATGCGTTATAAATTCACCCTTCAGTTCTGGTTATTAACAAGAGAAATATCTTTATTAGAGTATTTTTAGTTCTCAAATTTAATGAAAATTTATGACTCGATATAAGCAAGTTCCTATTTTCGTTAAAAGGCATAAATAATTACATAAAATTTTGATCATATATATAATCCAACGAGTGTATAAATCACGTTAAAGTAGAACGTTTTCATACTTTATCTCTCTTATTTTTCAGAAGATTGCAATTTCCAATCATTCCACAGCATCGTTTTTCTACAACTCGTGATTAATAAATGAAGATCGCGTACTTATAACAAAATCGCGTTAGTTAGCTTTTCACTAACTGGCTAGTACAAGTATTAATTTATTTTTCTACTTTAATCAGCGACCATAGACCATCTTATAAAAAGAAAAGAATAAAAAAGTTTTGTTTAATATTTACCAATTATACGTACCATCGTCAACTAATAATTTATATATATAATTTCAGTGACCAAGTAAGAATAAACCATAAACTTAATAACTATTTAACATACACAAAGATTTTGTTCAAACTTTGAAAATGAATAAACGAATAACATGCAATTTTTCACGGATCATTATCAGAGGGAAGAACCTGTTGAACATGTACTTCGGAATTGTACACGATGATCGAAAGAATCTGATCAAAACTTTCGTCCAGTATTCTCTCGCAAAAAAGCAAGACAGATTCTGAAACAGCAGCAGCACACGAGTCCGGATAATGGTCACCGATACGTATTGTCAATCTCTCTCTCTCTCGAAGAAAATCACCTGCATAACAAATGCTGACCACTCGGGTATCCATCTCCGCTCGTCTCCTCTCGCGCCGGTTCTCTTCCTCCTTCTTTTTTTTTTGCCTTCTCAGTTACAGCCGTTAGTTGCATTATGCTAGGTACACACACACACACTCACGCGCTTGTCAAGACTACAACGACGACGAAGAAGAAGACGAAGAGAAAAGGGTCGAAAGGCTCAACATCCAATGCGGAACGCATGGAATTCAGCTCGGCTCCGTTGGCTCGCGCACGCACGAGATACGATACCTGGACTCGCGCGACTTTCTCCTTATTTTTTTGCAAGTCCACGCGAGCTCAGGCTGTGCATCAACCTGACGTATGTACATAAAGCAGTAGTTATTCCTGCGCGTCTCTCTCGCTCTCTTTCTCTCTCTGTGCCACAGCCAAATGAATTATTTACCGAGGGTCCTCTCTCTCTCTCTCTCTCGCTCGCTCGCGCACGCGACGAAAGAGCCACGAGGGACAAAGAAAAAAAAGCTCCTCGAGTCGTGTAGACGACGACGAGTCTATCGGCGTGTGACTCCCGGCTCTTGGCAATCAATATTACAGAGAGAAGAAGAGAGAGAGAGAACGAGAGGGCGATGGCGATACCCGCGCATCGTCGTCATCGGGAAAACCTTGGCTCTAGGAACGAGAGGAAGAGAGGGAGAAGGCCATTCGACTCACCCCGAAATGTACGGACGGCGAAGTGGTTGTTGCCTGTGCAGACAATGGGAGCAACGCGTATAGTATAGTGCCGTCGTAGCGCAGGGCTCGATATTTAGAATGGAATTGAAGTAGCGCTGGATGATTCTTTTGTTTCCTCCATCAGCGAATTGAAGTACCGGCCGCCGGGAGAAAGAATTGCCTCGAGTTGATTACTGTTCATGAATATTCGCTCTGATGGAAATATATAAGGCTGCCACTGTGTGCGAGTAGGGTTTTCTTTAATTGGATGATTTCTGACGGGCATGAGTAGTTGTTTGAAAAATGTACCGTCTGATATGCTATACCTACTGCAAAGCAACGATAGTTATTTTATAAATGTTTTTCAATATTTCTAATATAAATATATTTACTTGGTTGAGAAATACTTAGAGAGAAAACTTTATGGATAAAAATCCCGCGTAATATAAACATTTTTCACGTATACAGATGTACCTAATTAATTACAATAGCATCCCAGGCATCGAGAACCTAATACCCCAGGATAACTTCCACTCGAGCGATCGTAAAAAATAATCTAGTCCCTCCGTGAGCACAGGGCTCCTAATACGCTTACGCGCGAAGTAAATGAATATTTCGCATCGGCGAAAAAAAATGTTCCCACTCTCCCTCTTTTCCTTCCTACACATTTTTCTCCCTCTTTCCACGAGCTTCTACCCCCCGGTTCCTTTAAGACTTGCAAGAGCGCTTCTTTCGGCACCCGCAGTCGAACTCGCGTCTGCGAATATAAATACACATATACACACCCACCCACACAGCACGGGTATTCGACAAAGCCCACTAGGGGGGAGGGCTTTATTAAAAATTGAGGATGCAATTTACCTCGGCCGCTACCGCCGAGACCTTAAATAAGAAAGGAGAGAATGGGGGAAACGAGAGACGCCGCCGTCTTTCGCGTTTTCTCTCGCCGCCTCGGCCTATACGCGCCGAAAAAGGCTTTTCAGAGAAGGAACTGCTCGCCACTGTGGCGAAAATCTCACGACGGTATACACGAGGGCTTTTCTTTCCCCCGTACCCACCAGGTAATTCGAATTAATGGTAATCCATTTTGCTCCGCCCGCAGCAGCAGCAGTACCGTGCGCTCGGTTGTGTTTTATTCGAGATTGATTAAAATTAAATTGTAATAAATGAGACGCGCGTGCGCGAGGTTGCTTTTATTGCCGAACGTGAATGGAATCGCTTAGCGGTTTTTCCCGACCCCTTTTTTTCTAAGGACTAGACTTTTTAATTAGCGGCGAATAATGCACTTGATTAAAGTTGCTACCGGCCACGGAGGATGCGAGAGAAAATGCAGAGAGTGCAAAGGTTTTGTTGGGCTAGCTGCGATGAGAGAGAAGCTTTTTGTGAGAACAGGTTATATAACGGAAAGTTGTGGGCGTTGTTTTTCTTTTTTCATTGTGCTTCAAAAAAATATTTTACTTTAAAGTGAATCATTCGTAATTGAACGTTTACTAAAATGTGAATATTTATATATATGTAACGATGCTTATATAAAATCGTACCTTATTAATTTTCATACCGCGGTATTCTCCGAATTCATAAATTGGCAGAAAAAGAAGAAACTAATTCTGAAAAATGATCAATAACTCTTCCTGAAACTGAGCTTCAATGAATTGAAATACATAAAATATACGACGGGAAAGTCTAGCGTAATCCCTAAGTAGATAGGGGCGCGCGCACGGAGGTACACTTTTATTTTTACGACGTTGTTAGACCAGCCGTAAAAAATTCGAATAATTCAAAGGCGAAATAAAGCTCGCAAAGAGCTCCCCATTCGCGCTAATTAAATCATCCCAAGCTGCAGCAAACTTTCGCGCTCCATGCCAACCGTCTTCCGCGTGTTTAACTTACAAATTGCACGTCCTGCGCAGTACGCGCGAGTAGCACATCCGCGTGCGAAAAATTCCCGCGGAAACCGGACTCTTCTGTACGCGCGATTCGAATGAGATAGCCGTGAAGGATAAAGAGGACGAAAAATATTTTCCGGTAGGAAAGGAGTAGAGAAGAGAATCCAGTGCGGATCTCTCGCGCACTGGAAAAACTTGGACCGGCAAACAGAAACTTAAGACGTCTCGACGTCGGCAGCGGCGGCGGTGTCTTGATTGAGGCGGGAAAGGACAGCTGAAATTAAAAGCATTTCAGCAAGACGCAATTAGCGTCACAAAGGAGCTCGCCGCCGTCGCCGCTGCTACCGCCGCCGTGTATATAGGGTGGGAAAGAGCGAGTGCGCAGGAGTACAGCCCCGCTCGCGCGATTCACGCTGAACTGCGCCGTTTAATTGCCGGCGAATTATAAATTGCGAGGCTCGCACTCATTTTCCTTCCTCTCCCACCCCAACCCCGCGAATCTCGCGTTCTCGTACCGCACGGTCTCTGTTATTTCAGCTGCATTAGAATTCCCCCGGCGCAGCTCCACCTCGTCACCACGCGCTGCTGTATTGCGGGATATATATTCGGAAAGAGAGTGAATGAATGTAATGTAATTTCATTGTCCATGCGGCTAGGACGGGTAGGGACTGCTCGTCGCGTGCAGGCGCGCCCTACGGTGTGTATGTGTATATATATATATATGTATGTGTATAGAGCCGGAGCTCGGCGTTGTAATTGGTATTCATTACTTTTGGATCTAAATAATAATTGAATAAAAATAAGTGGGGATATTGAATCGGTCGTTTTGTAGGCTGGTATACCCGGTAAAATTACTTTTTAAATGCAATTTTTCCTGATGACACCGCGAAATGAACTTTTTCTAATTAGTGAATGGTTTCTGTATATTTTAAACGTAAGAGCTCCCATTTAGTGGGATATAAATGTACAAAAATAAAGCAAAAAAATTGTGATATTTTCTAAAATACTGGATTTTATAAAAGTCTTTATCTTTCTAATGAATTCTAACAATTGACTTAAAAGAAATTATACACAAAACCAACAGATTTTTCTTTATTTCGATTGGATTATATACCATAATCGGCATCCTTGAAAAATATACCTATATAGCTACTTACAAGTTTAAACACATGTCCCGATGTCATTATAATATCTAAAAGAGCAAACGATCGTCCACCTCTTTCCCTCTTCTTACCCTATCTCACGACTTTGTCGAGAGAGCCTCGCGGTTGCCCCAGCGGACGGACGCCAAGGATCTACTCGTCGGCTTCTCCTACGGGACCGCCGACCTCAGCGTCATCGTCCACCTACGTGCACCTCGTACACACTTCTCTCTCGCGTCCAGGGACACATATCCCTCGAAGACTCAGAAAAAAAGGGACGTCGCTAGCGCGCGTACTCGCATATAGGACCTCCCGCGGGCATTTTCCCTCTTTCGGCGCGCAAGTGCGCCGGACGGGACGACTTAAATATATATGTATATAGATAGCTCTTTCTCTTGCTGCCGCTGGCTCTGTCATCGAAATGTCGCGTGTCAAATCTCCGACGTCAGCTTGAGCCGACAGAGCCGCGGGCGCTGCGCCGCAGGGATTCCATGGGTCGCGCGTGTGCACGCGTCTCCGCGAACTCTGAGAATGTGTTGTATAGGCATATAGGTATAAGAGTGCGGAGATGCATACGCGAGAATTAAAATGAGAGAATGTAGACACCTACGTGCATCGGAGATTTTTCGATGAAAGCATTATGCTTACGGGGGTCATCCGGCGATGTTTGCGAGCGACAATAGTACGTAAATTAAGGGAATACTCGTTAATGCTCATATTATACGGTTATTTTTAAGCTTACCAGTTAAAGGCAAGTGATAAAAGTATTTTTGTTTAGATTAATAATTAATTACAGTAAAAATGTCCAAATCTATAAATTATTAGAACAATGGCTATTACTTTTTAACGAGATGAATTTATTATTACTATTTTCTTTTCTAGAGATATTATTTTGCTCTTCAAGAAAAAACTTTATAAATAATTTTGCTTTTCAAGGAAAAAGTTTTATAAATAATAGTATAATAAAATTTTTATACATGAAATATTTTGTAGAATAGAAAATACATTATTATTATTTTCAGAAATGTGTGCTTTAGGATATGCAAAATTATATAAATATTTATTGTACCATTATTTATTTCTATATATAGTCGTGATTCGGTTATATTCTAGTTTAAATTGTATATACATATAGAATACAGATGTTTTAATTACATTCATTATTCTATATACATATACCTATGTATTAAATCATTGTCACTGAATGATCGATCAATGAAGTATATTTCTTCCCAGCTCTCATAATTATAATTTTAATATGATAACTCTATTATCTAATGTCTATGCTGTATTGTTACATTATTAAATTTATTATAAAATATGAAGGCGAAAGTTGGCGATTTACTTGTTTCACGTCGGCCTGCAAAACCAATTCATGAAAGTAGACGCTTTCGAATGAATAATTTACAAGCAGCTATACGACTATTAGCCGCCCATTTTAGCACACTCTATTTCAATATTTATTAAATAGATACAATACTGTATATATATTTGCTCTTCTTAAAATCTCACCACAGCGCAATGTCTTATTTCAATTTCAATAATATACAATGTATATGAAAAAGTGAGCGAGAGCGAAAGAGAGAGCGTTGTTCACACACGACCTGCAAACGTACACCAGTGCATGCATGTATATAAGAGCAGAGCGAAAAGCGGGGCGGCGGCAGGGGAAGAAGGGGAAGAGGGCAAAGTTTGCATAGTTAATCGCGTTCTCATATGTGACTGTATACACGTACATTTCGGTGCGTGCGTATGCGCATGTATATATATGTATATGTCTGTGTCTGTGTGTTTAAGGCAGGTAACTTATGCGCGCTGGAATTTATGGTTTCGCGTGCCGCGGCGCACTGGGCGAACGAGCGCAGCGCACGTCCCTCCCGACAAACGGCCCCTGCTTAGTGTGTCTCGCATTGTTTCGCGAGCAAGAGCAGGAGGAGGGAGGGAAGGAGTAAGGAGAAGGATGGAAGGAGATGCATCGCGTGCCGGGCGAATTATTTTCTAGATTTTGCATCATTTCGCTCTCGTGCTTCGGAACTCGTATACATAAACAATATCGGGAGGCCGCGTTATGTACCCAGAGATCCGAAGCGATGGGCATGCGCGAGAACGCTAGAATATGAGATTCCAGTACGAAAATATTTTTCTATCGGATTCTCAAGCTCGTCTTATACATTCAAACGGGTATAACCTTTTTCATTTCGTAGAATTGTTTATCTTTGCGAAGAGAAGATTTCAGAAATACTCTGCCAGTATTGAATCATGGAAAATTCAATAGCTTACACAAGTTTGTTACAGAATATTGGTTAACGGGAACCTAAATTCTTTTAAGATTTAATCAAAATTCAATGTCTACAATTCTGTGGCTTCCCGGAATAACCGAATAAGTCCACGTTTTTTGGAAATCGAGATAACCCCAGATTTTATATCTTCAAATAGACCTTTTTTATTTACCACCTGAAACGTAACCAGGTAAGTCCATTTTTCAAATTTTGTGCCCGGAATAATCGGATAAGTCCATCATTTTTTTTCGTTTATCGTAGTCATCATTTATTTTATCTATTCAAATTTAATGCGACTATGATGGCTAATATATATTTATCTGTTTATTTAAAAAATTTCTATACACTTTCAAATAATAAACATTTTAAAATTTTACAATATATTAGTACAATACAAATACAATACAAATGGTCGTAAATTTAATAGAATTGTCAGAAAAATAGAAATTTGTTTAATAAGTTAAAAGAATTCATTGAGCTAATTTTGAAATTTATTGACCCGCTTCATAATTAAATCTAAGAATACGCTCTAAAATAAAGGCGAACCGCACTATCAGATCCATAGATAAGTCCATACTTTATTGAGTTCTTACTCGTTTTTAACGTATCTGAAAATGTATAATCTGTTCAAACCAACGTGTAAATATGTGTTTTGAATTTAACAATTGACTAGTCAAGTATCACAACTCATCTCATTTCTCCCGATCTTGCATATAAGTTTGCAACATTAAAACCTGTTTTCCTCGGAAACTCGAAAAGTGGACTTATTCGGTTATTCTGTGAAACCGCAGAACTGAAGTGAAGAATTCATGAAAGTACAAATGATTATTGCAAGAGACATTTTGCAAAATAATTCAATTTTAGCTTTTGATATTTATATAAATTAAGTTCACATTTAACACTCTTAAAACTTGAAAAATGTTTCGAAAAATTTCTCACACTTTCCTCCTTCTATTTATAAAAATACGAACGAAAGCTTTTCATAAAAATATAAATTTTACTATACTTTAAAAGTCTTTAAAAACTAATCACTTTTTTCTATACAGACAACAATCGTGACCTGAAATATATAATAATAACAGCGAAGAAACGTATTACAGCCGACACATTAATCCAGCGCGATAAGAACACTAATCTTTCCCTTTTCCCGAAAATTTCGCCGCGGGATTACCCCGTCATGTTTTCCTAGAGGAATTAGCCTAATGCACGAAACACGGGGCGGCCGATCCATCACACACTGCCGGCGTCAATCGACCCCCGTGTCATAACCCCCGGGGGCTTGTCGCCGTTCCCATATCATTTACGCGGGGCGAAATTTATGAAGGTAGCCAGTGTGGCGCGACTTTTTGGAATTTACCTTGGGCCCTGCGAAAGTCTCGAGCATTTACGTGTACGTATATGTACGAGTCTTACGTCGTGGGTCGAAATGTAGCAACGTCACTGTCAGCTCCGATTTGGTGTGGTTTATAAATAAACAAGAGGTTAACGGGTTTCGGTTGAAAGGATTGATCGTTGGTCTTTTGTAATTTTAAATTTGGTCTTGGATTTTTGGCTCTTGAATGTAGTTTCACCAATAATAATTTATAAAGTTAAGAAATGGGTATACTTTGCACAACACCCATTATATACAACTGAAAGGTATACATATTATATTGAAATATTTTTTCATAAAATTTTTCATAAAATTTAGTTAAATGTTGTATTATGCAGAACTACTTCAAAGAATTTCATTTATTTATAATTTATATATTTTTATAATAGTGTAAATTTTTATTAAAAAAATTCATAAATAACGAAATCTATGTTTTTTTGTCATCAGTAATGAATTTAATAGAATAATGAATTAAGTTTCAAGAAGATGGGCAGCAAAATTGTTCTTATTGTACGAATAACGTCTCTTCTAAATGTTATAACAGCATGTCCGAAGTTTTCTTTATCTTCCTTAAGCAAAGTTTATATGAAAAAATCATTTTATAGCTTGGAGCCATCACTTCTTTAAAGTTTTTATCAACTTTTACCGCCATCATTTTTCCGGGCAGCTCTGGGAGCGCAACGCACGAGTTTGGAGCAACGCTTAAAAAATATTATGGAATCCCCTTGCTCTTTCTTCATCGCTTCGTTTATATAAAACTGCCGAAAAAAAGGAAGAATTATAAACGCGCCGCGGAATAGCGAGTGAGCTCAAAATGCTTTTCGTTACATTATCACATATTCCTCATTTTTTCCTGCGGCACGAGCTATGGTGAAAAAAACGCGAAATTTTTAATCCTCCTGGTGTTTTCTCGCTAGGCGCATATACGCGGTAAACTTTCCATACTAAGGTATGGAGAGGGAGAGAGAGAGAGAGACAGCACAGGCGTGTGCGAAGCTTTTCCGGGCGCAAAAAAGGGTAAAGAGAAGCGCAGTGGCGGCTTTCCCGTGTGTGCGCAAGCCGCGCGGACGATTTTTACGGCGCGACGTATAAGCAGGGCCCATCTGTTAGTAATTTGTAAGGCGAGTCGGGCAATTAAAAGTTTGATGCGAGCATTAAACTCGTCGGGTTATAAAACAAGGGGAAGCTGCGTATAGCGACGAGAAAGAGAGAAAGAGAGTAGAGAACGGGAGGGAGAGAAAGTATGAGGGCACAAAAACGCGCAGCGGAAAAAAGGGAGAAATAACAAAAGACGAGAGAGAAATAGAGGAAAATGCGTGTGGGGGAATCTAAAGTGAAAAAATGAAAGACACCAGGGGAAAAATCTAGGACGTAAATGGAAGATGAAAAGGCGTTTAAGACTGCATATACAAAGGTGAGCTTTGTGTTGTCGAAATAATGGATTATGTCCTTTCAAAATTTATAATACGGTATTTATTCAAAATATTTCAACACATAATTGTCATATAAAAATTTTGTAATCAAAATAACGCTAAAATTAAATATTTCGGCCGTAAAATAAACTATACTTCTTATACCAATATTTACACGATTTCTCATGATAATTTATACAAAAAAAAACTTATTACGTACCTCTATTTCACAAAACCGCACGTATATATGCAAAATCACAAAAACGCAGCTACCACCCCTCCCATATCCTTAAGTCAAAAGAAGCTTGCAGCAGCTAGACCGCGCCAAAGGAAGATCGACGCGAGGACAAGGAGCGTTTCGCGTAAATCGAGGCACGCGCGCGTATATAATAACGGTGTGCGCGCGCACGTGTACCCACGAAGCTTAGTCCACAGCGGGGGCTCGGCGTGTGTAGCAGAGCTATAAAATAGCCCGGGCTATCTTTATAAAATATTTTTATCGCCTAGCGAGCAAGAAACAGAGAGAGAGAGAGAGATGAGAGGACAAGAGACTTGTCGCGAGCTGAATAATTGATTTAAAAGGAGATCGCGAGCGCGTTCCCTTACGCCTCGGCGATTCGGACTCGGTGTATAGTGCAGTATAGCGACTCGATTTGCGACGGGCCGCGAGGCGTGTGCGGACTGCGAGCTGCGTGTTAGCCAGTCCAGTTTATATATCCCGCGACTTCGTCTTCGCTGTGTGTTACTCTGTGGAGGTTCTTGTGTTATGAGGGGTATTACGGTTTTGCGACACGGCATACAGACTTTAAAATAAGAATTTTTATTTTCCGGTCTTTGTAGATTTAGTCAACTATATATAAAAAAACGAAGTTGAAATTCAATATCTTAAACGACAGAACGAAATTAAAATAAACCTAGGTATTGTTTCACCCAATAAAATAACAACTTTTTCCAGATTTATAAAAGTTTATGTAGGGTTTTTATAGAGTTTAAATATGCATTTACTATTTTGTAGATTCAAGTTGGTTATATTTGACTTGTAACTGTTAGTATTTTTATGTTTGTGCCATTATTACAGCATACAATATGATACTTTTATAGTAACGGTTACAATAATTTTCTGAGGGCGTATATGTAAAAAGATTGGGCATATATATGTTTTTATGAAAGAAATTATTTTTAAAAAACAGTAACCATTCTCACTTTAAATTATAATTATTTGTATGAGTTAGAGAGTCTCGGCCTCATATTTCCAATCGAACATAGACTATTAATAGACTATTGCACCTCATTACGTTTCAATAAGTACCATTGATCAGTAATTATCTGCGGGTTCGGCAAACAGAAGCTTATAATTGAGAAAAATATTGTGGTCTATATAAGTGCAAATTATAGTATTTAGCAACAATATTCTAAAATTTAAAATTATTTCATGCACAGATGAATTTTTAATTGTACGATTCGTGTGTGATGGCTTTGAAAACTCATTATCTGAATGCCATGACAGTTATGGAGCCAAGAGGCAAAAGAATTTAGTGTAGAATAAACGATATCCTCTTCTAGAGCAGAAATGAATATCATTGTAAAAAACTTCCATATCAAAAAATATAATATAACAGATTTCCAGACCTCTTAATAAGAATAATGAATGTGAAAAGGCTCAAAAAGTATATGTTAAAACATTCTCTGAAATTATCGTTATATACCATTAAAACGAGAAGCGATCGTTGATGGTTACTGGATTTCGGCTATAGTATTACGGTTTTCTCTATTATTTTAATAATATGAAGCAGAAGGAAGTGCCATTAAATAGAACGGTTTCATTTTTGTACAAAAATAGTTGGAACATTCGAATTGATTTTTATAAAATTATTTTAATAAATAAAATTTTCACATATACCTAGAAATCTGTTTTAAATGAAATTACCTGTATGACGTTGAATGATAAAAGAAGTGTTTTTAAAATATGTTTGAATATGCGCTGTTTTCAATTTTTATTTTAAGTCGTCAAAAATTCTTTGAGACAAGTTTTAATAGAAAAATATCCGTCAAAACATAAGTTATAAATCGCCAGTTTGCTTACCCTTGGAACTAAAATTTTTTCTTTCGCTTCTTTAGTGTAAATACGTGACTGAAGGCGGAAAAATAATACACTTAGCGACATCCTTTTGGGACCGAAGCCCAGGTCATATAATAAAACGACCGAATGCTAGGCCATACCATAAAACGACCGGGCGGTCAATCCTAGGATTGAGCGCTCCACTCGTGGTCAAGCGTCGATCACCATACGGACGAAGTATGTATGTACACACTATATTTTATTTATGTACCATCGGGAAAAAAGGTTTCCCAACCATTGAAAATCAACTGTTTAACAACGTCACCAAGGTATTCTGTTTGAGGCACAATGGATTGTCCAGCAGTTGCTCTTGAGCTTCCACACCGAGCAAATGTGATTCTACTAGAGACACTTGGAGGGGTTCAATCACCGTTAACATTACTATTCTACTTTACTTTAGGCTTTTCGAAAGCCGATTTTTGTACTTATTGCTTCGCACATTATGGTATAGTTATATTGTTTATATTTAGCTATTAATTTTGTATTCTGTAGTTGTATTTTCAATACAGTGTAAATTTATATCTTATCTTTTTTCTATACAAAGAAAAATGTTTGCGCGTCAACATATAATCCTTCGAATTGGATGTCAACGTCAGTGTCAAGCTGCAAACACCGAATAAAAGTGCATTTCGACTATGATACATTGTAAGTAAATTAGATTTGTGTAAGTGTTGTAAATGTTGAATAGAAGTGCATTTAAACTTTGAATATTCTAGGTGTGCTCAAGTGTTCGCTCAACATTTGGCACGATGAGTGAAACAAAGAAACAACTCGATTTCTTCGCAGCGGACGGCACTAAACTACAATTATTAAACAGTGATTCTTCGTGTGTACTTTGTGAGTCTCCAGAATTTTTTCCTTTGGCTTACCTACCATTCCTTTGGCTTCATTTGCGTTAAACTATAACTGAGAATGAAATAATTAATTAAAGAAACGCAGCGTTTCATAAACTATATAGCTAATAATAAGTCGTTAAAACTTACATCGCGTTCTTTGGCTGCGGCGTTATATACAAATTGGACTTTGTCAGATTTATTTACACTTGAAATGCCGAAAACGGTACATATCCTTTATCGAGATATCGATTCATCCCCCTATAAAACATCGCGGCATACGCAGGATCACAATTAAGTTTTCTTTCCAACGATGCTAATCTTTTAACTACTGTGGTTCAACCGTTCAAAAAGGACGTTCTATTGGACTTCCACAGTAAACCTATATGTCATAGAGATGTACGCTAGTTTTTTTTAGTTTCTATAACACACGCCATTCTTCGCGGTTCGCTACAACGTGATTACTTATTCCTAAACCCTCAATGTGAAAATAATTCCTCATCATTTCTACTAATTGCCTGTCTTCCGGCGATCCTGTTATACTGCCTAATTTACGTTTTTTATTCGAAATCATGCAAATTAAATTTTTATTACCTAAACTTTTCCTAAAACTTCCCTGAAACGCCCAACTTAATAAACAACGCGACACAAATGAAGATATTTCTATTTGTCTTAATTCCCGAGTTAATATTAGGTCGCCATTATCTTGACCTATTATTCATATGTTTGCGCGTTTACTTCTGTGGTTGAAAATTATAACAAAACATTTCAACGCGCAATGTATTAAAGTTCAAAAACTGGTATTTATTAATATAACTTAACAAACACAAAAATACAAATACAATATATGAAATTTCGTTACATTACAATTATATTGTAACTTATGTATAAATTGGTGATGTTCACGACCGTACTATGGGTGTTCAGAGAGTCTCTAGTCAAATCGCACGCTCAGTGTCGGACCTTGAGAGCAACTGGTCAGCGACGTTCACTGTCTCTAGTTTTAACACCTTGGTGACGCCGTTGATGTCCTTTTTTTGTCTATTTAAAACAATTTTGGATTTTCCGCTTTTCCCTTGCTTAGTCCATATGTTGACCAGTACATCGGTAAGCTTATAGGTTCTGGGTTTTAGCGTCGCATCGTTTTACGATATGATCTGGCGTCCTCTCTAGGAAGGGTCTGTCGCATAATTTTTTGTGCTTCTATACATATGCTTCCAACACTTCGTAGTTTCAGTTCTTATAATTGTTTTCGTTTAGATTTTTTCTTTCTCTATGAGAACATTTTCACGGATTTCTTCACAGCCTTCTATAAAAACTATGAGAATTTCGCCCTTCTTAACTTCCAGCTGACAGTCAGAATACATTCATTAACACCTATTTTTATATATCAGGTGCCACATCTTCGGCTTTAGTAATAATTTATATTTCTCTCGCACAGAGATCAACAACTTCCTGACTCATATATTGAGTCGGAAGTTCTAATTCCTGAATAATTAAAGTACTCTTTAACTGAAAAATCGCGGAGTTACACTTAGTATCTAAGCTAAACGATGAAAATGCATGCTTACATCCTACACTCTTCATCGTTATATTTACTCGCGTACGTGAAGCTCCGATTTCATCGATAATTTTAAATGAAATTAACGTTGACCCCCCGTCGATAAGAACGTAAATTTCTATTTGCATCCACATGCTTATAACTGTAACGGGAATCAACTTCAAATACGAGCAATGACTTTGTCATCTTCCCTGTTCGGATTACGCTGTGGCACAAGCCCTCTCCGCGCCATCTAAGTCACGTGTTTGTCGCCCGTCTGTTATGGATAACAAATTATTATTACTGAGCGGGTGTAAGATATCGTGATGCGCGCGCTTACATTTAGAACACGGTTCTTTTTTACAGTATTCCCGCAAGTGACCCTTCTCTATAAACAAATAAAGTATAAACTATTTGATCGTACGATCATCCAACGATCGTTTACGGATAACTCGCACGCTTACAATGGATGTAGAATCGTTGACTCGCTTTGTCAACTGCATCACGTTTCGATATCTCGTCGGTATCTACATTGTGAGTCACGAAGACTCCTCTCTTTCGGTTACACGGATTTATCTGTGCATTTTTCTGCCCTAATCTATTCTTTTCACTCGCATCGAAGGTGATGACGCTCGCGAGTATATTTAGTTCGGCTTCTTTATATACGAATTCCGCAATTCTTTTCAAATCCGGTTGAGTGTTGCCGTCATTATTAGCCGCGTATCTGACAAAATAGTATGCCATCACCGATGGCAGCTTTTTCTAATTCCAGACTCTGCAAATATCCCAAATCGATTTGCTGTACTAAATTACTCTTTTGAGCCTTGACGTTCAGCAAATTTTGTATTTTGCGCAATATTTTTTCTAACACTATTTTAGTGTAATCGATACGCATTTCTAAATCTTTCATAATTATTCGCCGCGCTCATGCTTGCTATAAACAAGATTAGTACCACTGTCCTTGCCTCGATCTGTAATATATCAGATAATCTCAAAAATTTTCAATGGCCATTCGTATTTGAAAATAACGTTTGTTACTTAAAAGACGAAGGTAGGAATAGGTTATAGGATGAAATAATAAAAAAAATATTTTCAATTTTATCGCTATGCGAGAGTTATTACAGGCTGTCCTTGCGAGCCATCGCGAGGACCCGAATAACTCTCAGATTATTCGTCCACATTGACTCACGTAGCTAAAAGCGCACTTCTATAATCGGAGTCTAGACAACCTCAGAATAACCGAAATTGTTGCTAGCTGGGTGGCTTTATTTGAAGGAAATTTCGTTAAAATTTCCGCCCACTAAGAGTTTTCGCTAATGCATACTATTTTGAAGTTCTACTAAAATTTATAAATTCTGCTAAAATCATCTTTTATTTATTCTTGTTCTTTCAGCTTAATATAAAGTATTATAGATACTAGTTTCTATAATTTATCAAAAAAGCATATTTTAACTAGTTTAAAAGATTTCTATCTCGTCGCGATAGATGTAAAAATATTTATGCAGATAATGGCGCAAACTTTTTTTGGCATACACAGCGAACTGAATCGTCAAAAAGCAAAAATTTATTTATTAAAAACGAGTAATAGAAGAAACGCGTCTCACCTATAAGATACTATTTACAGTTATAACGCAAATTAAAGCATGTTTGATTTTTCTACTCTTGTGAACCTTATCCAATGATCCGGATCACCTGATTCCTTGAAATTCTAATCATTTTCTCACTGGAGACTTTCTAATGGTACATTCCCAAACAAATATGTGAAAAATTAGAACCCATTGTTTTAAGGTCAAAGACAGAAAGCTATTAAATGAGAAAAAGCTCGAGGATCATGCCGACGCGCGAGCTGAATTAATTCAGACCGAAGCGTTTGCAGTCCCAACTACGGCCGTTCTAAGTCGAAAAAGAACGGCGATAATAGTGCTGCCTTTCTTGTTTAACATTTTTCCAACCATCAAACTGCAATTTATGTGAATGGCTTTGACTCTGTGGTAGTCTAAAAGGACCCGAATAACCCTCAGATTATTCATCTACATTTGACTCACATAGCTAGAAGCGTACTTCTTTAAACGTATCAATTAAACTAATTATTATATTATTCATTCTACGAAATACTTAATTCAAATAAAATTCGTAAAATCAACTACTATTTCTTTTTGTTCTTTTAGCTTAAGATAAAGTTCACTTACTATTTATTTTCTATAATTTAACCTAAGTCAGTTAGCAACAATTATAAAAAGATATTTTTAATTTTTTGTTATAAGTACACTTAACATTATAAAATCACAATGTAGATTATTCTATTTTAATTGAAATTTAAACTATCACAAGTAACACTGTTTTTAGTGGTTGTACTGACTGTTATTTACAAAAAAGTACTGGGTTGATTATCGAGAAAGCACTGATTAGACAATATTAAAAGAAAATTTAAATGCTCATCATGGAGAGAAATTATTTTCCTCTCCGAGAGTCGACACTATTATGACTCGACTAAGTTTAATTTTCTGTCTAAATGAATAAAAAATAGAATTAAGCATACTACTTCTACGTGTAATCTTAACCCGATCCTTGTGGGAATAAACTGTACAATACTACTTAACTCATTACTATAATAAAAAAAATCATATAAATATTTGCAACTTCGATCAAAATTTCAGGCCAACTTTGATTGCACAACAGAAATTCGCTTTGGAGTTTGATAGAAACTGAGGCAACATAGAAGTCTATCAAATTTGAATTCAAATATATTTAATCAAAAGCAAACACCAATATAATAATAACGAGGCAAAGAAATAAAGAATAATACTTTGTAACAAGCCATTCAATTTATAATTGCTTTCTTCAAGTTTTCCAATCACTCCGCTGGCAAAACATTGCCGACTCCGATGAAAAATTTCTTAATCTTTCCCAGCCAGCGAACCGCTAATCCTTATCTGATGTACCAGTTAATTTTTGTTGCTTCCTCCCTCTATCTCCTTTGCCCTCCCCAATCTCCCTCACCCCTCCCCCCTTTCCTCTTTCTCGATCCACCGTCTTACCTCGTCTGCGTCTCTCTAACTTCCGATCCAGGAAATGGTCTTTTCCCGATCAGGGAGAAAGCCGCCCCGAGGTTTCGCGGAAATCCAATGAAACGGAGTTAATTACTCGTTTCGCTTGGCGCTTGCGCGCTACCGCTATACAGTGGCACAGAAGCAGCAGCAGCAGCAGCAGCGGCGGCGGTAGAACCTCAGTCGATTATGACGAGACCTCGGCTAATCTGATTTGAGGTGCGATTCATCGCTTCGATGGGAAAACACATTTTGACGATATAGCCTAGAAGCGAGCGACGAGCTGACGGGGGATAGAAGGAGGGTAAGAGGAAGAGGAGGAGGGGGTAGAGGACGAGGTAAATCCGTGGGACGTACGCCACGGGAAAACGAAGATGGTCTTGGGAGGATTTTCGCGCGGCGCGCTCGTGGAAAATGTCTTAAACTCGTTTTACGCCTGGGGATCAGCCGGGGTTAAATTAAATTTTTATTGCAAATAACATTCGCCCGGGTTAAGTCTTTGGATTTATTTCGATTTGTCAGGGATGTATTAAAACGAGGTGTTATGCACGCAGTCTTAAATCGTTGTTTATGATTTTTTCATTGCACCTCGCGGCTTATTTGAATTATCTCGTTACCTTATCTCATACTCTATTCCCCGAAAAGGTGACTTCATAAAAAAGTACATTAAATGCAATCAGAACCTGATAATTGAATTGTTCATAAGATAATTTCCACGCAACTAACTTGATGTAACTGTTAGTGTTGTTATATTATTTTTTACTTGTATATTATTTTTCTCCCTTCATTGATCCTAAGAATCCGGTAGCTGCGGATCTATAAATATTCTCGTACAATGTAACTACACATCAGTACATATCTCTTCGACACGATAAAACTTCCCTGTAATAACGAGGATACATTGATTCTCCCTCCTCGGATATTACTATATGTATACACTACCGCGCGCGGCCGTAAAAAAAGTCTGCTTGTTTGATTTCGGATTTCACACCGGTATAGACGGCCGTCGGCGACCGTCATCGCATCACGCCTATACGGGGATTTGTGGAGGCCCCTATCCTCTTTTCGACATATTGGCATTGAAATAAGCGCCATTTCGTATATATCAATGCACGCTCCTCTCTTTCTCTCACTCTCTTCTTCTCTCGCTCCATCTCTCTTGGGCCGTTGACTTTACCCTCATTCTCTCAGAAGGCATTCCGTGTCTCCGAATCGTAAACAAGTCAACTTTTATTAGAATTAAGGATCGTCGTTCTCCTCTGGGAGAGAAGAGAGTGAGAGAGAAAGAGGAGCAGAGAGCAAGGATTTCGGGGTTTGACTCATGACTGCACATAAATCGTGTTGTTAGCGAACGCGGTTAATGATACATTTGAATAGAAAGTTATTGCGCTGAGTGCAATTGTTTCGTTCATTCACTCACAACCCGTATGTTACGTCTAATATAAAGCAATAACTGGGACTATGACAATCACTTTTTCTAGATTGAAACTCACATATATTATAATTATCTATGATTTTCCGTATATGCATGTGTAACAAAAATATAAAAGTGAAATAAAGTTTTATTTTTTGTTGTATTAAATTATCGAATATATGTACATAGTGTAATTAATTGTTTATAACTTGCAAAATTGAATGTAAATTATTTGACCACGATATTCAAGCATCGTAACGTGCTCCGGTGCTCGTAATAATTTGTAAAAAAATACTTGAATATCGATAAATTAATTAATTAGTATGTCGAATGATTTTAATACATATACTATATTATTACAGTAATTATTCAAAATATTAACTTTTCGCAAACACAAATATGTTATTATTATATCTTGTTATAAAATTCTTGTGCGATTAATTATTTATAAATAATCGTAATAATCGTAAAATGTAATACTAATAATATTTACTGATTTTCATTTAAAAAATAATGTATTACCAATATATGACACTTACTTTCTATGAAAAGAATGATTAATTCTATCTTTGAAGATTACAATAATTTCATTCAGAGATAAAAAGCGACAACAGTAAGTCCAATAAACTTATACTGATTAACAAAACTAGGAACTTAAGTATTAAAAAAGCTATGTACGACGAATACCCTGCTGTAAGTAACTGACTACTCCAACATACGAAACAGTAATATAAATATACTATAATAATACAATTAAGAAGATGTTTTAGCGATAATTTAGAATACACAAATTTATGAAAAAGATGAAAGATACTTATATACATATATATTCTGAGGTCCAAAATGATGAAAACCTTATATCACAGGAAAAGAGATGAATATATCCAAGAAAATGTTATACGGTTGGTAGAATACATTTCTCATCTAAATTTTTTCTAAAGAAATCTTAATCCCTTAATACTGTTATTTATATCTCGTTAAATAAAGATCTAAGGAATTACTTCCATTCCCATAAATGCATCGAATAAATAAAATAAACTTATTTCATAAACTAAAAACTAATCATTTTAAAACAAACATAGAAGGATAGCTTATGAGTAAAGTACATTTTTCTAATGACCACGGCAGCATGTATTTCATCGCACATGAAGAAAAGTCGTTAAAGCAGCACTGTCAATACACAGCAGTACCGCGCGGCGACTGCATCGTGCATCACGCCGCGCACAGCAAGCCAGATCCGCTAAGCGAGAAAAATAAATAGAGGGTGCAATAACACGGGAATAGACAGCAGGCGGGACACAAAGGAAGACGTAGGAAGAGAGCAAGAGAGAGAGAGAGAGAAGAGAGAAAGAGAACGATAGAGTGCACACGAGAGGCATCACGCCACTACTACGACCACTACTCTGTCCTTCTCGCTCGCTCGCGCGCAAAGTGTCGAGGGCGACGCGAAAGAGCATGGTTTAGTTCCTCGTCGTCGTCCTCCTCGTCGTTGGGCAAAGTACAAATTAGATTATGCGCGGGCGGCGGCGTCGCCGCGGGGGTGCCGACTCTCTCTCTCTCTCTCTCTCTCTCTCTCTTGCGCGAGGAAAAGTTAGTTCTCTCTCTCGCGTGATGCTGCGCTCCTTGCGGCGACCCATCATCGCACCTTCTCTCTCTCTCTCTCTCTCTCTCTCTTCTCTCTGCACGGCCCTGAGATCCTTCGCGAGCCTCTCGGGACTATCTTTTTTCTCTCTCTCTCTCTCTCGCTCTAGACCCGCCGCGAGGGTATGTACGTATGTATATATATACACCGCCCACTGATTCCGCCGAGGGAAATATTTCAATATTTACTTAAAAGCATATAGCGCCGCGCAGGGTGAAAACAAAAATTTATGCATTTTGCCCCGACCGGAGGCACATGTATGTGGCTGCAATATAAGGTTTTCCTTTTTCTTCTTGGTCTTACTGGCTTTGGAAGGAAGGAATGGCCTGTATTATAAGCGCGGCAGTGTATATACAGAGGTGGCAGCGCGAACTTTATATATATATATGGGCTCTCCCGTCGCCATTGCCTTATGACTCGGAGATGTATTGCCATCGCCTTCGGAATATGATTTTTCCCTTTTTCGAGGCTATCCCGTAGTGTTAAGGGTTAATATCAGATTTTATTCCTTTATCATAAACTAGTTGCAACGGTTAATGATTAAATTACGAAAAGAAAATGTACTTTCAATATCAAATGAAACATTGAAATATGTAATTATTATTGAACGAATCAAAATTGAAAAAGTTTTTATAATCCTAATACAAACTGTGTAGTTGATATATTCGGAATTACTTCTAAAATGTTACAAAATGAAGCCACGAATACAATTAAGAAGAAAAATTGTAGATGAGGATAGCAGCAACGATCGTAAAGAAAAAATGCGGCAGGCTTCGTCGGCAATCGATAAAAAGTGCTCGGGACATTCGTCAGGTGGAACCTTAGAACTGGAGAACTTGACCTCGGGGTCTTCCTTCCTCTTCCATCCACTTCATCTCCCTCCTCACGCCTCTTAGCCTGGCAATATTCCTCGCTTTTTTCGTCGCTCCCTCGTACGTACACGCACATAACTATATATATATCTCCCTCTCTTCACTCGCGTCACCCCCGCAGGCTTCGACTCCCATGCATTTCGCGAGAGGAGGCGACTCTTTGAGGGATCGTCGCGGCCTACTTGAGAGACAATAGCACGCCATTCGTCATCGCGTCCTTCGTGCTCGTAGAATTTGTATTTCCTCGTACGTTGCTGTCTGACTTGTTTTTTTTCTCTCTTTCTCGTGTGCGTGCAAGTTATGTGTATATATACTCGACGCTCGCATCGAGCGTAATTAAATTTTCACGGGGATGAACGCTGTATTTGCATTCGAGAGCGTGCGCGCGCGCACACGCGGGTCGATAAGTTTGCGGGTTTCTTTTCGAGAGGGGCGAAGGTTGATGAATGGTTCGGAAGGTTTTCAATTTCGACGATGATGCCGTAGGAGAGAGGGAGAGAGAGAGAGAGAGAGAGAGAGAGAGAGAGAGAGAGAGAGCAAAAGAACATTGTTGCGAAGAACAAGATGGGGATGATTAAAAGCTGGAGCGGTCCTTTACTTTTGGAAATTCTAGTCGCGTGTTGAGGAGCGTTGAAACAATTTATTTCGAGTTTCGAGCGGGTTTTGTGGGGTATCGCGTTTCAACAAATCACTTTTGCTTCTTAATTTGACAGAGCATTCGCCATTTTTCAAATACGGTTATTTAACATTCAAAACGTGTTTTGATGGAAATGTGATATCGAAAGAGATCGCATGTCTTAATGAAAAAGGTTTGAATATAGGTAGTTGATAGCGGTAAAACAAAAGTTTGCCCATAATATACACTGAAAGAACAAAGAATTTATTTCTAACTTTTAATACAAAGAAATTTATTTTGTAAATAACGATAGTTTTAAAGGAATGTCTGTAACAATAAATTGATAGAGCGTAACTAGATTGTCAAATCGATGAATTCGCAGAGTAATTCTAAATAATAACTTTGTTTCCTGGTTTATTACATACAGAGCGAATTGTAGATTCAATTTTCGATTGTCTAGGCATAAATCGCATTAGTAAGTAAATCTGCATATGAATACTCAGAGACAATATTCAAAGAATGACGTCTAAATAGATTAAGAGAATTGCCACTAGTTTTTCTTTATATTCTAATTGTCAGAAGGAAGAAGAAGACGTAGATCCGGAAGCCCCTCAAGCGTGACATTTAGACTAATACCATTCTCCAATACGTGTAATTTGATATTACTATTGTCTTCCCGAGATAAAATCATTTCCATTATTTAATATAATATCTAGAGCGCAAACTAAATAAAGTAAACCATCAATATGATTAAATATTAAAAAATACTGTTATTCAACTAGCGTGCAATCCATCCCACTAAATCAATATTCAACGAAATTCTCTATTCCGTTTCCCCCCTTTATTTTCCCGGAAACTGAATTTTTCTACGATTCTTACTGTATACGAATCGCTGCACACACGGCGGTCAAGCTCTCGAGTACTGCCACATATCGAACCAAAGAGTCCAATATGTATTTTTACATGGCCGACCGACTTTCGGCCGTTCTATAGGTCATACACGGCGGCGATAACTCTATTCGATATTCCCTCGGCCCGGATTATTGGACGCGGACGTAGGCGAGAGGAAGAGGGAGAGGAGGTATGACGGCTGGAGGGCGGACCGTGAAATATCGCGCGGACGTGATCGGCCCTGGGGTCATTAACGATCGGCTCGCCAGCCACGGAGCTATTAACCCCTATGCGAATGCGAACGAGCAATGGCCTAAGCCCGGATGCGTGGAAGTAGAAGCCGAGCGCGTGCGTTCGATTTTTGAATAATGAAACGTCGACGATGATGGTGTTGTGATTGCCGGTGCTAGGGTTTTTGTGATTTGTAGCATGTCGATTGATTCGAGGGAATAAAAAATATAGTTTTATGATAGTTTTAATTATTCATATAGCAAGTATAAGTTATGTGGAAAGGAGAACAGATCAAACATTTATAATAGGAGGGTCGATCGAAGAGATTATTTTATTTATGAAAAAATGATTTGTTTAAATCTCTAATTGAAGCCATAAAGGATTGATTTATTTTTATTCATGTGTTCATTTTTAAACATTAACAAAGAACAAACTATTTTTCTAACAATAATAGTTGTCAGCTTGGTTACTAATTTATATTCTGTTAAGTTAAAGCAAAAGGCAGCACTATGCACGTATCATATACGAAGAAAATAAGATTTCCCGTAATAGAAAAATATGAAATTTCATAAGACTTTTTCAATTTTATGATTAAAGATTTTATAATAAATGAAGTTATAAAAAATTAACTATATAATATTGTAATTTTTAATAGCGAATTCGTATTATCTTATTTTGAAGTGTCCTACTGCGTTTTTGTTATTGGTTTTATGGTAATAATCTTCTAGAAAATAAGATAATAATAAAAAATTCATTGTTCGTTTTCTACCATGTAATATTATTAATGGTATCAATTAAAGTCAAATGATCGTCATAATTAGCTACTACACTTTATTATAGTTCATATAGTATTTTCAAAATCAGAAAACCCTTATGACTGAATTGGTATTTTTCAAGTAAAAAGACTTACCAATTTATGAGTATATATACTTTTATCGAACTAATTTTTTATTACAAAGCAGTTGAATGTATTTTTAAAAAATAACAATATTTTTATACATAATAAAAGCATATTTGTAAAATAAATAAAAAATTCAACAGCAGTTCAAATTATGGCAAATAATATTACCTGGTGCCAAATTTTTTTATTAATAAATAGTAGTTTTACATTTATATTCGTAAACAAATACAAAATACAACATATGCAAGATACAAAATTATAACAAATGTTTAATACATTAATCCGGTTGTAAAGCATTTTACTCTGATTCTCCGAAAATCAAATTTCATGGAAGATGTATTGAAATTATACGGTTATTATATAAATTACGGAAGCATTTATAAATTATCTCACATATAAATACTAAACTAGAAATTACGGTGCCTACGATGAGGACTAAAGCAAGAATTCTAAATGTAATTTTTCTTTCGTCTCCGGGGTTTTGAACCGAAATTCTGTCAAATTTATACAACCTCGTAAAATGTTTTGATATTCCTGTTTCGATGGTTCTATCAATTATTTTTTGTAGCTTTTCTTCAAATGGAGAAGCTGCTTCCATCCTATAAGCTGTATCAACACAAAGAAATGTAATTTTTGTTATTTCCATATTTGGTATCAAATTAAAGTTTAATACCGTTTCGTTTATGTAGCTGATAGCGTCATTTTCAAACCCAATACAAATTACATTTCTATCTAATCGCAGTATATCTAAGCATTCTTCTAAATCGGATAATGTTTTAGCTTTTGACATAATGTTGTTTATATAAGTATCATGACTCAAATTTAAAGCCGTCTTTAGCCATGTGACACATGTATAAATTGTAAACTCGGAATCAGCTATTTTTTGCAACGAATCCAAATGATCCTTAGCATGTATTAATTTAATATTCACAACATCTGAATAAAACTCAAAAGAATATTGCATTGATATAAAAGCAAAACTCATAAAAAATATTTTTTGCATTCTCGTCTTCGGGCGCATCATCGCACACATTCCCATTAGCTGAGCTACAATATTAAAAGGATTCCAAAAGTCATTGTAAGTCATGAACAACTTTGTGACAAATGTTTCGACGGTCACAATACTTATGAGCGTAATCATAAATGCAAGGGCACCATAAGGTGTACCTATCTTTAAATTATCTAGAATCGGTACAATAGCCACTATTTTAACACATTTATCATACATTACTAGTTTTGGAAAAGTATGCATATTATGATCCAACCAAGACTGTTCTAATTCTAAATTTGTTATACCATTTCTTAATGCAACATTAAAGTTAGTTTTTATGTACAAAGTAACTCTTTTAAATTGCAAGGAAAAATTTAATTTCTTTAAAGATATTGACACCAATTGTAAGGCAGTATTCTCAAACCGCTTACTAGTTTTCCACTGTCCAGAAGTACGGTCAATTTGAACGTGACCAGCTTTTGTTGTGTTCAATTTAAATCCATGAACATTAATCAATTTATCTGGAAATATTGTGACAATCTTGTCAAGCGTAGTATTCTTGTAATGTTTGTAAAATGGGTTAAAGTAATACATATTAGAATCTGGACATTGCTTTGCAATGTTAACATCAATCAAGGTGAAATCTAAAAACTTCTTTTTCCACGCAAACCTGAAAGTAGATTTGATAAATTTCGATGTATTGCCTTGATGAAAATAAATGACCAAACACTTGGCTCTAGGCATCCATATATTAAGATCTACTATTTTCTTTGCAATATTTGGAAAATGATTTATTTCATATGCACCGTAAAATAAAATTACATGGATTGCTAAATGTCTTTGAAAATATCTTCTCTTGATAGTTTGGAGTTTCAATGAGTTTACTATAAACAATGGAGTCATTTGTGATATTTTTTTTATAACACCATTGCATTCAGGTATAACTCTAGTCGAGTTTAATGTAATGATAATTATATGATGTACAGAATGAGTATCTTTAACCATTTTCTGGCTTAACAAATCTATCCAATCACATGTCTGAATCACAAAACTCGAATGTTGTTTATTAGCCATCGTTATATTAAAATAAATGTAAATAATAACTATATATATAATTCGCATATTTTAACATAGAAAGTTTTTATCACTGTTTCAGACTCAAACTTTTTTTATAGTAAATATGATAATGCACTGTACAACATATTTGTTCTGTATTTATTGATTTTTTTAAATATTTTACACAGTTTTTAAATTACTCAATTGCGTTTTTCAGTACTTAGATTTATCTTTTAACTGTACAAGTTTAATAAGGCTGACTTTTTTTTCAATATTCATAATTGTTCATGAGAATGTCGTAAATATTCAAATTAAAAGTTTTAAATATTTATTTTTAATCAACATTAAACGTATTATTTATAATGTTTTACCATTTGATTTTTAAAATTCAATATGACAGACTTATTTCAGACTACTGTTGTTATAAAAACCAGTACAATACTTACAGTTTGATCTAGGCAAACGGTTCTATATGAATAATTTTACAAACTAATATTTTTTGTCTCATACTGAAGGGAATAAATACTATATATTTTTTCAAATTTCGAATTTACAGTCATATTTGTCCAAATTTAAACACAATAATATTTTAGTATTATATTCTCATATTATTCACTTAATGTAAGACTGAAAATTGACGGTATTCAAAACACCAAACACCATTTGGAAAGTTATTAACATTTTATCGTCGGTAATGTATTAATTTATAATTCTTTTGTAAAATTTTGTTTTGAAGTGTTATTCTTATTAAAATACGCTTGTTTTTTTTTGTATAAACATAATTCGCTGTTTATAAAGATTACTGCATCTATTGATTATAATGATAGTATCATAAATTCAATTTCATATCACATTATGTCGATATACAATTGCACAATCACCGAAACTTTTTGTTCAATGAAATAGTGAACCATATAATTACGTACTGCATATATAAAAAGATTATATTAGCCGATCTATAGGTATAATAGTATATATAATTATATAACGCGATGACTGAGTATTTTTGTTGATCCAGTGTTATACAATTATTTTTGCTAGCTGACGTTTGATTGATTTATGTACAATTATGACATGGAAATTTTCGTCCCTACTTAAAACCGAAATTGAATTTTCGTTCAGTGATGCCGAGCTATGATAATACATATAAACTTCAATTAATTATTCTAATTAAATCAATAATTAATGTCAAAAAATGAACAGACTCTTATTTCCGCATAATTTACTTACATGCATATATTATTTTGTAATTTTTTTGATAAATAGTAATATTGTCATTATTACTGGTAATATAGTATATTATAAAGTATCATTATTATTTAAAAGATCATTTTTCTAAGTGTAATTATACGTTTACAACATTAATCATTTTATTTTCATATAAAATAATATTAATCTTCTCTTATTTTGCATTACGTAATATTTCAATTGTAATTATCAATCCATCAAAAAAAAACACATGTACAAATTTATTGATAACACTATACTCGTAAACAAAATAATATTAATACAATATTACAAAAGTGAAAATAAATAAGAAATCAATAAACTTGTTATATATATTCACATTTTCCCGGAAAAAAGAACTTGAGAACCAGGTTACCATTCGCACGCCCAACAGCGCGGCCGCAAATTACGCAGGCGCACAAGCTAACTCCGCGCGCACAAGAAAGCCTTAGAATTACACAAAAAACGCGCTGCAAAGTAAGACGTATAATTTGCATTAAAAATAGCGGCGAGCAGTGCGCGCGAGGCTAAAGAAAGCCAAAGAGCGAACACAGAAGGCGTAACGTGCCGACGTCGTTCTCGCGTACAGAAAAAACCGAGCGAAAATCGTCGCGTTTATCGCGGGCGCGAGATCGAAACACGCATGGTATATACGAACGCGCGCTGCAATTTCCAAGCTAGCCACCTATATACATACATACATGCATAGACACGCTTGCACGCGCCTTTCCCCTTTCTCTCTAATTTCTTTCATGTCCATTAGTCTTCTTCTCCCTCTCTCTCTCTCTCTTTCTCTCTCTCTCTTGCGTATCGTTTTCTCTCCGTTACTTCCTCCGGGCTTTGTTTCTGTGGGCGCTATATAGCTTGCACGCCGTGTATACAGGTGTAGTATATATAGTAGCACACATGCGAAAGCGCGCGGACTCGTGCAAAAGGCAGCCGACGTTGCTGCCGCCGCCGCGTAATTTGAGCGTCTGAAGCCATTGCGTCGCCGCCGTCCTAGAAAGGGTGCGGGTGGACTATGTTCTCCCTCTCTCTCTCTCTCTCTCTCTCTCTCTCCTGAGCATATCGCGAGCCTTGCCGTTATATGGCGATACGTCACGAGAGTTTCGCATCGGTTTACAAAAGCCCGTGTACACGTATAACCCAAGAGGGTGGTTTATGTACGCGGGGGTGAAAAAAAAGTGGTCTATCCGCGCTCAACCAAGCTGGAAGGTACTTTCAACGGTATTATATGCTACGTCGTATCACGCGGCCGCGCTGGGACTCGTCGTCTTATTACGGTTTAATCACGGGATTAAATGGCCCCGATGGCTTGTTGTGCTTTTCTTTTCTTTTTGTAAAATACTATAGGGAGGGTTAGAAAGTTACTTTTGGATATATACATATATTGTAGAAGGAAAGGTTTGGATTACGGGAGTGGAGATATTAAGACGGCTTCTATACAGTGTTCGTGCAAATGGCTGTGGATCTCACTTCCATTTATGTGCACTTGCTCGCACTCTCTATGTTTTCCACGAGATAGAGGGGATAAGGATATTAAATGATCTCTTGAAGTCTCAAAACGCTTGAACCGAGGTAATTTTATACATTAAGAGGTTATGTATATACCTTCCTAAAAGAAACTTTTAAAAGGTATGTATTGGCTATCAACTTCTTAGTTCTTAAAGACTTTAGTCATCTTATATAATCACAACTACCATAAAAAAAGGTAGAGTATAACAAATATCATTATTTTTGTTTATATTTGGGTAAAAACAACTGCTGAAACAAAGTAACGAGAAAAATAAACTAACAAAAGCAAATATGACTAGCAGTTTTTTCAGACTGACGTGTCATCGCCTTGGATGGAGTCATCCTTAATTACGTAATCTAGTTGTCAATTTTGTACAACTATGTTTACAAGCAGGTAATAAACAGTTCTTTTCTTAACTATACATAGTAATTATCAGAACAAATTATTCTATATCACTATAGATCCAGTAAAATAATCAGAAACAAATAGCTCTCAACGTCATATCCAACAATGTGTGAACATTGAACGCGTGGAAAACGCGCGCGTCCGCGTGCGCGGATCCCAACGCAGTTAATAAATGCATTTTCCCCGAACAGCAGCAGCAGCGTTGTGGCCTCTCGAAACTATGCGCGAGCGTGCGCGACCGCAGGGAGGGACACACATAAGGGGCACTCGAGTGTACGGCAGCAACGGTATAGCGACAGCAGCAACGATCGATAAAGCGCCCGCTTACCAATTTCATAATTCGCGAATCCATAATTCATGGCGTGGATTCGTAGCGGCCCTCCCAGACGGCCCATATATATATATATATGTACACATATACAACATGCGCGAGAGCAGGCGGCGATCTTCGCACGCGCGTTGGTGACGCTGAAAAATGCGCGCGAGGGTATAATATATAGGTACGAGGATGAGACACTTTTGATGGCGCAGGGTAAAGGTGGAGACGAGGATGGCTTAAGTCCTCTGCATGTCGTTTCGCTGCAGTGCTCCAGAGGAGGTGTAAATATTTGAAGGAGTCAGAAAATGAGCTGAAATTTCAGATTCAGTGGTATATATAGTGTTAAATTTTAAATGACGCAGGCCTTATCGTAATATTAAAAGATACTTTGGTTATATTTTGCTAATGGTATAAAGATAATCGATTTTTTTAATCAAATGTATAATTTTTTGAATCATTATGATCATTTGTGAAAATCTAATACTCTTTACTCTTATATCGATCACTGAAAACAAAATATTGTATCAATATCCATATGCAAGTACTATAAACATAGTATTATTTGACGATATAAAATTAAACATATACAAATTTATTTATATGACTTTTTCCATTTTTGTAGGCATATACATGGCCATATGTATAAAATGCAGTTTAACGAAGTTTGAAAGTTAAAATGATATATAATTCAATTGTTCTTCGTAAAATTGGTTATGCTTGTCTTAACTTTGTTTTATAATCTAATAAAGTATGCATACATTAAAAGCGATTATAAATGCCGCAGATATATTATATATTTATTCATTCTTAACTCCATAATGTGTAGTAATTAAGCATGAACAAATAAAGTGCCAATGACTAGACAGTCTTTTTTTGGTATACTCTTATGTGATGAAATTTTCAATTACATTAATGCACGTGAGCTTTTACTGCAGTTTAAATAATGAATTTCTGCATGGCGGCTTGAATTTATGATATGGAGGTTAAAAAAGGTCTTTAGATATACGTGCACGAAAATATTCCAGGAAATTGGTAACCGTTATTTTCTGATAGAAGAAATAAACATTGCAAATTAAAAACATGACATAAGGGTGTAATCTAAATATGATAAAAATTATTAGATTTTCATATGCTAATAGTTTATGATTATCATATTATAGTTAATAAAATGAAATTTATAAGTCTAAAAATATAATTTGCGTAAGACCAGCATCATTAATTGGAAATAAAATTTTTAAAATGGTATTACAATATCAGGATCAGAATGAACACTGCATAAATACTTATTATATATAATTTTAAATACTTTAACACTATTCCTATCAAATACTTGACAAAAAAATAAGAAACACAAACTGCACCATTTCCCCTGAGACACTGTATACCGTGAATATACGACTGTTTTCCAGACATCAACGTCGTCGCACCACTTGTCGCAGCTAGCATACGATAGCTATAGCCTGACAATGCTCGTCACCGTCGAACACTATACCTACCAGTGCCTAACCGATAAACTTTTTAGCACTTTCTCTCGTGCATAGGGAATGAGAAAAAGAGCTGTAGGAACGAATTTTCACTGGTCGAGCGAGTGTAGGGAAAAAGTCCTTCGAAGCCGGCAAATATTCTCACGCTTTCTGTCTTTGCCGCTTGTATCTTCGAGCTGGAAAATTCTTCCGGAGTATACCCAATAGCTATGCGAGCGGAGTTTTACGACGAAATTTTATATTTATATGTGATGTCGGCAACGCTATAGACTTGTACCCCGCGAAGTAACTTTTTTATTCTCGGATATATTTTGAGAAAAATGTTTGCAGAAAGGTTCCAGAAGCTTTTAGCGATTGACATGCTCGATATTCGCCTATGGTATAGCTGGAGGTAGACATTGAAATAGTTTTGTCAAATAGCATTCCAAAACTACGATGAGCTATTGAGCTATTAAGATATACCTACATATATATCTTGTTGATACTTTTTTAGTAAAAACTTTTTTTCCATCTTGACCGACTATAAATATTTACGAATTATTTGTTTTTATATACATTTGTACATCTACTATTCAAGCCTCTAATTACCTTCATTCCCTTCAAGCAGTCCCGAGCTTAATATAAACATTTTGTACGTCTCTTTGCTTATTTATTGTAATGCTGTACAATTATCATAAAGCCCACCAACCATCCACTCATTCAGAACCTGAATATCTCCCATTTAAGAAAGTCCCGAGAAAGCTCATCCAATTCGTCACAACGTCGTGAAAGGCAAACATTATCGTTCAAAATATTTAACAAAAAACCGCAATATCCATCAGGTCGAAGTGGCGCTCGCTCGGCGCGACAGAAAAGAAGACTCACACAGTGCGAGGATATATAAAAGAGACGACGACGTCGTGGCTTAAGGACTATACGCCACTGCCTTCCACGTAAATAATTAAATCTGTCTCTCTTTCTCTCTCTTTTTCCCGGCTCCTTTCTCCCTACAGCGGTATATACACGCTCGCGTCGCGTTGTGTCCTCCAGAAATTGTAGACAGGCCTAACGAGACGAGGGCACTTATCGCCAAGGTGCCCATTGTGCGTCCAGGTGACGAGACGCGCGCACACGCACAACCTGTTTCCGCGCGCCGTATGCGCGTAATTTACGCGCGTCGACTTCTGCTGCTGCTGCTGCTGTTGCTTCTGGCGCTCGTCCTATTCTCCTGCGCGCGCGCGCACACGGACACTTCTGGCATTACTTTGTCTTCCCCCGTTTGCCCGTAAAGTCTCTCTTTCTTCACGCGCGACGCGCTTCCTTTTATTTCACCTCACGCATTCCGTTTCATTTTCTTTTTCACTTTGAGCTGCAAGGAAAGAGGCTACCGTCTTCGTAGAAGGTGGTTAATTTCATTTCCAAATTGATTTTGGATTTCTATGAAAGTGTTCGAAGAAAAATCCTTTATCCGATGAAATTTCTTATTTAAATGCATCTGTAAGTAGCATGTGCGAGCAATTTTAGTGTATACGAAGATGTTTGTTAGTTCCCTTTTGAAAAAATATCTTTCTCCAGTCATATGTACCATAAATAACAATAAAAGGCTGTAACCGCAGTTATATTAGTAACCAAAAAGTATATCTACCTAATATCTAGACTAAAGTTAAAAAATCTTTCTCAATCTTACTAAAAGAATTGAGTGTGATAAATCTTGAATTAAGATCGATATATTTTTATTGAAGCCATGAACAATCTAATAGAGTAGACACTTGTAACTTTTATTGTGAATAAACGATTACAATAGCTATTTCAGTAGTAATATATTATTTATAAAGTTTCCTTCAATAATTGCAATCGAATGTAATAGTACAAATTGATGCACGTTTTATATTTCCGTATACCATTTGAAAATTCCAACGTGCAGTCTAAGAAATTTAAAAATTAACACCTCTATCTTTCCCCAAGTAAGCCGCATCGGCAGCAACGGTAGCAACGACACAGCCGCCCCTCGCGTTACATTCCACTCCTCTCTCTCTCTCTCTCTCTGTCTCTCTTTCTCATTTGCTCCTCTCTCGTCCGTCCCTCCTCGTTTCTTCGGCTTCTTCCACTCTCGCGCCTGCTGCCGATGAATAAAATATACGGCGACTCATCGTTCTCGGCATTGTTTAGCGAGTTCCCGGGTGCACACGCTCGCGAGCAAAGGGTCAGCAACGTTGTTGTCATTGTACGAGTATGTGTATATACATGTACCCGCGTACATATATATATATATATACATATATACACCGGATGCTGCAAGAGCGTCGTCTACGCGATTTCCCGCTACGTGCCCCGCTATCTCCGTCCTCGTCGACGCGACACGTACATCTGCGTGTATATACACGAGGAGTGCGTATATATATACACGTGGAGTCGCAAAGGGTCGGAGAATGCGCGCTTGGAGACGACTAGGATGAGTCAAGGAATTCCGAGGAGGCAAGGTCGCCGCGGAGCCTAGACCAGGAGAAGAAGAGTAAGAGAGAGAGAGAGAGAGAAGAGGCTGCGTCACTGTCGGGCCATTAAAACTTGGCTCTGTGGTGCGTTACGTTATGCGCCAGGATGAGAGGCAAAGGGCTTTTTTTTCTCGTCGTTTCGGTGGAAATTAATCGTGCAAGCGCAAACGTGGATAAGAAAGGCAAGCCTTAGGAGAAGCAAAACGGACGCGCGTGATTGGTAGCTGCCAAGTTACGTTTTACATTACGAAACATTCGGTATACTCACGAGTAGGTAGGTGGTATGGTTTGTATTTGTCTCATGGGTTAATCTTTGATGTAATTAAATATTTAATAAAATAAAATACGAGATGGTTAAAAAAATAGCATACTTTATTTTAAACTGAACTTAGGTTACAAAAATTCAACTATATTATTATATTGATAAAATATTTTTATAATACTGCAATCATGTTTTTATACTTCTAGCAGACAAAAATTTTTGTTCGATATTTAAAGTTTTTTGCATCGTCAAGTCCTCGTCTATATTTAAATACCGAAGGACAGTGCCATCTGATACTGGCTGCCAATACGTAGGGATCAATTCTGAAGTCTTGATTGTTGGTTTCCTATACAAAGCAGATAACAAAATTCAATATAGTTTTAGTTTTTTTGAAAAACTTAAGTAAATTTGAGTTTTCTTTTAAATAGTATCGTATATCAAGTAGTTCTACTTTAATTTATCAACTTCTTAAATATTTTAATCTTTTAGCAGTGTACGGTAAAGAAATTTTCATAAATGTTTAACATAAAACAACTATTAGAACTAAAGTATATAGGAATAGACTTACCCATATTTGGCAAAATTCGTCCACATCTCTGTCATTTGTTCCATTATTTTGTAATCTTGCGTCCCTTTTTTTAAATGCGAAAGTCCTAGTTTATCGTACACACTCATTTTGAATAGATACCCAATTTCATCAAAGTGACTAGCACCTACGACAAAGTATAATATATTTAGTTGTATGCTGATTACGTATAGAAATGAACAGAACATCACAAATTACCTGAGATTTTTGTCGACGTCTGCGATTTTATTGCAGAATAGCCTGGGTCATAAGCAAAACGATAAAAATAAGTTGGCGCTGAGCTTAGCTCTGCTTGTATTTTCAAAAATTTATGGATGCCTTCAATAAAATGTAAATCGCTTGATATACGAACATATTTATCAATATTATTCACTGATATCTGTTCGCTTTTATAGTACAGGCGCCTGAATTGTTGAGGAGTCAAATTATATCTCTCTATAACCTTCTTTGAACCCAAACCTAATATTAATTCAAAATTTTGGTCTACCATAGCCATGACCTGCTCTTTTGTTGCATCTGCAAAAGCGAATTTATCTAAATTTATGGGTAATATGCAATGTTCTTACGTAAACAATACCTAATAAGAAAAAGATGCCCTCACTGCTATTGCAGCCTGCGAGAAAAGGTACATGAACTCCTTGCTTTGCCAGCTCTTCTGCAGGTACAGGCATAAAAGGATTCGGAGATTTAGAATCAATTCCTGGACCAAAAGGTAAAGAATGCTACAAAAAAGTTTAAGAGTAAAAAAAAAATTTCTCAAATACAAGATATAAGATTTAAAAATTTTATGAAAAACAAATAAACATCTTATAACTTCAGAATGTAAATGATACTAAATCTTACGATTTTTGCATGCAGTGCAACTTGCGCATCGTATAATTTTTTAGAATCTATAGATCGTAAAAATTCAAGTATAGCTTTTGAATCTTGTAAGGGATTTCCTAATATTGAACATAATTCCAACACATTATTCTTTCCATCATAATTAACTGCCCAAGGGTTAAAAACAGTGCCACTTTGGGATATAACTTTGTGGAATAAGCCTACAATTCAACGGTTAATCTTTAATTTACACTCACCAACATAAAATTTCAGTTATTTTTAAATATATTTAATTATCGTGACTCTGTACCTTTAGCCAGTGGCGAAATTGATAAATAATGAACTGCAGCCCCGCCTGCACTTTCACCGAAAATAGTGATATTGTTAGGATCTCCTCCGAATGCCTTAATATTATCTTGGACCCATCGCAGAGCCATCACTTGATCTTTGAAACCTTGATTTCCTGACGCATACTCATCTTCTAAATTGAGAAAACCTACCAAAAATTAAAAAATTTAATTTTCTTAAATTATACGCTATAATATATTAGACATTATAATTTTAATGCTTTGAAGCTTATAACTTATACATTTTTATTTTAAATAGTAAATATTCTTACCAAAAACACCAACTCTATAATTAACTGTAACAAGAACAATGTCTTTTGTAACTAAATAATCTGGACCGTAAAATGTATCATTTGCACATCCAAAGTAAAATCCCCCTCCGTGAATCCATACCATAACCGCTTTTCGAGCATTTGGATCAGAAACTGAGTTTACGTAAACATTTAAGTAAAGACAATCTTCATCTGTACTTTGAACTTGAGAGATGTAGTCATACTGAGCACATATAGGTCCGTATTTTATTGCATCCCGTGTACCAGGCCATTTTCCTATTGGTACTGGATCCTGAAATTCATTTTATAATCTGTTAACGAAAAGAATCTGTTAATTATGAAAATATGATATTTCTATATTTTCTGTCTTGAGTAAACTAATTAACATATCGACGGCTCCTATTCATAAGGTGCTATCTCAGCGGTCCCAACAAGAAAGATCTATCTCAACGGCAGAACAAAACA
>JAYJLV010000001.1:15987243-16003977 GCA_036873485.1 Torymus texanus | reverse complement strand
GAGAGGAGATTGTACCCCCGTATCGGAGTGTCGACTGCGCGGAAAAGCAACAGGGCTTTTCCGCGGCCGTGCTGTCCGGTGTGCGTTGGGGTTGGCGACGGCATCGGCCCAACCTCCGGAATCGGTTCCAGTAAGTCTGGGAAGGTCACAGGGATCATTCCAGGGTTAAATTGGGCAGTCAAATAAGCTACGGGAGGACTTTGACGTGGAAACGTCCCGGCTGGGGCGTGTCGCGGAAGGCACGCGCTCACTGTAACATTCATAGCGCGACGCGAGAGTGGGGGGAGAGCAGTCCGGAGCTTGCTGGACGCTCGCACGTTGTCAGTCTGACGCTCGCTCTCATCGTGTGCCTATTTCGCGCCTCTCAACAAAATAAAAAAAAAAAAAAAAAAATAAAGGAATAAAATTATATAGTTTGTTTTCTGATTATTGCACCTCTCCCGTCCTCCTGTATTCAACAGTTATAGTAGTTACTATATTGCATAATAAAATTACATATACTTGTTCTTACCATATTTTTTGGAAAAATAAATGATAATATGTTAATGCTAAAACTGTTGTCCTGATAAAAACAGTCGCTAAAAGTTTGCCGTTCGTTCATCAGATCTCAAATGTTTGGCCATTATTTTATTGCAGAATATTTCTTGCAATTCGTCAACGAGTGCTGAATTTTAAAAACCACGTAAAAAGACAATTAACATAATTTATTATTTAAATGAAATAGAAAAAAATTTTACTATTTCTAAAGTGTTAAAAAATCACTTATACAAATAGATTTACATCAGTAAACATATATTTTCACCTTTTCATTTGTCCATGTCTTGCATTTTATTATTTATATAAAATTTGTCATTACAATAAGACTAATTTGATTGGTTGACGACATAAAAATTTAGAATCTAATTTTGTATTCTTCTAAAAAGTATAACCTTAAAATTTACTCCAAAAATCGTTGATACTAATGATAAATAGTAGACAGAAATCTTACCTCTGAAGTTTCCAAAGATACATTTTAAATAGTAAAGAACGATACAATAACTATCAGTAAAATGAGATTAATTTGTTAGAGTATTATCTAGAATAAAATTAAAATAGCGTTATTTATTTCAGTAAAAAAAAAACACAACCCCAAACAAACCCTCTATATATCAATCAACAATCACAATAAAGGAGTATTCTCATGAATTCGAACTTTCCTATCTGAATTGCAATTCTTTTCATTATTAATGAAACTTCTTTGCTTGTGATGCCTGAGCTAGCCAGCTAATAAATCATCCCAACGTCAAAATAATAAATGAGCAACTTATATAACAATACATCACGCGAATACCTCCGCCGGCCTCTTAAAATTCATTCGCTTTAAAACAAAATTACCCCCTATCCGGCGAGTTAATTTAAGTTCGCCGCTCGCGTCTCCACGTCCGCAAAAACGCTCTCTAACCACGGAAGGGGAGGAGGCAGGAAAAAGGCGACGCAGTCTCAGGAAAGAGAAGAAAAAAAAAACAACAACTCATCAAAAAAACGTGAAGCGCGCGCGTCGTCCCCGAGGGCATAATGCGAGTAATCAGACGAGCGGTAGCGCTGGATCGGAAGCATAAAACCGTCTTCTACCGCCTAACAAGGCCGAACGGGCCGCGTCACAACATCACACCGAGTCCCGCGTCTTCCTTAAAAAGTTCCGCGGATGTCCCTGCGGAGAGAGAGAGAGAGAGAAAGAGAGGGAGAAAAGAAGCGCGGCTCGCTAATTTGGCACTGTCAGCGATGCCACTTGTCATTCTAATGGCCAAAGAAACGGCGCTGCTCCCGCGATTTTAATGACTGCAGGGGCGGTGGCTGTTCTCTCTCTCTCTCTCTCTCTGCGTTTTCACTTTCTTCGTCTCTGCCTCTCTCTTCCCCTTCCGCGCTCTTTATTTAATTTGCCGGGGAGACACGCTCCTTTGGGCTTTATCGTCTGTGGCGCCTTTTCTTTCCTCGTTTTGGACTCGCGCTCGCTTCTTTTGCGCCGCTCGCGTGTGTTTTTGTCGTTTTTGCACGCGCGCATGGTATACAGTCGTATATGCGCTCAGGCCGCGAAAAAGGGCCAAGCCGAGCGTGAACGGGTGCGCAGGAAGCGCGCTCCGTTGTTTCGTCCCCGTCGTCGTTTGTGCACTTACGTACATACGTATGGGTTTGCGAATAGGTGGAGTTTTCGCGGCAGAGGATGAGGGGAGAGAGCGGGAAATTCTTAGTTGATTTTATTGAACGTTCACTCAAATAAAGTGGAAATTGTGGCCAGTAGAAGATACTTCTTTATTTTATTGTGGAAAACTTTCGTATATGCTATATATATATATTTCAATTATTGTAATGAAATATACATAGTATAGTACTTAATAAATAAATAGAAATCTTGCAATATATGTGCTGTTTCTTAATGACCAACCCTATAACATTTAATAAACCACTGCCATACGATTCTACTATTATCAATACCATGATTTCAACCTAATTCAATATGCAGCATTAGAGGAGTACTGTAAAATGGTTTAAGTAGGAGAGAGTGAGGTAAACCTCGATGAGCTTGAAGATCTTTAATCTATTAAAAAATCTACACGAGATATTATTAAAGAGAGGGCATAAGATCGGCATGTTAACAATAGCCCACTGTAGATTTTAGAAGAGCTCAAAGATTTTCGAGCTCATCTGGATTTACTTCAGTTTCCCCTACTTATTTACTTTTTGGTTTTAATCGTTCTTCAGGTTTTTTATTATATATTTTGTAATCTAGTATAAATTATATTTTATTACATTTAAAAAGTTGTTTAGGGTGCAGAAGAATACCTTCGGCATTTATAGCTCTTGTTTCTTTTAAACATTATAAAATTTTACATTATGATACTGATCTTATGTGGTATAAAATACCTTACACACGAGTAAAAACTTCATTTATTTTTATTTAATATTTATTCCGCTACTATACTCGATATATTTTTTTATAAAGTTGATATTCATCAATACCAATCTTTTCGAGGTCACTAAATTAGAATATGTATTGTTTGGAATATATACGTAACATATGTATGCACGCGCACGCGTGTATATATGTATGTGTGTGTGTGTGTAGTGGAATCCCAACAATATTCGTTTTTCCGTTTACCCAAAGTAATAAAAACTTTTTGAGGCACACCTTTCACGACTGATTTTTCTCGTTACTTCTAGCTTAAAGTTATATAAAAAAATATAACATAACTAAAAATACTTTTATGACAGTTACGTTAGTTTAAAGATAAGCGTAAAATATATAAAACATCATTCCCATCATTCAGGCATATATTTTTATTATTTATTAATATGCTTTTTTTGTATTTAACAAAAAACTTTGAATTAATTTCTAAAGAAAAAAACCGCTGTCATATTTAAAAATGCAAAGTATATCTCAAGTTTCTAATGTTATTTTGATTTCCCAAAGTTATTTTATACTATTTGCTAAATTCACGTTTGAACTAAAAACTTTTAACTCTTTTCAGTCATTAAAAAATGAAATAAAAAATATTTTTTATAGTTTTTCTCATACATTTTATGATATAAAGAACATGAAGATGTTCAAATATTAAACTTTTCGAAGTATTGTCATAAAGTAACTTTAAGTAATTCGGCCATAGATTCAATTCTGCCACACACATTTCTTTATCCACACTTTATGTAATAGTTCAATTAAATATACAAGTATCTAAAAAATGTAAAAAAAATGAGTCTTATAAGTTTTTTCAAAATTTAGCGTATTATTTTTTTTCTTTTTAACAAGAAAATTAATCTGGAAAGTGGCCTTATAAACTATATACGCTAAGTTAAGTGCCCGAGAGGTTTTCCTCGCAGAAGATAAATTCTATTTTAATGTATGGTTGTATATTTTTATCGATTATGCTTTGAAAAATATAAATTAAAAATACTTTGTTGGAATTCACGTCATCGCTGTCAAACTTTTAAGACAATTGTTAAGACATTATATGAGTTGACTGATATATTCGATAATGATTTAATTAGCTACACAAACATCAGATCTCTAAAACTTTCCAAGACATATATTATTCCAGTTAGAGTCAACGAAAGAAAAATATGTTTTTTACAAATTTAGTTTTTTTACTAGAAATCATATTTATAACATGTTTTTTTGTTTAATTTTTCATCACCAGGGAGATTCCTTTCCTCTTTGAGAAAGTGAAAAAGCTTATATTAGGAAAACAGTAATTGTACAATAGAATGTTTTTATATTACATGAGACTAGTATATCTATGGGCTTTAGAAGCATTTAAAAACATTCAATTTCGTTTTATTTCTAGCTATTGCTATTAATTTTGTATTAATGAATATCATTCATTGCTGATTCAAGGTAAATTCAGAGAATAAAATGCACTTGCAAACTTAGGTCTCAATTTCTAAAAAAGATTATTGATTCAATTTTGATAAGTATCGCAAAAATACTTCGAAAATTTTGTAAAAAAATGTAGTGAAAAAAAAGTTAACGTATTTTTTTTAAATCGTTACTTTTGATTCATGAAGGCATTATTTGTTCAATACCCATGTATTTTATTTTGTTACATTATGAAAAATATGCCAATTAAAAATTAATAACACGAAAAGTAATATAATAGACAGGGCATAAACGCACGGGCTTGGAAACTTAAACCTCAAACTCTAACCACTGAGTGCATCACAGGCCACATAATTAAACAATAATTAAACATTTATTGCTTAGTTTAAAATATTTCTTTGAGTAAAATACTGCAACATAATTAAACGAAAAATCTAAAAGTGGAGAGATAAAAAATAAAATGGTAATTAGTAGATGTTAATACGTGCATAGCAGCAAATTCATGTCGGCTTTATCTAATGTAATGTAATATGAACTGTAATAATGAACTCTATATCGAACTGTCATTATTTGATTTATACATTATAATTTCAAATGATAATACAGACAGTAAACTTCTATACCTAACGTATATTGAAACAGTAGATAAAAAATTTCGTATTGCAAGTCAAATAATAGATAAAGCTATGGAACTTGCCAAATAATACAGATTACACAGTTGTGAGTATGTTCAATGCGTTCACGGATTTTATTGATTTGGTAGTATAAATATGCCCGAAGAAGCTGTGCCAGGCATAGTTCAACTTGTCAGAACTCAAGTATCAACATGTTCACCAAGGCTCTCTTCCTCGTCCTTTTGGGCACCACCCTGGTGTTGGCTAACCCAGTCGACACTGAGACTCAGGTATGATTATTAAGTTTTACTGAGTACTGTTTATAATTAAATTCTATTGCTTTAAAATAAACGGTTACCGTTCATCAGATAAATACTTTGGCATTTATATAAAACTTAATGATATTTAATATTTTCGAAATGTATCCTGAGCCATAATGATATTATCCATAATCGAACTATAAATGTTAAATTGTTCGTAATAAAATTAATAACTTTATTTAAAATTTCCAGACCGAGAAGAGCTGGCAGGCTAAGATTCAGGACTGGATCCACCATGTCGAGGTTGTTGCCAAGGAATACTACCAAAAGGGAAAGAAGAGCTTCGAAGAGGCCCTGCACGAGCTGAAGGACAAGAGCGGAAAGGCTGTTGAAATCAGCAAGGAAAAGCTGGCTGAACTCAAGGAGAAGTACCAGGAGGTCAAGGAGAGCGCCAAGGAATCTTTCGAAAAGCAGAAGAAGATCTGGGAGGCCCGTATTGAGGAATGGAAACACAAGGGTGCTGAGGCCATCGAAAATGGCAAGGACAAGTTCGAGGAGCTGAAGCAGAAGGCCAAGGTTGCCCTTCAGCAAGAGAAGGCCAAGCTCGAGGCCAAATACAATGAATGGAAACAGGTCGCCATTGAGGCCGCCAAGGAAAAGTATAACAAAGTTAACCACGAATAAATATCTAACTCTTTGTGGAAACACTTCTTAACACTTTTTATATTGACATGATACTTGAATTCATTTTAATAAATTGAGTTTAAAATAATTTTCTTTGTTTATAAAACTTTATTCATCCTCTCCAAATAATAATGCTTTACAAAATAGATGTAATTAGTTTATATAAACAGTATAGAAAACATTTATAGGTGAATGGCCTCTATTTGTTCACCTAGTCAAAGAAAAGAATTGTCTCCAACTTAAATGTTTGAGCAATACTTTCTTTAAAGGAAATGTAAGAATAAATACTTCATGAATTAGCAAGCATATTCATATTTTATATAACTTGTCTCAAATAAATTCAAAATTATTTTTGAGCCATTGCTAGTTATTCTTTATTTTGTTTAACTTACATTTATCGGGAATTTAATGGTTAATAAAATGAGTCTATCGAACTGAACATAATTGTAAAATGAAGTATAAAATTTTTTTAGTAAATTTGGATTGCAAATGACTAATAAATGGTATTGGAATATAAGAAATAATAAAAAGTAAGACTTTTAACACTCAGGTCACTTTTATCAGTATGAAATAATTACTACTAACGCAGTATTTAACAAGAAGGATTGTTTTGAAGAAATAATGGATTAAAGTTTGTCAATTGTACATTTCTTCATTTTATTTAATTCAATTGTTTTCTTAATATTTTCATTGTATATGTATGCCTGCATCTCAGCTTCTAATCGGTCGATTTTAACCGGACAGGTCTCATTTTTTTTGTTTATCTTGTGTGATTACGGGTCAAACCCTGTTTTTTGATTGGGCCGATACGTTTTTGTTTTATTTCGAATTTTTTATTTTCTCAAAATTTATTTTTTCTGTTTTTTAATGATAGGTTCGAGATATTTTAATCGGATGGATAGCATTCGAAAGAGAATTAAAAGACCTATATTTTCTAAAAAAAAATGTTCTAGCTATCACGGTTCTTTTGTTATTAACAAAAACGTCTTATTTTTAAAGCTTATAACTCCCAAACTAAACAATCAATTTTTTAAAAGAAAATCATGATAATGTAGAATATAAATAGCTATAATCTGTAAAAATTTTAATTCATTCTGTTGGTTAGTTTTTGAGGAAAAAATGAAAAGTGAAAAAAATGTGTTGTATGTGCAACGATTACAGGGGTAAAATTGACTTAATCGTTTCTAAATTCCTTGTTGAGGTAGATTTTCGATATTTCTCAGTCGAGTTCATTGGGTAAAATATAATTTCTCGAGAATAACTCTATGTATCGGAATCGTATGAGTAGCATTCAAAAAAGTATTATAATACATATTTAAAAAAAAAAAATTTCTAGCTATTACGGTCCTAAATTAATTAAAAGAATCAGCAAATATTATTTCGCTCTGTAAAATTAGGATCCTCTCCTATATAACATTGTTTCTATATTTTTATTCCTATCATAAATTACATAAAAATAATAAAGTTATACGTTATTTAAAAGCATATAAGCACGTACTTCAAAGTCATGAAAAAAATTGAAAATTACAATTTTCAATCAAAATAGTGGGTACTTTAAGAAAAAGATATATTCTCTTTTTTGCAAGTCTTTTTAATTAACAAATTGCATTTATTTCTCAAAAAAACTTGTCGCTGAAAGAAGTAACCGGAAATACTATGGAAATAGATACGATATCATTTACATATTATCAATATATACTGAAAATTAATTTTCTTACAATCTCTTTTCAAAATATAATATTTTTGTCGAATTGAAATTTTATTTCGTGCATTAACACAAAACTTTCTCTTTGAGAAGATAAAAATCAAAACATTTATCTGACTACCATTTGTATCAAACAAACACGATAAAACTCAGCTGTTCACTTAGTCTATAAGTAATGCTTCGTATTGTATGTATTATTTCACATAATATTGATTTTATTCATGTGTAGATAGTAGAAAGAGAAAAACAGATAAGAAATGTAGTTTATTACACAATGCTTAAGGTTACAAACGAATTTTTAATATTTTGAAAATTAATATTTTATTATAACGTTTATAACAGTTTCCATACAGCAACGTCATTACTTTAATAAAAAGTAGATGTGATACAAAATCACATGTCAGCAAAATTCTAAATGCCATTCAATCATTGTTAGTTCATCTGGTGCCATGATAAAGCAGTTTTCGAATGAATGGAAAAATGTAATATGATTTATTTAACTACAGCTACCGTATACAAACGACAACCGCATGTCCATAGTAAAAGATAAAAAAGAACTTTTATCCAAATAGAAACATTGACTGAAACTCAGCGAATTGCCTGTGAATTAACTAATAACCCAACGAAAAAATAGCTCGAATGGAAATAGTCGCTTTAAATGAAAAACTTATTTCGCGTCCGTCCGCGCGTGCATATACGTATTTTCACGAAAATGCGGCTATGGCTCGGACACAAGCGCCTGCGCGTGCAACGAAATTGAAATTTAAATGATTCGCGGGAGGCTGGACCAGCAGCGCTCGCCTACCTCATTCTATCGTTTTGATCTACGGCTTTTTAAATGCATTCGCATCCCATCCCCCGTAGCGGTGATGGCGGTGGCGGCCGCCGGTGTGGCGACATGATTCGAAAAAGGCCGATCTTCCTGGATTGGGCTTCTGTAAATCGGGGGAAGTGATTTCCCTCCCGCCATACCCCGTCTCTTTTTCCATCGTTTTTTTCGTCAGCTCCCCTGTCCGAGGGCCGGAAATTTCAAAATAATAGCATTCACCCTCTCTTTTCTTCTTTAAATCAATGGTCGGGTTTAGTGTTAATGTTTTTTTCATATTTTATATTATCTTTTTTAAAGCAAATGTTGACTTTTAATTCAATGTATATTTATGAGTTTTAAGTAATAATAAATTTATTTTTAATACATGTCAAATGAAATTCAAATGGAATCGCGAAAATTATAATTGAAAGTATGGAAAAATAAATGAAAAAATCTTCTACGTTGTACTTACCAGTAAAATTGTTGAAATTATCAACGTTCAGTAGTTTCATATCTAATTCTCACGAAAAAAATAATTTAAATATTGGAATTATTAAAAGCGTATTTGCAACAATGTTTATTATTTATTATTTTATTTCTAATACTGTTCTAATTAATTTCGTAACTATTATATACTTCCAATAAGCTTATCTTTATACTCGATACACCCGATATAGTAAAATAAAGATTTGAATGAATTACAAAATAAATAATTTTATTTTACAACTGAAAAAAATGCTATTATCAAATGATAATTTGAGGATAAAAATCTTTTTAAAGCATCGACTGAGTGCCGGATTACCGCGCTAATCCCATGTAATCGATTGAATGCAGCTCGCCGATACACCGTCGTATAAATAACTCGAAATGATCCACAGCTTTGTATTTTTATTGACGTTTCAATTCCCTGAAAATAAAAGAACCAAAGGTATTGGGAATGGGAAAAGGACTTCGTATTCATAGGCATGGGATACACAAATAGAAATCGGTGTGTAGGGGAAAAAAATCAATAACACTGCATTTGGATTCACTAAAAGTTTATTTCGTCCCGGGGACATGGATTCTGATGTGTAAGTGAGTGTGTACAGTACCGATACTCGTAGTTTCATCTATATCATATATCTGTATATATTTATATCTCGCTCGCAACTTTATATATGTATAGTTTCGTTACATCCTTCGATACAATCTCCTTTACCTCTCTTCTCTTTCGTCTCTCTCACGCTCTTTCTCCCTCATCTTCTTCCTTCGTCTCCGTCTCGTTCACTTCCTATTTTCGGTAGCATACAAAATGGATACAGGCACACAAATATCAAATATGCATCGTCGTCTTCTCGCTTATAACTTCGACTGATCCGTCGGAGAATTTGCGTCTCTCAACCGGTCTCCAAATGTCACTCGCTGCGCCGTTTTAACAATGCAAATGGTCGTTAATTACACTCACCGCTTTATCTATTCATCGTGCTTCCATCGTCTCCGCTCGCGCGCGCGCGCGCACATACACACCTGTCGCGCGCACTTTCTCTAGCGTGTCTCTTCGAAGTTTACATATACAGGTATAATAGAATATATATAATATATATATATATAATATGCGCTTATGTATAAATTATGTTACAGTTATGTACAAGGAAAGCTCCATCCTATAGCTGCGCGCGCTTACATTTTTATCATTCTAACATCTTTCTCACACATACTTCTCGCACGTACCCATATATTTATAATATCGCACACGCAGTATCTCACATAAACACACACACATACACATACACGCACGCGCGTACACGCATGTAGAGGCGCCTATTTATAAATTACAAGTGTCGTATGTACATATCGAGGAGAATAAATGCGCAAGCTCTAGCGTGTTTAAGCGCGCGCGCGCGCTCGCGACGATAATCCAGCGCGGGCGATAAATCGCGGGGTCCACGTCCACACGCGAAAAGGAGAGAGAGAAATATTCTCTAATCGTACACACACACGCGCAGCTCGAAACGCGCGAATTTCCATCTCAGAGGAATTTTCGGACCACGCGATTTCACGGCCGAGCGACGCGCACACAAACGAGCGTATCTCTTCTTTTTCTTTGCGGATGTCTCGTTGCACGTGTGCGTTCCGGGGAACGATGTCGATAACAGAGCCTTATCGGCGGTATATTTAGTCTTGCGAAAATTTGTCGGCCGGTGGAGTATATTATCGGCTTTCTCTCAAGTCCTTGGAGATGCGAATTTGGAGTTATATATCGCTGGTCGATTTATATAGGGATGAACGAAGGGTAATTATTATATCGAAGCTCCAAAGACTTTTCGATAGAGAAATCGAGCTTTTGTTCGAGAAACGTGCGACTTACTATTAAGAGAGGCAGTAGCAGATTTATTTATTTATTTTTTTTTTTGTATACGGAACACACGCAGAAGGCTCTTATCGCAAAATTTCGCATGTTAATTGTGCCCTTGTAAAGTGCAGCGTATAATAATACTCAACTTATAAGTCTTATCGAGGCATGCATATGCACATAATATAAGCTTTCGAGGAAACTGAGTTAGCTTTTAGAAACGCAACCTAAAGTTAGCTAAATGGAAATTTGTATTGAAATAAATCACAAGTCTTAATATAAATGCAAGACAGAGGCGTCTAGCAATACATTAAAAATGCATTTACGCAGAGAGAAAAAAACTTTAATTTTAGAAAAACATGCTTGAACGAGAACCATGAAAGACTGAAATAAATGTATATAAAAATCGAAGCTTTTATCGCGCGAAAGGCGAACCAGCGTAAAAAGAATAACTAGAAAAAAAATGGCAGTATAATCCTGAACGAGGCGGCCGCAATCTTATCACGAGGTATGTTCGCTGTTTCTTCTTTTTTTTTTTTGTAGACGGACACGCGGAATATTATTGTGTATACGTACCGCGAGCGCTATTATCGTGTAAAGCGAGCGGCGCGCGCGAATCCGATTCTGCGGAACAAAAGAGGCTAATAAAGCATCCTCGCGAATTGCTCGCGTACAATGGCGAGAGAGTAGGCAGATTTTGTTTGTGCGCACGCCATCGCGAAACGCATCCTGACAAGACTTTTAATGAAGATAAATACGCGCCCCCATACACTCGTGATTGTTTCAAAACATTTTGTTTATTCTGATTTTAAGCTATTTATAGAAAGGATCTACTCTATCATAATGAAGCTCGTATAAATTAACGTGGCCTTTGATTAATCAATTTTAATTATTATATATTATTTTGAATCTATAAAGTACGAAAAAAGAATTATTACCAAAAACTTTGTGTGTAAACATCCTTGAATAAACCAACAACCACCTTGAACATATAACGACTTTAGCATGCAAAATAGTCAACCAATAAAAAATATTCTAAAAATTTGTATAAAAAAAAAGTAAAAAAATCTTTTTTCTCTATTTCAATCGACCGATAAATTAACGTCAATTCCAAAAAAGGCAGAGTCTGTGCATAACTCCATTATTCATAAGACAAAACGTCCGTTAGTCCACGATAAAAACGCCGGCTATGGTACACGAGCATATTCAAATTCGCAATAACGAAAAAAAATGAAAAGAAGAACCGGGAAGCCTTATGCAATTTAATTGAACGACTGGTGCTGCAGCCAGGGGCAAAAGCGAAGCGCCGCAAATACACATCTCAATTCGAAAGTCTTGACGAGGCGGGCGGCAACGTGCCACACAATCGCGTACGATTACGCAAAATTCACCGCGAGCGTGCGCGCGTACACAATCGTACAATTGTCGAACCGATCGCGAGGTACGCGTTCGGTCAATTTGCCATAGGCTGAATTATCACCGCAGCGCACGTACTCGGGACATGTGTGCACGTGCGGCATAAACGCGAGTGCTCCTGTTCCCTTTTTCGCGAACAAAAAAAGTGGAAAAAGAGGAGCCGAATGGAAACGGGGTGAGGAAGGGCAGGTCTTTTCCTTCGCTTCCTCGCTTATTGCGGAATTATTGTGGTTAAACTCGACAAAGGCAGATAGTAGGATTCGTTATCGGCGTGTCTGTGTCCGGGTCTTTCCGTGTATGTGAATTTGTGTGTGTGTGTGTGTGTGTGTATTTACAGCGTGTCCTCGGCGAACTCTTTCACTCGCTCTTTCGCGTCGGCAGGTATTTTTGACGCACGCGCGCGTATACTGACGCTCAAGTTCAAAGGCATTCTTGTATCGTTCTGAAAATTTTCATTATAATTCCACGAGAGGAAGGGTTTTTGCTATTTTTGTGTACGCGCGCGCGATTTGTGAACGGAAATTCTTTTGCTGGCTAGTGGAACGTGGTAGCGAATTTTCACAGTAAAACTGGTTTTCGAATAGTCTAAATATATATGTAATAACTTCGAAATGACTTTTTTTATGAGTGGTCTGTATAACGTGGTTTCGTTCAATTTATGAGGTTTGTTAAAAACTTTTGTAGTAAAATAGTTTGCATAAAAATATGAGCGAGTGCACAAGTTCGTCTAGACAATATAATATTCTAATAGTGATACAAAAGCCCGGCAGTTACGTCGTTTATATATTTTGTATACATGTTTCACTTTTATGTACGCGATATCGATTCAGGATTATTAAAAATCTAGTCAATAGTGTCTAATATTTTTTTTTTTTCATATATATATAATTTATCCAGTCGTTGTAGAAGATTGATAATTTTCTATACGAACGGGTGGTTTTCCCGTCCTTATAAAAGCAATAATAAGTACGATCAATTACTTTAAAAATAGATTTGTGAAACATCAATTGCTTACAGCATTATTTTTTTTTTTATAATCTAGATAGTTACGTATAGAAGCTTGATAGCGGAAATCAATGTTATCGTAGTAGAAAGTTTTTATTCGAGTGTATAACGTGAAATAAATTTTTAAAGTAATCAATGTAGCTTATTCTTCATAACCCTAGCTAAAGTCTATCCCATAACAAACTGCTCCCTGTTAAAATGAATCCGCGAAATATTCCGAGCAACGACAGAATGTGATTCGCGTTACAATTTTCCCCGTTAACTTCAATCTCTCTCTCATTTTTTTTTCTATATATATCACAATGTGGTAGGGTTTCCTGCGCTTGCGCTGTCAGCTATTATTGTTGCCTCATCCCTGTATTGTCGATTTTTGTTTTATACTCTCTCTTGTTTCCTTTAACCTCCACTCTTACTACCCATATCCTTTAAAATTATACACAACGTGTTTGCCCCCCTCCCCCGTGTTTCGCTACACATATATAAGAAAAAGTTTCGCGATCTTTGCAGTTCCCGTTTCCTCGTTGCATGAAGGCGACGTCGGTAGAGTTTTTTTTATTTTGTTTTTTTTATTCGCTTTTAGAGAAATAGAATTGTGTGCGCGGGACGGAGGATATCGTCGTGCATCTCGCGTGGCCAGAACTCACGAAAATATGTATTTTTGTTCACCTCAGTCCACACGTCTATATATATGTACAAAAGCTCTAAAGTCTAAAAAACACTAGCAAACGTATCAAATGCGCGAGCGTGTGTGTTTCAGATATTTTTCGTAGTATTATATTTTGCATGCAAGGACGTCGATATCCTCCTCCCCTTTTTTGCTATATATACTATTTATATAGAAAGACATGTGTCAAAAGTAAAGCCCTTAAAAGATATAATACGAGAAATAAATAAGACGAATACACTAGAGTTTCGTTTGATCGATATTCAGCTTGTAATACCTCGAAAGTAGAAGAACAAAGAAGGAAGTAGTATATATAGGAAACGAATTTTTTTTTTCTTTCTTTCGTGTTCACTTTTCGCACATGTCAGTGTTCATTTGTCCTTACAGCTAGTGATTATACGTACGTATCCTACATAAATAAAAAAAAAAAGAAACGCTTCGTCACATCAACACTACAGGCAATAAATAAATATACACATCGCGTGGAACTGAATTATCCTCATTTTTTTCTCCTTCGTTCGACGAGTCAGTCTTGTATATATCTGTATATATATATATATATGTGTGTATGTGAGTGTATGTGTGTGTCTTTCTTCTTCTTTTGTATATTTTGTGTGTAAAAATCGTCGATCGTATCCCAGGGGGGGAAAGGCGTGACGCGCGCGTATACACCACGATTGTTTTCGTTATATCCCCCCCGCCTATGGCAGTGGAATCGGAGATACGTATCGCGCAAATGTACAATATCTCGCGCGCGCGCGCGAGCTTTTGTTCCATGACCAGCGATTACATCGTATGTATGTCTCTCTTTCTCTCACATTCGTTCACTCTCGCTCGTTTACATTCGTGACTTAGAAAAACGTCCATCTTACAGCGCTATATAACCCTATGTACAAAATCGTTTTATTTTCTTTTTTTTTTTATAGTTCTATATATAATAATGTCGCAACAACTCAAACGCCTCTCTTTCTCTCTATATATCTCCTTGCCCAATCGTTTTCCTTATTTAGTCAATTAAATAGATAGTCCTCGTTAGAGGGGTTGAGAAAACAAATCGTTATTGCTTAGCAAAACGACCGCGGAATAGTCGGCGCCCGCACACACACACGCGCGAAGTGAGTAAATACAGTGTTTTTTTTTGCGCGTGCGCGCGTGTTCTTATACGGGCAGTTCTCGCGCGTGTACATCGAAGCGAACGCGTTATATTCAGAGAGTCGCTATATAGAGGAGAAAAAGAACTATGTATATATATACGCACTGCGCGTTGGAGGTCGTTTCCAACGAGCTGCAGGGGGGGGGAAATAAATGGAAGGCGACGCGTACGCGCGAAAGAGAGAAGAAAATTCTTCACGCTCTGCAGTCTCGACCGCGTGTCTCTCCTCGACTGATATGCCAATCGTTTCAACTATCACCATCGCGATTATCGAAAATTGTACCCTAGGTTTATTAGGTTATAGCGCTTTCTCTCTTCGCTCTCGATCTCACCCCTGGGAGTTACTTGGCGAGATGATCGCCGGGTTAGGAATGCAGATCTGCCTATAGACTAGAAGTGAATTCTTGCGCTGCTTTTCATACTCGCGAAAAAGAAGCAAGAATTGAGTATCTAGCTTTGCTTTATTCAATTGTAAAACAATACTTTCGATACAAAGTATGATATGAAAGAATTAAAAATAAAGTTGGAATTTTAAAGAACAACATGCAGTAACGTAAAAACAACAGAACAATAAAAAAAATTAAATTTGAACAGATGTAAACATACCAGTTTCGAGTATGATTGTCAATACTTAACAATAAAAGTCAATAATTTAAGTAATTATACTAATTTAGTCTTATTCATTTCAGCGTACAATACTATCTATAACCGCAACTTTATACAAAGTCACTAAATCACCAAAAAAAAGAGGGGGCAACAATCATACTCCCAACTGGCACACTTGCAACTGTAGCCAAGGAACTCATCTGTAAACCAACCGACAACCCTACCAATTTATGCATTCCTCGACCCCGTGAGATCATCTCTATGTAATAATCTCCTCACAATCGTCCTACGCGAAATCGTGGCACAACAGTGTGCCGCCACACTACAGCATATCGCCGTAGGTACTCACGTAGGCTCGGGTGTAGAGTAGCGTTGAAGCCGAGGAGCTCGTCATCGTTCTCCTGGGCCATCGATTGTTCCTTCGCTGTTGCTGCTGCTGCTGTTGCGGCTGCTGGGGCTTGGACAGCTGGTCTCATGCGTACCGATGCAGCGAATGATCGCGGCGTTTGCTACCCGCTCGTCCGCTTCGGTCGCACATAAGCTCGGGGCTCGGTGGGCTTGAATACGTGAGGTTGTTGGCGCCCACGCGCGACGGCGGCGCGCTCATCGGTGGCGGTGGTGGTGGGAAGAAGCTCTGTAAGCAGGCCTTTTGAAGAAGGCGAGAACGAAGAGTTCGTGAGATATGCTATTTGAAGCGAGAGAAAAGAATTGAGAAATTTTTTTTAAAGGGAAGAGATGTAGCTACCTTTGCGCTGCCCCTGGATGACTTGGAAAATATGCTGTCCTGGTCGCTGCTTGCACTAGCCACAGGCATCGGCACCGCGTAATCATAAGTGGCATCTAAACAAAGCATAATAGTGACGATTATGTAAACGGAATAATTATACTGTTAAATGTAAGAATCATTTACATCACTACCATTCATAAATGATTTGATCTTTAAATAAACCACGTAACAATTTTCCCAGAGTATGTAACAGAAAGTAGAGAGCATATAGCAACGAAGGCGAGTTTGCGGAAAAATCTGGGCCTCGTGCTCCATCTCATAAATAAATGCATTTAAAGCGAACGTCAGAGAAGGATCCCTCTCAGCCGTGCCCACTCACAACAACCACACACAGATACACACACATGCA
>JAYJLV010000001.1:15975142-15987143 GCA_036873485.1 Torymus texanus | reverse complement strand
TTAAAGCGAACGTCAGAGAAGGATCCCTCTCAGCCGTGCCCACTCACAACAACCACACACAGATACACACACATGCACTCCATAATTTCCAAACAAAAGCCGTGTAGCTTGTGTATATATACATAGTCGTGTGGGAGGCTTACCGGACTGTTCCACGTTGTCATGAAGATCCTTGTTGTCGATAACGACGGTGCTGTATCCGTAATAAGCGGCGTGCACGGGCTCCCTGTACTTGCCGCTGCCAGACTCGTGGAACGGCTCCTGGTAATCATCGAGGCGCACGTCGCCGAGCAGCCGGTCGTTCAATTCGCGGGGTAGCGTCGTCAGTTTGGCGCCCGCATACCTGTCCTCTAGCTCCTCCACTCGGTACGTCATCAACGAGGGATCCTTTTCAGCGGTGCCGTAAGCTGACTCGTTGGCCAGGTGATGATGATGAGCACCAGGTGGTAAGGCTGATTTGGTACCCAAGGGACTGGCGAAGTTCTTGCGCGAACGGTGCCGCGTGACGATGAGGAAGATGGCCACGGCAAGGAGGAGAATGACGGCAGTGAGGACGCCGATTATCACGGCCATGTAGGTAGGGTCATCTTGTTTGGCAGTGGACACGGGTGGTACCACCTCCGCATGGTGGTGGGTCGCGTCGCGTAGCGAGCCACGCTCGCGTATACGCGGGGCTTCAGTCGAGGGCGCCAACTCCGGGGTGAAGTTACCGTGCGCTATATCTGAAAAGGGAAAGAGAGGATGACGGGTCGTCGCGAGTTAGTCGGGGATATTCGAGATGAAGAAAGTTGTTGAGCGACTTCTTTCGCTATTTCGTGTGTATATACAGACGGACTTTAGAGCTTACTATTGAATATATATACATTTTGGTATTACATGCCTTTACGAGGCAGAAACCAGCTTTGATTTTTGTAAATTATCATATACTAGATCGTGAAATGAATTGATAAGATAATCCAACGAAAAATGAAAAAGTCGTAATTGCAATGACGTAAGTATAACTACGGTATTGATACCTCACGAGCAAGCAACTATGGCGAATTTAAGAAAAATTTGTCTCTGGGACACGCACCATTATCAGATTAGAGACATTTGCATGAGAATCGAAACGCGATACTCGTAAAACTTTCACAGCCTTGTAAGTCTTATCAATGCTCCGTCGCGGAGGTACGATTTCGCGAACAACACGCGCAACAACTGCAAACCTTACAAATGACCCGTACGTTGTTAAAGGCAATCTAGCCGGCCGCGTGCTCGCTCTTGCACGATCAGTTTAAAATATGAGAGATTTTACATTTAGAAGTCCATTGTGGCGCGCGCGCGAAAGTGCAGCCATACATATATGTATGGGACACGAGCAGCCTGCGCGCATGGACTAAAAGAGATAGAATGAGACACACAGAGAGTTGCAAAGATTGAAACTCACCAGAGTCGAAGGTAATCTCGCTGATCATGATCCATCGGGCGGCGAAACTGAAGCGCAGCTTCACGAACTTGCCGATGCGGTGGTGCAGCTTTATCGTGATGTTGCGCGAGACGTCGAAGATTTTGTCCTCGGGTGATTCGAAGACGATCGGGTCGCCACTATAGTAGGTGCCACCAACGCTGAACCAAATGCTCACCTCGGAGAAGACCTGTCGACACAGACCAGACAATGGCCAAACGAGACAATCGCTATTAGTTTTTCTCCTCTCTTTTTACATTCCCTATCCTCTCTTTCTCGCTCTCCTGTCTCGATCGTTCGGGTTACGAGTGAAATAAAGTTCGCGCGCGGCTCGCGTGTTAGCGAGAGTACGCGGAGAGCGAGAGAGACACAGAGAGAAGGAGAAATCTCGTGGAAAGGATGAAATGAAATTGGAATGCCGCTTGAAATCTCGTTTCGAGATTTTAATCAGCGAATTCATTTGATCCTATCGCTGCTAGATAGAGTTGGTTATTTGAGATATCCTATAAATCATTCTAGCGTATACGAACATTCAATTTACGTGGATGCTACTGTATTTACATGAAATTTCATATTCGCGCTGTATCCATCATGCGCACTGTTGTTGTACGTATTTTATTGAAAACTAGGACAACAAATAGACGGATTTTCAAAACCATATGTATCATTCATAGTGCAACTCTATTATTAACTGTCTCGACCCTCAATTTCAAAAACAAATTTTATATTCGAAAATAATTTACCATCCATTTTCGACTTTTAATTTTTAACGAACCCTTATTTAAGCGCGTCCTAAATACTCCGAGACGACCTCCACTCAAAGTCGCGTGTTAAATATTAGCCGCACGAAAGCAAGAGAGAGAGAGAGAGAGAGAGAGTGCAACGACTAGACGAGAAGAAGAAGTACAGCAGCAGCGTAGCTCCGAGCCAAGACCCCGAAGAAGAAGAAGAAGAAGAAGAAGAAGAAGAAGCAGCAGCAGCTAAGGCGCTTTATCTCCCTGGCAAACTGGGTATAAGGCCTTTGGCTTTCCCTCAACGACACTCGAGAACTCCGGGTCTCGAAGGCTCTCTCCTCCTCTCTCTCCTCCTCTCTCTCCTCCTCTCTCTCCGCCTGGCGTGCACGCGGGTAAGGTTAAGTGAGGTAAGTACTCTTGTCGTTTCGGGACGATTCCGACCTCCTGATTAGGAGGACTACAATGGCACTGACAGCCTCGATAATGGTACATTGTAGCCCGGCGCGCTCGCTCCTGCCACGCCGAGTCGGTACATCTCTCCGTCGCCATACTACTCCCCCGCACGCTCACATACACACACCTAAGATACGCCAGCCAACGCGAAGCGACAGACACATACAGACATACATACACACTGGAGACGTACAGGTTGGTACGGGAGGAGGCAACGAGGCGCGATAGTAATGGAATGCTAAATCGTCTAGGCGAATCGTCATTGTCGCGCGCGCGTATGTAGACGTACATATATGTATGTGGCTGCACGTTCGCCACGTCGTCGACCTCCTCCCACTCACCCACCTATCCAGTCTCTCACTCTACCTCAAGGTACATCGCTCCGAGAGAGAGAGAACGAGGCTCTCCTTTGCTCTCACGAGCACGGATGAAGATAAACGATGCGCGGAATGCACACACACATAACACACAGGGTGTTCGAAAGAGTTCTCTCGTCAACAAGGATGGCATTGTACGGATTTTTTTGTCTGACACATGTGACCTACTGTCGGCGAGAATGGTGTTGCCTTGTCGCTATAGGTGTTCAATCTATCTAAGACGTCGTTCATTCGTTTGGAAGGGTTACGATTAATTCATTTGTTTTTTTTTTTTTTTTTTTAACAATGATATATAATGGTTACATACAGGTATACTGACATTCTGTTTGTACATATGAGGTTGTGTATTAAATGAATTGAGATAATATAATAACTAAACTTAGCTGTTTATATTAATAATTGAAAAATAATATTTTATTTTTAATTAATCTTTTTTAAACCTTTTTTCTCTGATTAAATTGGCACATCAAAATCTAATCACAAGCAAAATTTCCTACATTATATCAATCTTTCAAGATACTATATATTGTTAATGTTTACTCAGGAAATACTAAATTCCTACAGAAATTTTAACTCGACAAATCGTCCACAACGACTCTCAGTGTTCTCGACTTTATTGACTTTGTAATAATACAACCCATGGAGTTCCAAAGCACCAGCATATCCAAGCGACAACATCGTCAGCACCGTACTCCCTCTCTTTAAACTTTCATACTTCCTGGGCCGACAACACGACTCTGAAAATTTTTCCGCACACCTCCCTATATATACGTATACATCTTCAGTTCGCTGAATAGTAACGTCGGTGTACATACATACATATATATGTATATACATATACACACACAGGCGGCGCAATATTCTGCAAATAGAAAGGAATAGAAAGCGTGTCTTTACGGAGGCACGTAGCGGCAGAAGCGCGCGAGATTACAAAGCCGAGATTATCCGACCTCTCCTCCTAGCAGCTCCTCTTAAGGTGCCCGCTCGCGTGTGTGTATATATATATATATATGTGTGTGTGTATATATGTGTGTGTATATGGATTTTCGACGCCCTCGAAACCCCCTACGGGTTTGCACACAAGCATACACATACATATATGTACGTACCGCTTTGAAGTACTGTCTTTCAGCAAGCGTATGCGAAGATGACGGCGCCGCGTCCTATACGCTTGTTAATAGAAGGGGTTGAACGAGGGCGCACTACTACTACTACTACTGCGCGTTCGTGAGGAGCCTACTGCTACTCCAGAACTGGATGCATTGTATTTGAATATACGTGGCGTATCTCTGCTTCAATATAGAATATAAGAGAGAAAGAGAAAGGTCCAAGAGCAAGAGATTCCCCTGACAGAGCGTTCCCTTTTTTCGCGAGGACGACGCCCGAGCTTTTTTAACCGGCCATGCGTGGTCGTTTGCGTTATGTATATATGTATAATACATTCGACCCGCTTCGAGTTTTCGTACTTTTTCATCTTTTGATCCCACCATCATTCGTTGATACCTGCTACTTCTTTTGATTTTTTTTTCTTTCTCATCTTTTATTGCACAGCACATTCATTTTACCTCCCATAGACTTGGTGTTCATTTGCAGCTCTACACTCTCGACTTGTTTAACATGCATTTTAATTAACTCGTTTTCATTTTTTTTCAGTCCTACTATCTCTATACTCCTGATATTACCGTTCCTCCCTATTGTTCGCGTGATTCCATAGAAAGCCATTCATCTGTAAACTTTTACATCATCTTTTCAACGCGAAAATCCGCGCGAAACAAAACGTTCATCTCGCCACATCCCAAAAGAATTTCCCTCCCCCGCGTGCGGCGACATAACTCTCTCTCTCTCACTGCGCAGACATGCGCGCATGGAACTATAATATAAACGTACACGCCAAAAATCTCATCGGCATTTCCCACAATGGAGCATTTTTCCAGGTGCACATCCACCCGCTCGCTCAATTTTTCAGCTTTTCGTTTACGCGCTGCAGCGAGTCTTCTATTTACTTTGCTCCTCTATATCTCGTATCCATCTCTCCCTCTCTCTCTCTCACTCCTCTGCGCTCCCTCGTTTCGCTTCCCTTCCCTTGTGCTCGCGCGCGCGCCTCACTTGAACCTGCAACCTCGCGCGTACAATTGTCGAGTCGGGTAATGAGGCGCTCTATTCAAATAAATCTTGATACGGGGAACGAGGGGGCGGCGGACAACTGAACGCGGGCGCCAGGCGGTGGGGAAACGAATCGTTCCGCGAGTGTTTCGCGCAGACCATTATAAAATCCGAGCGAAGAATAACGCTAGCAGCGCGGGCACCGTGGCATGGCGAAAAATTTTCGCCAGGGGAAAACTCTCTCTCTCACTCTCTCTTCGCGTGGATGGAGAAAACTGGGCTCTTTCTATACTTGTGCTTTCATTTCGTTCTCGGGTATTTTTCTTTTCTCTCCTTCCCTCTCTCTCTCTCTCTATCTCTCTCTAGCGCTCGCGTTTCTCCAGGCAATTTTTCCCTCATTCTCTCGGGCGCTCGTTTCTTTCTCATTCCGCCCGCACGCAAATGGCTACGACGTCGTTGTAATGCATTTCTCCATCCTTCTCTCGCCCCATTCTCGCATTCTCTCACTCGCGCGTACGCCCTTGACTCTTTCCCTCTCTCTCTCTCTCTTTCTCTCCCTTTCTCCGCGTGCGGAAACTGGATTTTCATATATACTCGCGAGGGAGCTTCTTTCTCTCCTCGCGGGTATACGGATTAAAGGCCAGCGCGCCGCCACGAGGCGCCGACGGCAAAAGCCGCGACGACGACGCGTACAGCCGGACGCGCGCGAGCTCCTCGCCTGCGGGAGGAAGAAAAGGGGGCAGGAGGAGGTGAGAGAGAGAGAGAGAGAGAGAGAGAGAGGATACTACTCCTCCGGTATATTCCCTTTTCTCCTTCATTTCGTTTTCACGAGCGCCCCGTGCCGACGAACTCCCGTTCCCTCTCCCTCTCTCTTTCGCTTCTAGGCTGCGGGGCTTTCCAATTTCCTCTTCCGTCTGCGCGCGCGCGCGCTGCGCCTAACTATTGCCGCCGTCGCCGCTTCTGTGCGAAACTCCGCGGAGTTTGCACCGAGTTCATCATTTTTCTCTCCGCGACTACTTTTTTTCTTCTTCTTTGTCCACCGTTGCTGTTTCTTCTTAGTTCTTCGCGGAGATAAAGGTTTTCACGCGCCCTTGGCGATTTCGTTTCTCTATATATAACGTGCGAAAGAGTTGACCCTTAACGGTTTCCAGTGAAGAAGATGATAATATAGCAAGAGAACGTATATGAATTATATACCTGGATCGATTCCAAAAGCGATATCTAGGTAATTCCGTGTCATATAAGTGACCGAGTATTGTTATTTCACTCGTCGCATTATTGATGAATCATCCGCGCGAAAAGCAGACCAGGCCGGTTATTATCTTACGTGACATTGGTGTGCACGCCTGCAGGAGAGCGAGATCAATTATCTCAGCGGTCTGTGTACGCGCGCGACAGCGCTTATGGACTTTAATGCATTATTAAGCCGAAGCTCATGGATTATAGGCGACAAAAGTCGTACACTCTGCCCGGCACTTTACATCACCCATTATATATGTGCCAGTAATTCGAGTAGAGCGAAATACTTCGCGTTGAGTTTAACCCGCATTATCTTCTACCCCATCTTTAAATATTAAGTTAGTCGCAATAGATAAAAACAAATGTCGACACATTGTTTTTTTTCCATTTCCCATCCATTATTCACGACTCAACTACAAACCTCACTAAATTGTATATAAATTTATAGGATATTCATCTCAAACTTCCTCCTCAAATCGTTCATCAAAAATTCTATCAAACTAAAGGAGTGAAACACCCACCTGCACGTCTTTGGTGAACTGGTTGTTACAGTAGATGTGTACCGCTGAGAATTCCCGCACCTGATCGAACTCGAACTTGATATCGAGGGACTGCCTGTTCCTGGAATCGTTGCGCCAACCTACCCAGCCCTGGTCCTTACTCGAATCTAAATAGCTGTTCTTAAAGTTATCGGGCCCAGTGCGACCATCGGTCAGCTGTCCAAGACCCCGGGCCAACTCTTCGTTCCAGTAGCCGTCGTAGGTAGCATCGAAGAACTCCCAGGCGCCGCGCTTGTCACCCTGAGGCATCGAGTACGAGACGATACCGTCGGTCCAGGGACAGCCATAGAGCTCGACACGCATACAGACAGTGCGAGGATGATAGCTGTAGGGCAGAAAGCGTATCTTGCTCGCCCAGATCGGCGGGTCCAGTATGTGCTTTGCCTCGAGGTAAGTGTTCTCGTTGCCCTCGATCACCTGTAAAAGCACAAAGATCAAAATTGTTGTTAAAATACGTCTTGTTAATGCAATTATAGCGTCTAACAGGCTTTTTCTACTTGAGTATATATGAGTATTTTATGTTCATTACATCAAAATTTATATAGTAAAGTATATATATTAATGCTACATTGTTTAATACATGGTACAAGGATCACAGCAAAAGTCATTGCAAACTATAATTGTTCGATTACGCAATCTCAGTTATAGCGCCGCGGCTAATGTACTGCACGCGTAGGTATGCACTTCCTTCTCACTTTCCTACACATACATACGTACACCAAGAAAAGACTCATTTCAGTAAACAAGTTTCAAAACCTCTGCTTAAATCACACTCGCGTGGCTATGGCGTTGGTTAAATGCCGCCACGCGATCGTATCCCCTTAATAGCAATTTAATACTCGAATTAACACAGCTATAACTAACTCCCAGCCGATAATTTTAATTCAATCGGAGGCCTATCTTGCGCCGTAATTAAATAATCCCCCGTGTTCAGGAAAAAAATTCCCCTCTCTTGTGATTAGATAACGCGCAGCAGGGACCAGTGCCACTACAGACACTTTTCCAGTCGCGCGCATACACACATATATACACCATTTGAATATATCCCCATTCAATTAAATTCCTACACACAGTCGAGCTGCATTTTCCCAACGCGTCTGTCTCTCTCTCCCTTCTACGAGCAATCGCATCGCACGCTGTGGCGATTTATTTTCGCGACGCAGGTGGTTCACATACACATAATACAGCACGACTGAAAACCGGAACCTCGATGTAACGGAGAGCTGGCGTGTGGCGCTGCCGCTGCTGTTACTTTATCGGCACGACGCATCTTGACAAGTTTCCCGACAATGGAGCCGCCGTATATAGCAACAGCAACAGACGCGCAATCGTCGACTTTTGTTCGGGCACATTTCAGACGCGAAAACACACATACACGCGGTGTGCAAGCCGTTATTAGTGCGCGGTCAGGGTGTATCTATTGAATGATTTATGAGTGTAGGCGCTGCCCGCGACACGTGTTTCAATTTTGAGCGGCGATTTGTCTGATGTGTATTGTATGTATACGTAAGGAGACGTTACTATAGGTTCTTTTGACTTGCCACGTTATTTGTTGATTTTACGATGTCGTTGAAATGAATCAAATTTTTTCATGATTGTACGTTTATTTCCATCATGTGGTATCACGTGGTAGTAGCGGTAATCAAAATTTTTGTAATCTTATTGCATAAATTATCGTATTTCAATGTTAAAGTAACGTGTCTTGAATTTGGATCAATATTATGGCGTATACCACCGTTTTATATGACTACAGCAGAACAACGAATATAAAAATTGAACGGAGCATTTGAGAAGGGGGCTTTTCGAGGCGCACTCGTATAAAGAAAATCGTTGTACTATATACGCCCGTACACGTGGAGGGCTTTAACTCTTGACGCGTTTTAAAGCACTTAAAGCCACGTTCTTAAAGGCTGACTAAGCGGTTATCGGTACCGTGAGATTTAAAAATGTCATTACGGGATAAGCTCTAATTGAGACAATAAAGTATATATAGAAACGATATACCGAGGCGTAAAAACAGTCGAGCGACTATATTTTTCTTTTGAGAGGACGATAATATTATTGGCAGCGCGCTGAACAAATGTTCTGTGTAATGTGTATTTTAAATATTTCATATAAGAGAAGGATTTCTTTTTATGGTTTTCTCTTCGTTCGGTGCCCATCAAAATACATAATCGGAGCGCTGAAGAGAAGAGTAATATGATTTGATCGCTATCATAAATCACGGCACATCGTAAAACAGAGAGAAGAATACAATACACGGCTTGGAATTTTATGCAGGAACATTTCATGTATGCGATTTAAATATTGAGTTAACCTACATAACACAATATATTTCGCATATATTCTGTTATTAAAAACACCAAGCTAATATAACAACTTAATAAACATATATTAATTCTATCCATTTATCGTATATATTATCGTAAAATTCTTTCCAACCCACACCTAAGATACTTTTTCTCTGTGATAAACAACCTTTTTCTCGCAACCAATTTTCCGCAAATTAAAAAGAAGAGACCAGCAACAAAGCCCTTTACACGAGAAAATCGAAGCCACGATCGACCACCAGACCTCTTCGCTGAGAAAAAAAGTAAAGGTAAAAAAAAAGAGAAACTCTCACCCACGAGCCATCCGCGTATATCTCGTCCCTATACGCTATACGTCCAAGGTATATGGTGTGCAACGACAGCAGCGGACGCGACCTACACGGCTAAACTCTCTAGTTAGCACCTGTACCCGGGGATCACGAAGAGCCATGCTTGCGCTAGCTCGCGGAAGCCGAGTAAGCAGCAACGAACCTCGGTCACGTCTCCCGCGTGTATACGTGAGAACGAGCGTCGGCAGTGGCAACGGCGGCATCACCCTCTTGCGCCCGCTCGTTTTCTCGTTCGCCTCTCTAGTGGTTCCGCGGAGCTCATAAGTGGAAAATAAGGAGAACCTTTGTTGCCACACCGGGAGCTGCTGCTTCTGCTGCTACAGTCGCGTATGTGTGTATATGTGTACGGTATATGTATACGTATGGATCCGAGAATCGGCGCTGAGAGATGCCACTGGGTGATAGGGGACCCCGCGAGCGAGTGGTCCCTCTCGAGGGATGGACTTTTCTTGTTCCTCGAGAGCAGGAGAGCGCGCAGGAAGGTAAGGAGAAGTAGTTGCTAAAGTATCGCTTTTTGCGCCCCTCCCCTCAACACACTCCTTTCGCCCTCTTTGTTTGAAGCTATTTTTATGTGATGCGCTCTGGCTGGTAATTTAGCGAGCGTTACACTCGCGCTACGCGTGGTCGAGAAAGAATCGAGTGTAAAAAGAGCCTTCCTTTGCGTCGATTAACTTAATTTGTTTGTGTATATATTTCTCAAGTTTACATTCTTGTATTTGAAAAGTTTTTATAAATACTTTATTTTCTTTACATCTACTAGTCACTTTTCTTGGAATATAAAATGAACTACTTTGCATATTAAATATCACCGGTACATCTTATCTTGTATAGTACCGTCACGTTAAAAAAAGACACCATTCACCTTTCCATTTAACAAAACCTCCTCACAACTCCATCATCCACGGGGGCCATCTGCATAATCTTTCAAAAAGCTAAGAATCTCGTCCCATCATCCGACACAGTACGTCGTCGTCGTCGTCGTACGACAAAAGCTTGCGCACATAGCCCGCCTTAGGCTTCTCTGAAAAATCGATCAGCTTCAGCCAGTTGGGCTGCGCGCGTTCTTTCGCGCGACAATGGCCGAATAACGAATACAAAATAACCCCGAAGCTGCCGAGAGAAAGAGAGAGAGAGAGCCACAGCAGTAGCGGCGCCGGCGTTGCCATTCAAGAAAATGCGCACAGCGCGAGCGCATTCAAAAAAGTCACGACTCCGGAGCCCTCGACAATGCTCTTCGCGGTCGAGTAAAAATGCCAGTATATAGAGACACATACATACATAGACACACGTACACATAGACAGACAGACAGCAGCAGCAGCTACTGCGCTCGGGGCGGCGTCGACGACAGCAGTAGCAGCCGAGAAAAATGCGCCGTCATCAAGCAAAGTGCTTCCCCGACGTCGTCGCGAGGTAGACTAGAAGTCGCGCTCGTACTCGCGGGTGCGTATAAAGGAGCGAGAGGGCAATCGCCAAGAGTAACTCTTCCCCTCCCCTCCTTCCTTCCTTTTCTACCGCGAAGAATATAGCATCGGCGCGGCCACTTTGCCGTCACTTTGCCACCGCGTCGCGATGCTTTATTAGCAATTCCCAAAGGCTTCTGTCTTCCTCTCTGTGGCGTGTGTTCGAGAGATGGAAAGAGACGAGTAGCGCGAGAGACATTGAAGTATATATAGGAAGGAGAGCGATGCAGGCTATAGGTGCTCGTTCCTTTCTCGAGTGGGAGCTTAAACATCAGGTGAAGCGTCGAGGGCGTTACACACACATACACACACACACGCTATATACGGTATATATCCTACCTGCGCGAGGATAAGTAGGTGCTTTTGTCGAAGTAGTACCGGGAGTAGAAGGTGGGGGGATGGTTGGATGCGTGCGATTTGCGCGAGGAGTTAGTGTATGGTGCGAGTGAAGTTGAAGAGGGGAGGAGGAAGACGTATGAACTAGCGCGTACATGTGGGGCAGCGAATGCATAGAGGAGAAGGAGTAGTATGCGCCGATAGGAGGGAGTATAGAAGAAGGAGGAGGAGGAGGTCATTCACTTAGGAAGTCATGATGTGGCCGCTAAGCCGATATATAGCGATGACAATGTATCACGGGAAATGACGCGATGGCGGTTGTGTTTTTTTTTTGCCGGCTATACGCTGATTCATCGGGAGCTGATGGTTTTGCGCGAGCTTTTGAAAGCAAAGGTTTTTACTGGAAGCTGCCACGTGATAGAAATTATGCAATAACGTATGGGGTAAATATTGAGGACGAATTAAATGGTGATAAGGAAAAATGCTGTATAAAATGTATATGATGTCTTTTATAGTCGAAGATTAATATTCACGCTATCTCTACAGAGTGGTAAAACGAATAACGACAATTGTTCCATCGATATGTTATAGCTACTCGCCGGCAATTGCTGTCGGAAAGTTACATACACATACAC
>JAYJLV010000001.1:15865793-15975042 GCA_036873485.1 Torymus texanus | reverse complement strand
GACCTATACTACGAGCCTCTTATTTACTGTACATGTATGTATGTGTGTGTGTACGCGCGCGTGCGCGCGGGTAGTGTGTGTGTGTGTATATATATATATATATATATATATATATATACACACACACACACACACTTAGCTCACTCGACTTTTTTCCCCTCCTACTCCTTTGCGATCTCGTTCTTTCTTTTTTCCGGAAGGTATATACAGCTCGCTCACTGTACACATACACACGTCGCGCAAACAAGTGAAAAATCGTCGGTGGTATATATAGTGAATTGCGGTTGTTCGTGAAACGCAACAGCAGCGAGTTTAGACAATGTTATTTACGAACAGCGATCATTAATATTCCGGTCCCGGGCGTTTGCCCGTGCGCGCAAGCGAGCGAGCGTTGTAATTTCGGAACAAACGTCTCTCTCTGTCTCTCTCTCTCTCGGGCGTACATGAATTATTGATATAGTATCGACCAATTTAGCCCTTGTTAAAATGTTAAAGTCGCGTGTGAAAGAATTTTTAATACCCGAGGTCCCGCGAGACGTTATTCCCAGGATTGGTTTACGAGCGACGCGAGGCATCGAATGTTAACGAAACACACGCGAAAAAAAAATCCTTTTCAAAATATCGCCCATTTATGCCGTGGTGACCCATTGTTACTCTCGTTGAATAGCAACAAATATATAAAAGTATTTAATGTGTGGTCGATATTTGTATATGCGGCGTTTTTATAACTGATCCCATAAAATTTTCATTATAAAACTTATTAAATACCTGTCAAACGTAAACCCCGTTGCACGTTTATTTCCTTTCTTCGAACGCGACACATTTGTATAAAATATTACTCATAAGCATACATATCTGACGTGTAAAAATAATTGTTGAATGGATCGACGAAAAAACTATTCATACAGCTGACGAATAAATAAAAGCGAGTCGTCGTCCCAACTACACCTAATTAGCATTATATCCTTAATTCACGTATATCGCAAGCATCTGCGAAACTGTTATCGCCATTAAACGCCGATATTAACGATTATCCATAAAATTTCGCTTCACGCGGCCAAGAGTAGCACTTATCGAAGGCCCCGGTTATAGAACCCGATCGCGTATCGAAGGCTCTCTCGATCCACGCCACATCCGTTTTCTACAAAAGAAATCCCGTTTAATAAGCGCCGAGGTGGAGCGAAGCAACGTCGATGTAAAAACAAATAACGATGTGCCGAGGCTCGTTTGCCAAGCGCATAGCCTTGATACTGCCGTGATCTTTATACTCGCGTCGTCCTTTCTGCGCCACACGTCGATTGCAAAATTATTGTATTTATATTTGTTGTGCACAAGCGGCAATGCATGCGTATGTATATAGGCACATGCGGGCTGTATACATAGGCTTTTTAAGAGAATGAATGAAAAGCTGAGGAAGTTTTATATATATATATATATATATATACGTCGGTACGTGTCGGACACGAGAACCGTGCGCGCACCCACGCAGCTTAGCTTTATTGCTACTGAAATGTGCAAGGGCGAATTATAAAATTATAGCATGTCTCGGGGTCGGTAGAGAGAGGAAATTTCATTATGAATAAATTTTACATTTTTATTTGTTTTCTTTATTTTAACTTTTTCCATGGTTGTAGAATGAGAGTCGAGATACAAATTTTTGCGCACGATAGAATTTTATTCATGTAGTTTACATTTTTTCTATTCCTCAGGTGTTAGGTAAGAATATCAACTTTCAGATCAAGGTTTTAAAATAGATTTTTACTGTTGTTAGCTATTGCTAATTTGCATGCAAATAGTACACTCAAATCATCGGGTTTAATAACAGGATCATTTGGGACGAAATAGGGTATATTAACAAGCGCGAATTCTTGCTTTAACAAGCAGAAATCTAAATATTCCGGAATTAAGATAATTATTTTAAATTGTTATTTCCTTCTAATTGCGTAGTTATAAAAGCTATTTCCTTACTTTCTGGGAAAATTAAGTTGTATAGAAATTCTACATTTAAATGAATTTGCGTTTATTTTATTGAGTTCTTTATTTCGTTACGCACGTTACAGATAAAAGATAGACGCAAACAATTTTATAGTCTTCATTTGATGATTATAATAAAGTTTTATTTGCGAATATATAAAAGATAGAGCTCGTAATAGTTGAGGCTTTGAAACTCGTGCGTTATTCCCTTTTCCTACAATAGTAAACATAAATGTCGCAGTGGTATGCATATATAAAATATAAATATCAAGATACAAAAATATATAGAACAGTGAATAAACAATCAAATTTATTTTAACAACTATATAAAAAAGGTATTGCGGTTCAATAAAAATCAATAAAATAAAAAGTATCCAATATTACATAACTGTAGCTATACATATTTAAAATACGAATCAATCTTAAAAATTAGCACTACCATTAGGCCTCTTCAAAGGCTCAACGATATTCTAAATTTTTCACACCAGCCCGCATTCCTTCGATAGAACAGCGCCGCGATGAGCCCCGCAGCTTTAATTATTTCCCCTCCTTTCAATCTCCATTCATCTTCTCTGCCTTCCCCATCTCTCACCCTCTCTCTCTCTCTATCTATCTTTCATTTTCTCCATACACCGCGCGACGTACATACACATATACACGAACAGCATCTCGGCTGACAAAAAGGGGAGAAAAAAAAGGCCAGCGCGAGGCCGTATCGCAATTAGCCATCGCTCGTGCGAGCGCGCATATCGGCGACTAACGAGCCTCGCGCAACTCGCCTCTTATCGTCGATCCGTTCGTTCGTTCCCTCGATAACGCACGGAAAACCCTCGCCTCGCGCATATATGTATACTCTTTCCTTCTCTCTCGCTCTCTCTCTCTCTCGCTCCTCATCAATAATAATCCGCCAACGCGCACGCGACACGCGAGGGAGGCAAGAAGCCTTCCAGGTTTTACCGCATGAAGGTAGTGTAAATGGCTCGATGCTGAAGAACGTTAATTATTATTATGTGCGTAAGCGTAGATTTAATCGAGAGAGTGTCGTCGACTTCTCGCGTGTTTTTCGGACAATGACGAATTCCGCTGCATTTGGCGGTGACGACGACGACGACTCGAGGTGCGGCCTCCTCCTGGGCTCTAGACCAACGCCCATGTTATGGTAATGTCCCTAGCCATGCCGTTTGGTGATTGAATGACGGCAGGAGAATGACGGCGGAAGTGAGCCTACGAAGGGATTGATTCTGTGTGTATATATATGTTTTGTTGTAAATAAAAATCAATAGTAGTGAGAAAGTGTTGACCGGAACGTTATATTGAACAAAGAAGGAAAAAAATATATGCGCCTAAAATTGTTTACACCTCGCACACTTGTACGTCAATTTCCCTCTCGGTATAGCCCAGAATAAACCTCATATACTCAACCTACTTCAACAACACGAACACCGTCCCGTATGAATAATTAACATAATAGCCGCAATCATATCTAATCCATATCAAACGAGCAATAAAACCTTAATCACAAGCGTATTTTCGTCCTCGACGCAGGGACGGAGAAAAAGGACAACTGTTGGTTTCGTTTACTCTTTCTCTCTCTCACTCCCTTCCTTTCTCCTCTACTCTCGCTCCCCGTTTTCTCATTTCCTTTCTTGCATGCAGCGTCCCCGAAGCTCCTTTTGGAGGTCTCGGACAAGTTCAGTCGTTAGCGGAGATTAAGTCGGATAAGGCGAGTGCCTTTGTTTAATTGCGCGACAAGAATGTCATTAATGTCGAGAAGGAGGCGAAGAGCGAACATCGGACCTGCGGGAAATCGACGGGGCGGTCGTGCCCCGTGTGCTGCTCTATTTTTGGCGCTCGTGCGTCACGGTTAGTGCGATTTTGAGAGCGTACTGCTCTCTCTCTCTTTCTCTCTCTTTCTCTCAGCTTCTTATTACCGAATAAGACGAGTTCGACGAATTCGACGGGTGGTTGAACTGCTTAAAGAGCTTTTAATTAGTTCGTCGTGCAAACTAAAATATCCCCCGTAATTGAAGGATCTTACCGGCATCTGCTCTATAGCAAATTGCGTTATTAGCGAACGATATTATTTGATGAATATTTTTAACTAAATTTTAAACGACTCTTATATATATATATATATATATATATATACACACACGCGTATAGTATAATATTTTCTCATGTTGTAATTCTTTAGTATACCAATTACGTACGTATAGAGTTATACGTAGTAAAATAATTTAACGACCGTACCGTGGGGCTTTTACTATACTTTCACTGCTTTGACAGTACAACAATTTAGCCGAAATGACTTTGCCCCGAACAGCGAGTAATGAAATGACTTCTAGGCACGAACGAATTTGAATAGACCCGTATAACGTCGCGCACGCGGTAATCCTCGAGAATCGCTCAGACCACGAGCAAGCCACCCCTACTCTCGCGCTTAAAGGAACCACTTATTCTCCACGCAACCGCGAGAACAAAAAAGAAACAACACGCATGGAAAGAAATCTATTGCTCCAGATCAATTTAATTTTCCGGCAAACATTAACGAGATCGAGCGAAACCGACGCCCCATTACACTTTCTCGCGTCGAAAAAAAATTCACCCCACGCACGCGCAGCGTTCATTAAATAGAATGCCGCCATTAATCGCCGAGTTACAATTAAATTCGTTCCTTAATTCACGTGAAATTCGCGACTCGACGCCAACGCCGCTGCTACTGGGAAAAAGAAGAAGAAAAAAGGCAAAAGAGAGTATAAAGTCTCTAGTCGCGCTCTCTCGCGCCGCGAAAGTAATTATAGTCGGGGCCGAGGGAGTCACGGCCTCACCTATCCAGACAGGTGGGCTATATGTAGGTGAGAGAGAGAGAGAGAGAAAGAGAGAGAGGACTGACCCGACGCGCGGCACGCGACGACCTTCCCTTATTTTATTGATCCAATACTACTCGCGGAAGGGGGGTTGGCGCAAATAAGCCGCTCTACCGTCGTCGTCGTCGTCGTCGAGGAGAACCTCGCGAGCGTTTGGGCGACTTGTATTTTCTTCTGCGCGTTTTTCGATCGTTTACATAAGAAAATGGGCGGAGAAGGCGAGTATAGTGGGTGGGCGGTGGTAGACGACGAAGCGCGAGGGGCAGCATACATACAACGCCGCGAGCGTGCGTTTTTATTATTGATTCGCGTGACGATGCTTTATTTATGGTAATGAGTCCCGTGCGAGCACGCGCGTTCGGTTATTACAGCGTCGCTATTTTTGTATATATACATACACGAGCGCTGTATAGTAATGATCGCGATGGATACTTATCGGCTATCTCGATGTAAAAATATGTTTTTTTCATTCCTCGTATACATCAGGTATGTATATACGGAGGTGGGGTTGACATATGGGAAATTTACCTTGACAAAGAAAAGTTGTTATATACTCGTGGTGTTGTATGTATATATATATGAGCTGGATGCAGAGTGAAAGGGCCGCGTTTGATTATCGGAAATCGATTTTTAATTCACGTTGTATATAAAAATATTACGTTTCATTGATTGAGTCGCTGTAGGCCGTAACGTGGTACGAAAACGTGTTTGCAAAGAGTCACCTTACCGCGGAATCTATAAAAAGGGAACTTTATTATTATTCAGAAAGAAAGACGCGCTCTGCTTTCAAGGTTCATCATCAAAATCTTCGTCGGTGGTTTTATATATATACGATCCAGATAAAAAGCCATTTAAAAAATGAATTCACCCTCACTCCGTCTCGTCCTTCAAGATGTTTGTTCAAAGCATCATTGACCCAAAAGCCAAGCCGAGCAAATCGCGTACAGCGCCTCAAGGAAAATTTGTTTACCCTCCGCGTCCTTTTCTCTTTTCCACCCCCCTCGCTTCTTCTTCCCGCTCTCATTTCATACGTCCTTTGCGGTCACTTTTCACGTGCCCTCGCGCCTGAGGCTCGTTTTTCATCTTTCCGAAATTGCCCGCAGTTTTCTCTCCTCTTCTTTCATTCGGCCTGTGCTCTTCGGTCCTTCGACCGTGTACATATATATATATATATATATCTGCACACGGCCACGCTGTGAAAAATACCGCACCTCGGGTGTGAAAAAGCGCGATTTCCACCGGCGCCCTGTCGTCGTTTAGACTTTCGAGGAGAAATATTGTTGCGGCCGCCCCTTCCTTCATACATAGGTGTGTGTGTGTGTGTGTGTGTGTATATGCGGGAGTAAAGGAGGGTCGGAGCAGAGTGACATAAGAGTTCATTTTCATGCGGATGATTTTTTTATCGCGAGTATACACGCCATTACCGCGCGGGAACCTTTTTTTAGACGAATGGCTGTTTCATGGTAACAAAAAGACTTTCCTCCTCTCTCTCTCTCTCTCTCTCTCTCTCACACAGGCGCGTTAGTCGTCGTCGGCCGTCGCCTCCCTCCCTTTACGTCGGCTCGCGAGACGTGAAATTCAGCGAGAAAAAAATATCGTCGCGGGCACGGTTTTATGGCCATCGTTTTGTCCGTCATTTCTTTAAAGTTTACTTTGCGAAATGAAAAAGGCGGTCGCCGCGTGCGTGGCGATATGCTCTCGAACGGTTATATATATATATATATATATATATATATATATATATACACACTGAATTTTCTTCTACATAAAATTCTCATAAATATACGAGAATACACTTCCCGTGTCTTTATCTAAAAGGTGAAGTTTTATGGACGTACTGCCGACGAAGTATATGGCATGTAAAGGTGTGAAATGGGAATATTATTTGCAGCTATTCAAATATTATTTCCCTTAAGGCTGTACGTGTTTATATTTATGTACTAAACTTTAATATTACTCGGAAAAAGTATAGAATTCCGATGCCTGTAATAAACTTTTCAGAGGGTGCAATTTTAAGTTAAACTTTTTCTTGTAGCTCGGATACTTATCACACGCTACCAGTATAATTAACTTCACGTTGACGAAGCTAACTACGAAGTAAAGTCTTTTTATTTTCTACTTTTGTTTAACCAGACGATAAGAACTTCCAGACTTGAACAAATAAAGAATTTTCTGCTCTCAAAAGTAAGGCTTATACTTATAAATAAAGCAATAAAAAATATATATTATCAAGTAGAAAAAGCCTTTACCAATTCCGACTGATAAATAACACATAATCGTATTGAAAATAAATAATATTTGTATATAAAAAGAATAAACGTACCTCTTCACCGCGCACATCTTGGTATTTCACCCACTTGCCAGGCTCAGGCCGCCAGTACTCGAGTATATACGCCTCGGCGTACTCAATACCCTGGCCGTTACCGAAGCGACCCTGCGTGCCTGTCGCCGTTATCACGTGCACCCTGCGCAGATCGATCTCGATCCACTCGGTCGTCTCCGTCGTGATTTGCGTCTTCGGGCACCAAGCGCCACCGTTCAAGTCCTGGCCCAACCTGTAAGCACATGCAACAACACATACCACATGAGACGTTATATATACACATTGTGTACACATATATATATACACAGGGAGATTTATGCCAGCCGATCGGCACGGATAAGCCAAAGATCGGCGGCGCTGATTTATCGCGAGCTTTCAATTATATATACTAGCCGCCATGGCAAAGAGAACGAGCGAGGTTATGTCTGTTTTGCAATTTATTTATAGCACACCGCCAGCTTGAGGCTTTTCTATTGCGGTGTATGAGTGTAATGTAGGTAGTAGTAGTAGTGCGGGATTATTGCGTTTTAATTCGCCATACTGGTATGTGTATGTGTTTGTGTGAGCGTATTGTGGCGAGGGAAGGCGAGAGTATTTATGGGTCGAGAAAATTGATATTAAGTAGATAGCAGCTGGGAATATGGCTAGACGGTAGGAGTACATTATATGCGGGTTTGATGAATCGCGACGTCGAATTTTGACTTTCGCTTCGCGCATGTACGGTAGCCGAGATTGCGAAGCGAGATTTCCCACTTTCTAGAAACAAATCATGTCTCACCGCGTATATAAGTAAATCATCAAACAATATTCGGAATGATTTGTTGATACATGACCGCGCCACAATATTATTTCATGATTTATGGTATAGGTGAAAACATGCAGTATAACTGTTATTTTTAAAATTATTCATAAAACAGCTTCCGTTCGTAAATCGATGATTTTTCCGTTGAAAACCATTCGCGCAACTATTTTTCACCGTACAGTGTCACTTACAAAAACCAAACGAATAATATTTTACATATATTGTTGATTCTATCACCTGCAGGCCATCATTCGCAATAATAATTCCGCGCGATAAAAATCACCACTTTCACGAAACCATACGCATTCCATATATATGTGTGTGTGTTTGTTCCCAATGCAAACGTATATACACACGAGGCGTGTGCCGACAGAAATACGTCAGCGCAAGCGAGCGAGCGAACGAACACAAAAAACTCTACAGCGCGTCGCCGAATAAAACACGCGCGGCGCGTAACGCCGGTAGTATAATACGTCCTCGCCACATGACGAAGCAGCGACCGAGCGCGCGCGACTCTCGGAAATAGATAAAACGAACGCAGAACGCGGAGAGTGAATGAGAGAGCAAGAGAATCGCATAGGCTTGCGTATATAAATATAATCGCGGCATGTGTATCTAGTTGACGGATAAGCAGCGGCGGGCCAGAATACCCGATGAAATTATAATTTATCGATCGGGTCTCTCGCGCGTTCGCGGAAGCGCATGTTATGAATTAAAGATGAGGCCCTCTCTCTCTTTCTATCTCTCTTGCTCTCTGTCCCTCTCTTTCTCTCTCGACGACGACAACGACGACAGGGATAACGCGCGTATATTCCAGGGAGGGCGAGAGAGCCACTTCGATTGCTAATTGTGTATAGCTTCCTCTGTCGTGCAAGAAGTCGCAGAGGCGAATTCGCGGGAGAGAAACGTAGAGAGTGTGAGAGAGAGAGAAGGACAAAGAGAGCTTGTTCTGCGAGAGAAACGTGTGCGTTGTAGAAACAGATGGGGAAGCGAGATAGAGAAGAGACGTGGCAGGAAGTGTTGAGCGGAGGTGGAGAAGGTGCTGAAGGAGGAGGAGGAGAAGAAGGAGAGACACGTTTGCTGCAGAAGAGGGAATAACGAGCGGGGACGCGAATTACCCGGTTTCAAGGGGAATTGATTTAGTTTGTCTTCCTTTCTAATTTTTGCCTCCGGCTCTCGGCGCAGATTTACCAATCAAAGCCCAATTATTTATACGTGGAATGATTTTAGCCTACAACAATAGTAAAATTAATTATTACTTGAAATTTAAAATTTAACTGACCTCTTTTTAAAAACTATAACTTTTATCCTTTAAAAAACAAATCTTCTATAGCATAGAATCTAAATCCGTTTCAACCTTGAAATACCTGCCGATCTCCCGCGCGTGCGAATAGAAGGCCAAAGGCGTAGAGAGAAGAATAAGCGCAGCAAAGCAAAACCCATAAAACAGAGAAGAACCTCGGCAAAAAGGAACAGTACGACGGTATATAGCAGCAGACGTACACGAGAGCTTACAGCTCGCCCACGCGCAATTTTCGGCGTTTCCTGCACCACACACGCGTCTTCTTCTCCCTTCCCCTCTATACGCTGCAGTAGCAGTAACAGCAGCAGCTGACGAAACGCGCGACTTCTATATTTGCGGCGACATCAAGCGCGCGTGACTACACGCACACACATATACACACGTATACGTAGTGAATGAAATTATAGGCATCCGTGTACGCACACGTATTCCACCGTACAGTTGAAGACGAGTTTACATTCGCACGCGCGCCGCTTGGGACTTAGCGCGTCCTTTTGCCTCTTCCTCTGACTCCTTCTTCCTCCCTTTATTCCTCACTTCGCTAATTCGCTTTGGACGCGTCTTTGTGTATGTACGCGCTTGTGTGCAGCTTCGCTCTCACTCAACTTCTCGCGCGTCTTTTCTCTGTCTTGCTTTGACTGAACACAGAGAGCCGGTGTGTGTGAACGCGTATATGTATGTGTGCCATCTTTGTCTCGTTTTCGCGCGCACGCGCCACGACACAGTGTATTTCACTCTCTGTCTTGCCTCTAATTACTCTTTATCTCGTTCGCGCCTTCTGCCCTCTCTACCCGACCTGTTTGGCTCTTTGTCTTATGTGTACGCGTCGACAGAGCTTCCACGGACAATCGAGTTGCCGCGATCTTCGAGATCGAGTTTTATACAGACTTGTCGAACAGTTTCGTCAAGTACTACTTTTTCTTTCTCTTTCTCATGTGATAAATTTGATTTCAAAAGAAACGCCAAATTCAGTTCGTATAAATCCACCACAGGTAAAATACAATAACCATCCACATAAACATCGTGCAATTTATTTCCCAAATCTGTCCTCAATCAGCGTTCAAAGTATCTCGGAACCGTTCGTATGCATACTATATATACCTACCGCGTACCGTTCGAGCGCCTCCTTCTCTCTCTCTCTCACTCTCATCGGCATTGCAAAATCCTAATTCATCCGTCGTCGTCGTCGTCTCGCATACACACAGACAGTATATATACACGGAGACAGCAAGCGTGATTCGGCATGACGATGCCACGAGAAGGCCGGGAGTTCGCGCGGCGCAAGCGTAATCGCGCAGCAGCAGCAGCAGCAGCAGCGTATAGTCGCCGTTACCGCTCGCGAGATTTATATACGCGGGAGGAAGAGACCGTGTACGGAATGCCTTTGATGCCCAGCAGAGCTCACTCGGACTGTATCAAAGTGTGCCAGCAGTTGCTGTAGAGAGGTTCGAGCCCCTTAATGGGCTATGAGTTATGGCCGCGGTACAGGCTCGAGAACGACAAGCACGAGACAGAGCCCTCAAAGGCAAGAGAGAGGGAGCAAGGGATGATCCCTAATTCTAAACGGAGAGTTCGCGCGGACTTTACGGCCGCGAGCCGTAACGTAATTTAGCTCCTGACACTTCATAGGCTGCCGCCGTCGACGACGACGACGACGGTTGCGGAAGTTGCATTTTTGCCTCTTGGTTTTTTGGAAGAGGAGTGTAGTGTTAACGAGAGAGGAGGCAAGGAGGATGAGTGAAAAAGCGGGAGAGAGAGTGAGGTAGTGAGTGTTGCAGATGGGTCAGGGTTTATGGATCATAGAGTGTTAGCGTTGTGTGTATATGCGCGCATGAGCTTACGCGGCGTTTCTGAACTGACAAATGTCACAGTGAAACTTTATTGTCTCCGGTTGTTTCGCTTTTATGCCTCGCGATCGTAAACGATGCTGCTGCGTAACAATTATAAGGTTATTTTCACGATTTATTATACCTACAAAGTTAAACAGTGTTTTTTAGCCCTCGCCGACGTATAAAGCTTATTGCATTATATAGATGTATATATTCTATACGATCGTTATAATAAAAGAGACATTATATATATTCAGCTTAAAACGCGCGAACTGAAATCGAGAATTATATACACTGACTCAACTCCGTCTCCTGATTAATACATTAACGCACGTACAAACCTCCAAATCAAGCTCGCCTCCCGAAACGTTGAACCGCTCGCCACTTTTCCCGAGCGTAGTTCCAATTAACCAGTCAAAAGCATCAAAACGCCCGAGCAGAACCAATTTCACCTCTACGAAGCAGCTCAATTCGATGATCGCGCTTCTCTCTCTCTCTCTCTCTCTCTCTCCGTTTCTATGCAGTAGCAGAGCTCTCAACGTGTGCGCAAATGCGGCTGAGCATCAGAGACGCTCGTTTGCACGCCCGAGCGTCAGCCAGTCGCATAATACATCAGCTCGCGCGTGTTACGCGCGTCATCGAAATTTCGCTGGAGTAACGGCTGCTGCAAACCCCGCGCGCGCGCTTGCTCGCTCGCTCGATCAACATAATTATGCAGGAGCCGTAATTAGAGCAAAGGGTTTCGCGTGAAAGCGGCCAAAAGGCCTGCAAGAGAAAGAGAGAGAGTACGTGTGACGAGCGAAATAGGGACAGACGTAGCGCGCGTCATTAATTCTCATTGTCGCGCGCGCGAAGATCGGTTGAGGGAGTTTAAAGAGAGCGTTGAGCTTAGCGGGTGAAGAGAGAGGTTAATAGATTTTGGAGGTGGAGGGAAGGATTAGTGGTTTAGTGATTTGGATAGTTAAGTGGTTTTGTGCTTTTTTTTATTATGTCAAAATGTTGGGTAAATTTATTTTGTATATTTCGGTTGAATTGCTTTATTAGCCGCGAGCAAAGTTATAACTGTTTCCTCGATGGATTTCCTTTACTTTGTGTAGAAAACAAGAACTCCTCTATAAAGTAGGAAGGCACTTTTATAATAGTGCTTTTTATTATGTTTTAGCGCCGTTATAAAAACCTTTACGAGCAATTATTACCGACATGGTATGGCATATCCATGTATTACGTGTGTCATTAATATGCAATATGTGCAACTATTCGATATTTCATATATAAAATTTTACAACACTTTTACGAATAAATTATTCGCGAAAATGTATATATAAAATAAAAAATTTTAGTTTATAATATAGCCCGCCTACGTTTTATACATTCAACGCGTAGCTTATGATTTACATATATACGCACGTTAACTACAAAGTGTTGCCTAAAAGCTCATTAAAAAAGTCTTTAACCCTTTTTCCACAGATATATTTTTCAACCGAACGAAACTGAATTTCAATTTGACTACGAATTATCGCATCAGAGCACTTGATTTTCCATATAAATTCAATTTATTCGATCAAAGATTACAGAAATAACTATACCTGCACGATCAGCTATAGCCAAGCAAGCAAGCGCCAACGCGAAATTTAATGCAAATTCAAACGAAGTTACGTTACGAACCGCCACGTCTTCTCGCCCGCGCCAATCACGGGATAGCGAGAGAGAGAGAGAGAGAGAGAGAGAGAACGCGCACGCATATCAATGCCGAATGTTTGCGCAGGCATCGTATCTTCTTTACGGGTGAAAATTATGTATATATATATATATACAAGCTATGAAGCTCACAGCTGAATCTGCGCGACCCGAGCGGAATTTCCATAAAGGCTCGCGCTACTCGCGCAGTCACGTCCCTCATTAGGTATAGTGGCGTAATAAACAGCGCATGCGCCGCTATATAGACACGAGAGACGCATGCCCGCCGGCGCGCAAATCGCGAGTGTTTTATAGTTGACGCTGTTCACCGATGCCTTTTTCTCTCTCTTTTCCGCTTGGCCGCAGCAGCAGCAGCCTAGAGGTAAGGTAGCGTCCCGTGCGCGCGCGAAAAGAGGAAATCTACGGCATGTCGTATAAGCCAAGCGTAGGCGCAAGAGAGCTTTACCTCATCTTTCCTTTTTCTCGCGAGGGCCTCGTTCATGCTCTTTCTCTTCATCACGCGTGCTGTCTCTTCGTATCTTTTGAGAATACTGCGCACACAAGCCGTATAGTGTGATGCCATTAAGTGGAAGGGGAGAAAAACGAAAAGCAGTCGTGTGAAATTCACGTGTTAAGGCTACGGCGCGAAATTTATTTCATCCGCTCGCGACTGTATTTATTAAAGCGGACACAGAGAGATATTTGGAATTTGCGTTTAACACTGCTATAAAGGAGATTTAACATTTGTACTTGCTTTATAGGTTTATAGTCGTAGTACTCGTAAATTTAGTAGATCAGATTTGTAGGGAAGAAAGTTGAGAAAAGAGAAAACGTCATTGAAGTAAAGGTTTTAATACTTTCTGGATAAAGTTGTCGTAGTGTATAGCAACAAAAAAACTTTTATTTGCGTAAAAAGATTAATTTAATTTTAATAAAGTTCTATTCGCCATGTAATTTTATATAAGTATCTCCTTAGATATAATACATACAATTTTCATATTCAACTACTACATTACACTGTATACTTGCACTCCACACTATGTGTATCTCATATCTTTCTATCCTATTTGCACTAATACCAGCATTGTACTTAAAAATAATTGGATTTTGTGATAATAATAACTGCAGGAAGATAAACCAAAATCTTTTTTAACAAGCCCTTAAGAAGACACTTGACTCCATTCATATACATATCTCCAAATTTTTTCTTTTTTTATTAAAATATCTCTCTCTCTCTCTCTCTCTCTCTCTCTCTCTCTCTCTCTCTCTCTCTCTCTCTCTTCTCGAAACCTACACGTATCTCCATGCACGTTACCAGTTCTTTTATAGAGATTTACGTGAATCTTAGGTTTCCAACATTTTCATACAGCTGCAGGCACGCTGATCAGTCACGTCAGCCGTTACTACCGCACGCGCTGTCGAAAAGAGAAAAAAGTCTTGCGCTATACACATAGCACGGCATGCGATAAAAATGCACGACGAATGGAAAAAAGAGAAAGAGAGAGATAGAGAAATATATACATGTATATATATACGTACCGTCCGAGATGAGGGCCCACGCTGCCGCTATCGAAACTGGAAGTGGCATTGATGTCAGAGTCAGGGATCGCTCCCGAGGCCATTCCCAAAGGGGCGATGCATTGTGCTGCAACAGAGGAAAAAAAATACCAGAGATATAGTCAGTTGAAAACACGTGTACCGTTAATTAGTGGGGATGATTTTTTTTTCCCCGACGCTCACTATGTAGAGCATCCGTATCTGTATATATATGTGTATGTATGTATGGGTGTGAGTATAACACGACGCGTCTGTCTAGTAGCGCGCGCGGTGGGATGAGATTGATAATTTTTTCGACGTCGACGCTTGGTATAGCGGTTGACGCTCTTTTTTCGGCGGACAGTTCTTTTTTCTCGACGAACGCGCGCATATAACGTGGTATAGTGGTGGTGGTGGTGGTGGTGCGCTTGGGGAATTGAATCGGTCGCGCGATGAAATGAGGTTCTTGTTACTCGCTGGATGAAATGGAATTTAAAAAAGTTACTCGTTTTTTGTCGTATCCCAGTATAAGGGTTATCGTACACGTTTTTTATTGGCATGCAGTATAGATTGTGTTTACTATTAATAGGATTAATTATTAAACTATTTTTGTTATAATTACGAACTAGTATAGTATTAATATAGTACATTACTCTGTCTGTTATTGGTAAAAAAAGTTTGAGGTATTACATTTTTATTGTATCTTTTTAAAGCAGTGAGTGTTATAATATCATTTTGATGTGAGAAAGCAAATTTTAGGTCACAAAAGACTCGACTTATTTTAAAACTTGGCATATGTTTTAGCATAGCATAGACAATGCGTGACGACACACACATACACACACCATACTTTCTCGAAATAACTTTACTGCGTACTTCGGTTCCTACTTTTAACTAAACCAACATACGAAATGAGCTGGAACTGTAAACGGATACTAAATCTATAACTGGCTGCTGCAAAGGCTCAATTAGCTTAAAATAAGTTCTCGGATGTGCGCTTGTACTGAACCAGAAATCAAGCGAGTTACGAGCTCGTTTGCGCGAAATGTGAAACATACATTGTCTTTTCAAATTATATAACAGAAATACTTCAATAGTATATTATATATCTTTATTACATTCGATATAAGTATGAAATTATTACTTTCACTACCCAAGTCAATTCATACGTAGCGCACGTAATCAATTTGCTCTGTCTCAAGAAATAAATGCACAAAGTGTGTTTACACAAATCATTCGCAAGCCCTCACTAATTTCCTAATCTACCCCACCGTCATTCATCCCAACCGCTAGTAACAGACCACAGCGACACACACATATACACACAGAGCAAATAACTCACGCAATATCTTGGCAATTTTTTAAAACGCCCTCTATTCACGAAAGGGAAAAGAAGGAGCCGATAACCGCAATAACGATTATGAAGTATACACGCATAAACACAGAGGGAGAGAACCGCAGAAGCAGCAGCAGCAGCACCTTCAGCGCAACAATAATCTGTTTCGTAAACTCCGCCATAATCCGACTGAAAATAATGGAACGAGCCTCGGAATAATTTTTCACGCGCGCGAGCCAAGCCGACGGCCGCCCACCCCGTGCAGACGACGACGACGACGTTGGCTTGTGCGTGGCGCGCTCCCGATATCAAGAAAATTACCGGCTCTGATTAATGGCGTACGTCTAGTCCCTCTCTCTCTCTCCTCGCCTCCCTCGCCTGCCGCGTGGCGAACGAGACGAAGAATAAGAAGGAACGTGCCCGGCGCTGCAACGTACAGCGTTTCTCATATTTTCTCTCCCCCTATCCTCCTCCTCGCTAGGTTGCCTACCATATATATATACACACACACCTTCTTGTATATTTTTTACGGCCACGCACCGTCAAAACTTGTTTCACGCATGAAAGCGGCGGACTCTGCCTTCTCCTTCCCTCGACACACCGCAAGAGAAACCTTATACGCGAAGGAGGGGAAAAATTCACATGGTTCTCGTCCTTTTTGCGCTTCGTGAAACCGCGAGTGAGAGCTAACACATATATATACGTAGTAGAGCCTTTGTTCACAACCGCGCGCACGCGCCTCGCATAGCACGCACGGATAAAAGTCGATCGGGAGAGAATTTTTACCTTTTACCTGCGCGAGCTTGCAGACCTTCGAAATTATGCGAAACCTATACGCGTGTGCCGTAGTCACACACAGGTATTTTGCCTGTAGGTATTAAAAGGCGTAGAGGTATGCGGACGAGGAAAAAAGGGAATTTTTCGCGCTTTTGACGTTCACCGGTTGCGCTTAGAATGTTGTGTCGCTATTTCGCGGTTTGAGCTTGTGTGTTATTCAGTGGCTTGCGGTGAGAATTTGGAATTCGCGCTGTGTTGCAACTTTGTTATGCAAATATTTTTTTTATGCAATTAAATATATCCTAGTTTAGAAAGTTTGGTTTGAAAACTGTCATTCGAGGTTTTTTACTGAAGTATATTAATGAATTGTGGTTTTCAGTGGTATACTTATTGAATTATTATCTCGTAAGCGCGCTATTAAAGCCATAGAATATTCAATAAAACGATTATTTACTCCTGAAATATGAATTTATGGTCGTGCCATTCATAAATAAAACATAGACAAACATGATCGATATATTGAGATGTATAATTCAAATTTATCCCATAAATTAAGCCAAAGAAAACACTTTACTTCCTGAAAGGAAAGTCGTATATCTGCCGAGGCTGGTATCAGCATAAAAGCGAAATAAAGAAATTACAGCTATATAAAAGGCGGACAGAAGCTCCATCGCCGTACATCACACCCGAATTCTCCGAGATAATAAACACGTAAACGGAATAATTGCACGCTAATGCAACAGAGTCCGAAACTCAATAAAAACCGCATGAAAGCTAAGCACATAACTTTCCAAAGCGAGTATTTAAGTAAATTTCTCACTGTGTCTCCGTCTCTCTCATTCTCTCTCTCTCTCTCTCTCTCGCTCTCGCTCTCTCACACTCGCACTCATGGCGCACGCTGCGCATGAATAATTCAGTCGGGCATATGGGTGTAAAAAACGCCCAGTGTTATGTAAAAACGCTGCACGAGAGCGCGGGCGCGAAGCAAAAGACTCTGCGCGCCGAAAAAACGAGCATAACAATAAAACATTTCGAAGGGGTTATACTCCGTACGCGCGTGCGTCTGTGTTCGTTCGCATTAGCTCGCGTCACACACATACATATCACGCCTGCAACTTTACGAGCATCGATTGGTCGTGGCAGTAGAAGCAGCGGTGTGGTGGTATATATAGCGGCAACAGCACAACGCGCCTGCACACGCTACTTTCGGCCACGCTACATACGTACATATACACATACACTCATATATATATATATACATATAGAAACGTACACGCGCCAGCGCGCGAAACCATTTGCAAAAGATGCACGTTCGTTACATACCTTTGCCATCTCAATCCCCTTTCACGCTCTTTCTTTCTCTTTCTCCCTTCCCTGCGCCCCTCGCGCTATATACTCGAGGTTATTCTGTTCGGCAGTCTTCTATATGGACTGGACGCGCTCGGGTGTGACTCGCTTTTACGGTATATGTGTGGGTGAGTGGTTGTGTAAGTGTATACTATATATATATATATATACACGTGGGTATACGAGTGGAGTTTTCGAAAAATCAATTTTCCATTTTCAGCAGGGTTTTACGAGGCAAGAGCTGCTTAAAGGAAACGTTTTAGTATATATAGAAGGGTGCGAGCGAACGGAATAACATTCTTGAAAAACGGCAAGTGCAGCAGGGTCATTTACTCGTTCAGGTGCAAAGGATTTTTCTGTATAATATATACTGTAAAAATATAATCATAGTTTTCCATTATAAAATTTAACTGAGAATTAAGAAATAGATGTACATGTCGTAATGTATTTAAGGAACCTCGATGATGAAGATGCTCAGCAAGGCACTTAACCAACATTGTCGTAAAACTGTAGTGCATCATTTTTCTCTCGCTCTCGTTTCAAATGAATGTCTACGCACCCGCAACATCGAATTAGCGGTTGGGAGTACTTGTCAAAGCAGGAGAGTCCACATTTTTCAACCTTAATGAATTCATCGTTCCCGCTACGCGCCACGACGTCGTACAGTCTTATTATATCCGCGTCATTCATTCGAAACAAGAAGGAAACCGCCTGGTCTCCCCTCGCCTGGGGGGGACGCAGTTTTTCTAGGTATACAGATATATGGAAATAGGAGGCGCAACTCGCGTTAGCCGAAATCAAGAGCGACACGGAGAGGAAGAGGAAGCTGCCGACGCTGTATATAACGCGGAGGAGAGCGCAAAAAAAAAGTCAGCGCGGCGGGCGCACGCGGTTATCAATTTGACAGTGACGCGAGTAGTCGAGGGCGAGAGAGCATTCAATTTCCCTCTGTAGCGAGGAGAGGGAAGAGAGGCGCGAGAGAGGAAGAGAAGAAGTGGAAGAAGACGAAGAAGAAGAAGAAGAAGAAGAAGAGGCGCACACCCTTCCGTTCGGGGACTGTCACTGCTGGGAGAGTTATGGACGAGGAATGAGTGGCTGGGGCGGGCAAACATCGCATAACTTACCGTCCTCCTCTCGGCTCTCCTTCGTCTACCACCGAGCGCGCGCGCGGCTCTCTCTCTTTTTCGTCGTGCACTCCTTCTTTTCCAGGATGTCTATAAATACGGAATCGAAGCGGCGGAACCTTCACCCCAACCCCTTTAAACTTGTTCCTCGTTTTTGCGTGTAACCGTTGGCGCGCGTGTGAGCACGTGCGAGGTAAGGAATTAAGCGACAAGTGCGAGAGAGAGTAACAAAGAGATCACAAGACCGGCTGCATAAACGTGTACGAATGAAAGGAGAAAGGCGGGAAGAGAGGAAAACACGAGGTATACAGCGCGAAAATAGACAGTGTGTTGGGTGAGGATGAAAAATGACGGACATGATGGAAATAACGGTGTATGTGTGTGCAGGATCTCAGATCATTGTTTTGGCGTGCTTTCTTCTCTCGACTTTTTGGCAATGCTGTACACGAGTGTATATTTGGAGGTTATGTGTATACGTTATGGCGAGGTCCTAACAGTGCAATTCGTTGTTTGTTATACTTTTTTTTATACTTGGTGATTTATTGCAGGAAAAATAAGTTCGAACCTTGAGGTTTTCTTTTTAACCAGCCATTTTTATAGGTAAATCAAAAGTATATTTGAATAAATATCAGAATAATTTCATTAAAATCATCACAATAACAATAGTTTCAATAACATAAAAGACCGGAATCTCGCATTTAATTTACAAAATCAACAAGTCATTTTCGAATTCTACTCGCACACGCGCTCCTCGCGTTTGTACATTCTCGCGTGCTCACTGGTTCTTTTACGGTTTCATTCCCTTCGTCTTCAGCGATTTGCGCGGTAACGAGGTAGAGAATTTCTCGGCACAGGGCGGCAGTTACCAGAGATTTAAAGTTTTTTTTTTTAGGTCGGTTTACCGCGATTAGACTCTCTCCTTCTCCTTTCTTCGTCTTGCGATTGCAGCACACTGCGCCGCAGAAGAACAGAGAGAAAGAAGGAGAACGAGAAGCCGCTTCCTCGCACCGCGGGAGGATTACTTTTTATTCCGGACAAAGTCGCGAAGAGCGACTTTCGAGAAAAACTCGAGTTTTCCAAACTGTATCACCCGATTACAGGTAGGTTAGTTCGATTTTCGTTCCTTCTCCTCGTGAACGCTTTACCCATAAAAATCTTCTTCTTCTCTTAAAAGAAATGCATTTTTATCGAATCTGATTATCGTGGAACCACCCTATCTTCCACCCTATCACTGGAAAGCAATCTACGTATAATACTACTCTATCGAAACTAGAGAACAGACATACACCGTCGGTCGATTCCTGCTGTTACGAGCGCGCACCTTACGAGATACAAATCATCAGCATCGATTTCGTCTATATATATATATATATATACACACGCATGCCACACGTGCACGGGGCCGTTTCATCAAGACCCCCTTTAACCATATACGAATAAATCCTTGCAAGGAGCTCGCTCTATCGGTCGTACATCTTGGACAAACAGCGAAATCTCGACTATCGATCAGAGCTATAGCTCTCTAACGTGCGCGAGGGCGAAGAGGAGGGAGAGAGTGGGCGCGGACGCGCAATCGCGCCGATCGGCTGCGGATAAATCAGGGAAACGTAATCAACGCGGACCGCTGTAAATTCTCATCTCTCTCTCTCTCTCGTGAACGAGCGAGATTTTCCAACGGCAGCGGCGCCTCCCAATTCCGCCATGCGCTGATTATTATTAATGACCGGCGGCGTGCAGGACGTCGTTCGGTGAGCGCGTGTTCCACCTCCGCTTCTCGTCGCATGCCATTGCTTCCTTTCGAGAATATAAGAGAGAGAGAGAGAGGAAGGGAGGAGGGATAGTTGCCACGCCGCTCCTCTTCGTGTACATGACACTGGAAGCATAGAGGGATGGAAGAGAACCGGTGCGCGCGCGCAAAATGCAAATTAATTACTACCGGCGTGCGCGCGCGGGCGCGGATTCGCTCCCACACCAAGCTCTTATCTTCTTCGTCTCTCTTTCTCGTGTTCTTACGCGCTCGCACACTCATTTCTCGCTCACTCGCGCGTCTCTACTTAACCCTTCGAGAGCCACTGTCGTCAATTTGAATAATATAGACATTTTGTTAATTATCTCTTTAAGTAATGGATGAGCTGCAATTCCCAGGGTCGCTTCTATCACATATATATATATATATATATATATATATATATAAAGTGAAAACATATAGTATACCGGTAAGCGTTGTTTAATTCAATGACATTATAGAACGGTTGCGAATTGAAATAACAAACGTTTATTCGATTGTCGATGCAAACAGTTTATTTCCGGGATAAAATAGCCTTCGAGAGCTGTACTGTTCCCCCGTCCGATTGCACGAGGCAATAAATATAACAGTACCTTCAAAATTGCATTACCCGATGAATATTCATACGCACGATACCTTTTTTCGAAGGCGGCTCACCACGAGCGATATTTCATGCGCATCTCTCTCTCTCTCTCTCTCTCTCCCTCTCTCGGTTGCCCCCTCCTCCTATACTTATTCCCCGTTCGCTGCTCTGCTGTTTCACTCGTTTTTGCGCGTGGGTCCGAGTATACACGTGCACAGCCGGCGTTTGCTTTCTCCGTCTCTGCGTGCGGCCCGCACAAAAAAGCCCGTATCAGAGTACACCCGGCCCTTATTAACGCGCGATATTAAAGCATAAATCGCGACTCACTTAAGGATTAAGCCTCGCTGCTCTCTTACTACTACTAATGTTACTGCTACTGCTGCTACTGCTGCCCATCCGCCGGAAGGTCTGACATAATTTCCTCTTAGGCAAAATCATTTCCGTTTTCGCGTAATTACGCGAGCAAGTCTGTTCGCGGAGGGAGAGAGAGAAATCCTGAAATTACTTAGACGCGTCTCGTAGTGAATGGGAGGAGGAGGCGTAAAGGCGGCACATGGAAAAACAAGAGTAAAGTTTCGCTCTCTAGGCTTTGACAAATGACGTCTCTCTCTTTCTCTTTCTCTCTCTCTCTCTCTCTCTCTCTCTTTCTCTCTCTCTTTCTCTCTCTCTTCCTTTCTCCTTCTTTGGTCTTTAAAGTTTTTGCTAGTTTAGGGGATGGCATCTGTAATATAATCGCTCGCTCTACAGAAATTACGGATGTTCAACTTTTCCTTCATTCTTTCTTTCCAGCGTGAATTTAAGCTCCAAATTATGATGAATTATCCAGTTTTTTCTAGAAGAAATCAAGAATCGCCAAACTTATACTTTATTTCTTTAGATTGAATTGAAAGAAGTACGAGAAATAAAAGAAATAAAATCTCGAGAAAAATTTAAGAAAATTAAATTTAAAGTATATTCAGAATTAGTTTTGCATGAGTAAATCTCGAGCGAGTTTGAAAAATCCTCTTATGCCGTCTAACAGGAAAACTTAAACTCGCGTAAACCGAATCACGCGAGGAAGACACGCGCACACGCGGGTAGGAAGCGAAAGAGTGCATTCGCGAAAAAGTAGGATGTATACACACACACTCGCGTTTTCAGTTTTCTCCATTATACCCGGAAAACAAGTGAATTTTTGTTCGCAGCGCAGTAATGTATGTATGCCGCCGCCTTCGCCGTATACACGGCCGCGCACTTTCCATAAAACACACCGCGCTGTGCAGCAGCACCGACGTCGTATAACAGTTCCACCTATCAGCTCGGAAACTGTGTTAGAAGAGACTCGGTGAAGAAAAAGAAAGAAAGAGAGAGAGAGAGAGAAAGCAAAGAAAGAAAGAAGAAGGCTGTGCGCGCGTGCGCTCTCCTCGCGTCGTGGCATCGAAAGTTTAAAGCGACTTAGTTATGGAGGGACGCTGGGCGAGGAAAACGCCAAAGTTTCCCTTCTTTTTCCTCTTCTCTCTCTTTCTCTCTCCGGCACTGCTACCGAAGTTTCTTACCCCCTCCTACCACTGCTCATTCGCTCGCAGGCCTTTATTGATAAAGTGATTTTTTTCGGCACGGGACGGGGGAAAAGAGAAAGTTTTCGCGCAAGTTGATTAGGGGATGAGCGACTTAAGGAGCTCCCGTTATTTTTCCACCCCTCGCGTGCACGAGAAAGAGAGAGAGATAGAGAGCAAGCAAATTTAGACATTCCAATCTATTTAATTCGAGTTCGGCTCGTGCCGCCCCCTCATCTCATCGCCCCGAACATCGACTGGAAATTCGACCTGTCTAGACGCTAGTCTATTTTATTGCGATTCTTCTGTGTACTTTTTTAGTAGTCTACTACTCCGATTGATTTCTTATTGCTGAACCATATGTTCTTCACCTCATACCCATAAATTAATCACATTATTTAGCAAATATAAATTAAATTGTTCCTAGAGAAATCGTTTTATTATTCTCTCATCCACCTCGGAAAAGTTAAGTTTTCACTTTGCCCCGCAATTTAAAAAATTCTCTCTCCACGCGCACTATTTAGATAATTCCTCCGCTGTGGCTAGCGAGAAAATGCATCAGACTCTCTGCCATTACCTAAACTTCGAGAGTTTAACACAAAAAACTTTGTCGAAAATAAAGCTACAACGAATACTGCTATACTACCACGTCCCTGAGAAATGAAATTCCCCAAAAGCCTACGCGCGCGTACTCTTCACCCCCCTTTTTTTTACGCGCTCGTGTATATATCGCGAGTATGCAGAAATTCTCCTTTCTACGCCTGGGGCAGGTCGAGAGCCAAAAGCTCAAACGACGCCCCGCGGCATTGTTACGGTACGCGCGCGCGGCCCCCCGTGTGGCCGGAAGCATTTTCGCCTCTTTAAAGGCGAATAAACACGTGCTGGGGAGGGAAGAAGAATTTTTGGTACTAGACGCCCGCGTGCGTAGAGACGCTTTTCAAAGGATTAAAGGGATGCGGGGTTATGCTTGATGGAGAGAAGTTACAAGAGGGTCTATATATATAGAGTGCAATATATGTGTCTACAAAGCGTTGTTATTATTATTATAAATATTTATAATATTTAAATGTTTTTTCTGTTAAAAATCTAGTGCACCGGGTCTGTTCTATTTATATATAAGAGGCTTACATTCGTGCACGAAATCTGAAAATAGCGAAATTCCATTATACATCCTGATGGCGAAGCCCGTTTAAAATAAGCAAACGAAAAAAGAGAAGAAGAGTACATGTATAGTAACGAAAAGTCTAATTTCGTTTCAAGGATAACAAACTCCGAGAAAGCGAGGAACGCTCGCACGCGCGGGAGAGAGTAAAAAGTATATAGCAGAGCTAACGAGTGCGCCCTCTCTCTCTCTAATAGGCAGAGAGGCGCATCCAGGGGAGAAGAAAGCTCGCTGGGAAGGAACGAGGGACGCGAAAGTCAAGCAAGGAGAACACACATACATATACACATTCGACGAGCGCACACGGAAGCCGCCGGCGCCAGGATGGCTGGCAGGGCGGAAGTAGTACTTTTACACACAACGTCTCTCCTCGGCCTCCGCCCTCTGATTTTTTCGTTCGACAAGCGCGCCTACGCCTTTCAAGACTATCTCCTCGTAGTCGTCGTCTCGAGTTGCGTGCGTGCACGCGTCCGCCCTCATGCAACCCCTTCGCCTCTGCATGTACGTGTATGTATGTGTAACCGAGCGCCACGTGCCCCCTGTTAAGGTTGTTTCATAACACATAGCGCAATGCCAAGGGGCGATTTTGGGCCTTTGTTTTCGCTCAATGCTGTACAAATTGTCAATTATTGGCTGCGATCGCAGAGCGAAGGGTAGGTACCTATATACGACCGTCTGGATGCATGTGTACGATTGGTTCGCCGGATTGTTTTGAGAGCTTTGTTTGACGGTGTGCGCGTGTATGTTCGAGCGGTAGGCAACAGTGTGACTTGGGAATTTCATTTAGAAGAGCAATCGCTCGCTATATATACGCACCTCGCTACGCGCAAAGTAATTTTTTTAAATAGATTGGAAAGTTTTAATAGTGTTACGGGACCCCCCGTGTTCATTGGCTAATTGCTGATGAATGTAAAGAGAAACTTTAATTAAAATGTATGCAAGATTAAACGCTTTACTCGAGAATTAAAGTTTTTGTTATATACATATATATCGATGTACTCGAAAGGATTATGAAATTAAGACGAAGAATAATCCGATATTTGAATAACCGATTGATCATGTATTTTAATGATCGCGTAGGAGAACCGAGAACGAGTCGTGCGCTTGTAAATCCTTAAAACTAAAAGCTAAATATTGACGGAGAAAGATTGAACTAGAAGAAAAAAAAGTTTCGAAATCCTATTTGATGTTCGGATATATCCATCGCGGTGTGAAGCGCGTGTCTTTAAGTACGCGCCATTACAGCAGCAAGAGAGAAACACACAGCGAGCGTCGTCGTCGCCTATATGTATTTAAGTATGTTTGTTTTCGCGTCGTGCGCGCGCGCGCGCATTACCGATTTTTCCTCTCCTTGTCCCTGTCACGCACGCTCACACATAGTCACGTGCATCACGCACTCGCACACATATACACGCGTGCGCCCCTTTTACTCGTCTCTCCTTCAGTCTTGCGCGCACAGGGGAAATTGGATTTATGAAAACAAACGAAAGTCGATCGGAAGTGACGGGGTGGAAGAGTCGAGCCGAGGGGTGAGCGAGATATGGAAGACGAGAGCGAAAGAGAGAGAGAGAAAGAGAGAAAAGGAGTCGGACGGACGAGACGTCGTCACCCCCCCCCCTTTGAAAATCGAGGGATTATTGCACTTTTCGTGAGTTTTTCGCCTTCTTCGCGCTTCTCCAGTCTCTCTCTCTCTCTCCCCTCCCGCTTTATATATCCTTCTCGCCCAGTTATCGCGGAAACTCTAACCGGTGTCCCCGACGTTACATCCTCTCGTGGTGGATTGATGGATGTCAAGTGCGCGAGCAGCGCTGCAGGAAGCACTTTGCGCGCCGCTCCGTACGTACTGGACGTGCGCGAATGCGATCGGGATCGTTCGTCGTCGTCGCCGTCGTCGTCGTCGAACGTCGTCCCGATGCTTCTTTTCTTTCCCTTGACTTCCTGCCGTTCGTGCACTTCGAAAGCGAGTAAAAGAGAGAGAGAGTCTGAAGCGCGCGAAGTTGAACGAGATTTCCGATATTGAGAACGACGTGGAAAAGATCCGAGATTTCGAGAGTCAAACTTTTCGCGGCGCCAATCACTAATAGGCAAGGCATTTCTGGCGGCGGGAAACTGACGGACGCTGAAGAAGTAGAAGAAGAAGAAGTAGTAGTAGTACTAGAAGAAAAGAAGGAGAAGAAGGGAGTGGGTATATCTTTGGAAGAACGCTAAAAAGCGTCGATGCAAAAGTCGCTAACTAGCCGGAGAATTATGCGCGGGATGAGCGTCGTACGGTTCTCTCTCTTGAGAGAGAGAGAGAGAGAGAGAGAGAGAGAGAGAGAGAGAGAGTAACCGAGCAGTTGCTAACTGGCGAATGACGCAACGTAATGAGGTTGGGAAAGGATGCGGCCTGGTGAAAGAGTAATGACGCCGATGATAAACATTACGAGCGCCAGGCCAAGAAAGAGAGAAAGAGAGAAAGAGCTAAAAGACGCGGTTTATCGTGTACGACGCTCGATTTTCGTCTTTTTGAAAATGGACGCACACTCCTCGCGCGGAGTAACTAGATGGTTAATTGGAATGACAAATAGGCAAAACGAGGGAAATTGGATGAGGCATGGGCGTTAGATGAGTCATTGGAAGTCTCCGAATTACCATAAATTCTAACTCTCTCGCGGAGAGGAAGAGTAAACTCGCGAGTGAATTATAAACACGTCGAGTGAGAGAGCCGCGGCGACGGTGGAAATAGTGTATAACGTTTAAGAACATTTCAGCGCATTCCAGTCTCTCGACGCACGCGCGGGAAACTTCTGATTAACGCGATATACTCGGAAACTCTTCGCTATATGCATAAATTCTTGATAATTCTTATATTCGCGCTCTGCCGGTATCGGGGAGAAAACTTCGTTATTAATCAATGAAAGGGAGAAACGCATGTACATGTATATGTACTACACACCCACTCCATCAATTAATTATCGTGGAATTTCAAATCAATGAAAAAACAATTGAAGCCAATTACACGGTACACTATATATATATATATATATATATATATCGCTCTCGTAAACACCCCCGACCAAATTAAATTCACTCGTACTGCCCGTAAAGCGTACTCGTATACATACACATAGAACGTGCGCTTACACATACAAGCCTGTATGGCACGTGTATATATATATGTGAAGGTGGATCGATAGAGAGCCGTCGCTCAAAACCCATCGGTTAATAATTAAAGTCGACGGGAATTCCACTTAAAGCGATACGGGGGAGCGTGGCGATGCGCGGGGCGATAGCCTCCGCGGCCATCGAATCGAAGTCCTCCTTTATTTCCGAGGGAGAGAGAACGAACGCCGGCAACTCGTATACCTACCAAGAGCTCGTCGCGGCCCATTAAGCTCACCTCCTACTTCTCCTCCCCCGCAACTCGCACGTTTCGTTTCGCTATCGGTCTATCTCACGCGCGTACATACACATATATGCGAGCCTCGTTTTCCAATTACGCGGCCGGCCCATTAAGGGCGCGGGCGGCTGGAATTATCGTTTCATTCGGGAGGGGCGGTTGCTATATACGCTGCCGCCGCGCATCGCTGTATTAACATAACGACATTGCCGCGATTAACAGGTTGTTTCGGACCTGTTGTCGCGGAGAGCGTTGTGCGTATGTGTATGTGTGTGTGTGTGTGTATGAAGGCACTTCTTGTTTCGTGCAAAGTGTGTCGCGATGATGGTTGGTGACGGTGGTTTGGGGATAATTGCGTTTTTAGCGTTGATGGTATAGGATATATAATGTGAATTTTCGCAAATTACTAAAAGCTTGCGTACAATTATGAATGTATAAAAATATACTTTTTATATTTGCTGACGTGTTAAGTAAAAATAGCATTGAATCGGTCAAATGTAGGTTATCTAAATTACGCGGCAGCGCTTATACGAACTTTGCGTCATTAAAAATGTCTAGATCTAAATGACGTCGCGTTTATTTTAAAAATACGCGCAGCTCGCGTGCATTACGCAAAAATTTTTCTTTTAATTGCTACTACATATAATTTACTGCACTCGAAAATAGCATGAATATTCGAGATTTAATAACCCATAGAGAGAGCACATTTCGTATATCAAAATGATATACTCGTTTATTACACGTGTCACGGCAGCAGCTCATTTTATTTAAAAAAAAAAAAAAAACATTCAACGAATGACGCGAGCTCGATTACATTTAAAAATAGCTCAAATATGCACCAGAGAAATATCCGTAATTAATCCTGGACTACGTAATTATAATCGCGCCGTTGCTGGTAAAAGAAAAACGTAAGAGACCGATAAGAGTGGGCTGTACCGCGCACGCGCACGCTCGTCTATAATTAAACGCAAACACAAAATGTACATTCATTTTATATATACGTTAACGAACAAATGCTTAATAGGTGTTGCGTTATCTTGTAAATGGCTGTTCTGCTGCACTCGTTATTTATGTACCGCTAGATCGGAGAGCGATGTGCGTGCAGTGTTTTCGTATTTAAATGAAAATTACGGGGTTTCGCGCGCAATTTTAGGTGAGGAAGCAGGGGAAGGACAGGAGCCGTCGTGTGTCGGGAGAGGATATGAATCAGTGATCGTTACGGAAATTTCGACGTCTACGCCAGGCTCTGGTGTTGTACGAAAATTCGCGAGGCGCCCCCGGACACTTCTAATTATTTTCGTATAGCGCGATGGGGATATCGCGTGACTCTCGCTGTTTTTTCAGAGGGGTTAATCGGCAATGTGTTTTTCAACAAGCGAGTATATTTTTTTTATACTCCTTCCTGCGCAGGGTCTGCCTATATAACTTTAGTGTGGAATCTCTTTAATTAAATTACGTATACCGTATACCTCTATGACGCATATGCGCTATTGTTGTAAATGTGAATCAAGTTCTTTTTTTGAAGTATAGCCTGCATTTTAATTTTATATATGCTTAAATTTACCGAACAACAGTTAATTAAACATACGTAGTATAAATACAGAGAAAATCTTTAGCGTAATTGACTGGAATTTAATTTTTTGCGCTTTTAAAACCTTCGCCATACTTCAGATGAATTTAAGGAATCTCTATACGAAACTTTCACGCGAATTTCTCAAAATTAATCAATTAAATTGGACTTCGCGTCGCGATGTACGGCACGCGCGCGTACAACCTCGCTGCGAAAGTCCACATAGTGGCACATACGCGAGAAAATGGTTCTTCCCGACATGTCTCAGCCGCCACAATAAGAAATGCAAAAAAAAGAAGAAATTAGAGGGGGGACGGCGCCGCCGCGAGAGGAAGAAAAGACAAGGTAAAAGTCGCGCTAGTGCGCAAGAGATCAAAGAGATTAATTGACATTGAGGAAGATTCCGTCGGAGCGGAGGAATCCTCACGGGACGAGAACGAAAGAGCGCGCGCAGCTCACTCGCGAATTTATGGGCCGAGGCAAATTTCTCCTGCCACATGAAAAGAGAGCGCGAGAAGGAGAAGGAGGAGAGTGAGAGAGAGAGATAGGGCAAAACGTCGACAACGAGAGAGAGAGAGAGAGAGAGAGAGAGAACGCGGCAAGTGGATCGAATTTATAGGGTCGCGCTGATGATAATGTGTTTTGTTTCCAAGGAGAGAGAGGGAGAGAGAGGAGAGAGATGATGTACATATGCCGCAGAGAGAGAGAGAGAGAGAGAGAGAGAGGTTTATATCGCCCTCGTAAATACGGCCCTTGTTTGCTCAGCAGCGGCGCGAGGAGCACGCACGAGATGTATATGAATTGTGAGATATTTATGAAGAGGTTATTTTAATTTGCGGTGGGAACCGACGTCTTCGTCGTTGTTACTAACGATCACTGTAATTACACTGTCACTTCTTCGTAAGTGGAAAATTACTTATTTGAAAGTAACAATAGTATCATTTACTTCTATAGTATTATCGTATTTATTCAATTTTTCATCCAAACGTCGTTACAACAAGCCATCACAGCTTTTTTTCAACCGAGAGTATTCAGCCTGAGTTACGATTTAGCACTTTTTCACACAACTGTTTTGACAACCCGTGCCACTCTCAGCACCCGAGAAACGCGCTACTCATTCTCTGTAAGCTCCACCAAAAAAAAAGAAGTAGCAGTACAGCTCGTCGTCCTCTACCGAAAAAAAGTCTCCCGCACGAGGCCTACAGTAACAGCAGCAGCAGCAGGCTACCATAATCGCGCTCTAATTAATTCTAATGGAAGTGTGGCCCTGTACGTCGCTCTACTCTTCTCTCTCCGGAAGCGCTGACGCATCGCACACTCCGTCTCTGTCTCTCTTTCACCAGTGATGTCTGTCTCGCCGCACACGCTGCTCGCGCGCGCGCGCGCGAGGAACAGCCGATTACGCGGACGGCCATTTCGCGCGAGGATGCGCTGTGTTATACTGTCGTGTGTGCGTGCATATGTCACACAGCGGCTCGATTTGCCCACGAAATGGATAAATAGCGGCTATTACTTTGTCAGCGGGAAAAATGTTTTCATGCGGGCTGTTTTATGGTTTGTTTTTTAGATGCGGGAGTATAACGCGGAGATGTAATTTTTTCTCTCTCTCTGCTTTTATTTTTATTGCGAAATTTTGTTTGACGCGTATGCGTACGGGTGTTTTTTTGGAGTGAAAAAGGTAATGGAGAGTAGTTGTATATTTAAATATGTAGTAAAATTTATTTTCCCCGGAAAGTTATATTTTACATCCAAAATAACAAAAAAAGGCAAATTTTCCCTTGTGAAAAACAACATTTTTCATTAAATCCTGACGTAATTCATTAATCCTTACGTAATATACAACATCCGTCTCAGTCGAAAAAGGACATTTTAAATCTACCCACATATATACTCATAAACAATCTAATCTCCGCTCTCGATATTTTCTCCCAAATAAATTGGCACGAATTCTCTATGGTCATACCCCACCCACACTCGTTTCCCTCATAACACCACCACCACCACAAGCTCGGACTATGCATTTTCCGGGCGAAAATACACACACGTTGGTATATACAGTAGAAGCGAGGCGCGAACAACGAGTCGAATCCAGCGCGTAAAGCGCGAAATCGGTGCCGCCGCCGCTGCCGCCCTCCTGCACCTCGTCGCGGTCGCATTTGTACGGAGGCTTCGAAAGCGCAGCCGAGCGTGCGTGCATCTGGGGCGCAAGAGGAGGGCGACACCGCAATCCGGTCGGGCCAACAGCATGTTTATGTATCGCCGGCAACATTAACATCGCTATTTATGCAGGGCTCTAACTGTTTCGGTTTCTCGCTACCTCCACGGTATACGGCGCACACGCCCTTGTATAGTCATAGTAGTGTGTATATGTGTATATACAGTAGTATATAGAGAGTTACTGTACATATAGATATGTGTAGGTGTTTGTAACAGTGGATTGGTTCGATGGATTTTTGGGGGATGGGTGTGTTTTCGAGATCGTCGCTGAAACTGTTGGATTTTCTGTGTCGAAGCTGCTGCTGCTGGGCTGATTGGAATTGCCGTGGGGTTGTTGAAAAATTGCAATGGTGCGACTGTATGGCTATGGTGATTAAATTACTCGAAGCGTGATTGCCCTCGTTTGAAAGGAGAGTTAATTACAGACGATTTCATTTGATAATTTATGTTTTTCCCGTTTCTATCGTTTTTTCTAATTTTAATTGAAATACATTAGTGCAGTTGATGTTTTGCAGAATGGAATTTCTCGCTTGCGAATGTATCTACGATTTTAATGAACGATTCACTGAAGGACAATTTTCAAGATGATGTCACAAGCTACAGGTCATTAGAAAGAAGCAAAAAACGAGCTTCCAAGGTTCTTACGCTTTCATTATGATTGATGAGCAGAATGGCACTAAAATCTCTTTTCTTATGTCTAAAAGTCCTATTCACAATTGTACGCGTGATTCTCTATTTATTTTTTATTAGACATTCTTCAAATGTCTTTCATTGGATATAATTAACAGAAAAAGTGTAAAACAATCTTTTGATTTTCGAAAATACGAACACCATATGCATATAGTACCACTCAAGGTGATTAAACCGTACAAATATTTCATCCAGCGATATATCCAGTACGTGACAAATAGTGCCGCGAAACTTATGACCTATCTGGCACAGTCCTTTCTCTTCCTCATCCCCTCATACGAAATTCTACAATTCCAACATTACGCTGCACTTCCGGCCTCGCGACCAAGGTCTCTCTCTCTCTCCCTCTCTCGCTCTCTCTAGCGGTACAGTTTCTCCTGCATCAGCACACTCGCACACACACACACGCTCACTGGCGCTGCTCTGCTTCATCCCCGACACGACCGCGAATTCGCCGGCTGCACAACTTCTCTCTCTCTCTCTCTCTCTATCTCTCTTCGTTCCGCTACACCGCGACGGACACCGAAGCCCCGCTGTGTTCTCCACGCGCGCTGCTGCTGCTGCTGCTCTGCGGCTCTTGGAATTCGCGCGAGCGCCTTTTTGCGGTTTCGCTGTACGCGCCGCCGGCGGTTTCGCAATGAGCGTATTTAGGCGGGAATTAGACGACTTGATACTCAAGGCGATAAATGACGCGCGCTCGTAGAGGTTGAGAGAGAAGAGAGAAAGGGAGATAGAGAGATAGAGATATATATATATAGAGAGAAAGAGAGAAAGGTTTGTGGGTAGCTCTGTGTGCAAGGTGGTTTTTTCAGATTATACTCTCTTGGGTGTGGTAAATTTGTCCGGTTTAATATTACGATGGTTGGATCAGGTTTTGGCAAACCAAAAGAGATTTTTGCAGGTGTACGTTTGTTTTTCAACTTTTTAATATGAAAATTTCGCGAAATGGAAATAATACGCTTCATTTAAATCTCGGGATATATAATATGACTTTGTAATCATCTTTTTCCAACAGTCTATTATGTCGCATTTACATAAATGTATAGAGTACTGAAAACTTTTCTCTTCAATTGCGTGATACAAACTTTTTACTCACATTTCTAGCGTGTAATCAACATAAATAATGTCAAACTTGTTTAAACTTTTTGGCCTTCGCATACTTATTTTTGAGCAATATTTCGTTCAGCGCGATAAAATCATTGAATACCTATACAAATTTGCGTGCAGGTAATACTATAAATAAAGCAATTAACTATAACAATATCTTCCGTCAAAAGAAGTTCTCTCTATTCCTAATCCATTACAGCAATTAACGCATCTGTTTCATATTATTATTAGAAATCCCACGAAAAAGAACTGTGTCATCATCCTGAATCACGAATCATCTACCTCTATATAGCGCGAAAAATCTCGCGTACACGAGACAACCGGCGTAGGTCTGTTAGCGGAGAGTGTGACGCGAGCGCAGAAGCTGTTGACAGAACTTCTGCGCTCTCTCTCACTCGTGCTCCGGTGCTCAAGGCACTTGTCTCCTCTCTACCGCCACCCGGAACCATAGAATATTCCGGAGCGCGATTATCTCGTTGAGTAACGCCGACGAGAGAAGGATTTACTCTCTCGCTGCGATGAGCGACAAGCGATGGAGGAGAGAGAGAGAGAGAGCAAGCGCCAACACGCCTGTGCTGCAGTTCGAAATGCGCTCACAAAGGCGCGACGACGACGACAACGACGACGACGCTGGTGGCACGTGACGCGGCGGCTGCTGCTGCTGCTGCTGCAAGCGAGCTTGTATGTGACGCGAGAAAAACGATGACTCGCGAGTGAGCGAGCGCAGGAGTATATGGGCTGTATGCGAAGGACGATGAGATGTGGAGGGTACGTACGAGAGGGTATTCAAAGGAACGGTGTATATAGTATGGTAGAGTGGATTTTTTCGATGATTAAAATTCAATTTTTTATGCAGTGCCGTCGTCGCCACACGCGGTTGGTACAGGTGCGAATCCGGTGGAGAGGTAGAGTTTTAAAACTTGTAATTTTTTGTACATATAGAAGTTGGCATATATTACACTGTGTTAAAAGCTTTTTATTGTTTATATACCTTAAAAAATGTATGATAAAACTAATTCAGTTATAAATTTTATATTAATTTTTTTTAAATGTACTATTATTCCGTGATGTAATAGTTGAAATTTCTATATCCCCCGCAAATTCCATAACAAATGAATTTGAAAATACCTTAAGAGGCTTTTATAAAAGCTCTCAGCGGTGATGGATTATATCGAAATTTTTTTCCATTCAAACTTATCTGGGTCAATAACTCGAGCATTCATGCTCTCTCCGACTCTCGCTCCCTCTCGTCGTGCATCTGTTTTTGACGAACAAATCCGCATTTTAGCTCTAAGCTCTCTCGCGGCCGAGAGCCGCTGTTGCCGCCGCCGCTGCATTGTCGCGCGTTATTGGAGTTCCACTCGAGCGCGGCCGCGTCGCAGAATAGTGAAGGCATAGTGGAGATCGGCTCTACCAGAGAGAGAGAGAGAGAATATATATATGATGGGTGTATGTATAAAAAAAAAAGCTGCGGTCAACGACTTTTGCACGGATTAGACGAGAACGGGGCCGCTTTGAACGTCCGAATTAATTCATCGCGCGTTTTTAAAAGCCGTAGTCCCCGACGAGCAATTCAGGAGGATTTCGTGGAAACTCGGCGTGCGGCCGGCTGACCTAGTTGATGATGTGTTTATTGCGTCTAATGATACGAGCGCGCGGCTTTTTGCGAGAGCTCGCTTCCCTTTTTTAACAATTTTAATTCACGCGAATAAAGGCGACCCGTCATTTTATTTCTACAATTATATGCATATCTGTGAGCGTCTGGCGATTAAGGGAGTTAAAAAGGTGACTTTGCAATGGGCCGGCAAGCCTACGCGTGCATGCGTTTAAACGTTTGCTTTTCGAACTTACTGCGCGCGAAGTAAGGAAGTTTGAAATACCCAAGTTTCATTGAATTCCAGTAAATTATACGTCTTTTAAAGACGTAATTATTATGCAGTTAAGTGATTTCTTGCGTATTCCCTCCTGCAAAATAGTAGGTAAATAATTGTGCTCTCTCTCTCTCTCTCCTCTCGGACACAATTTATTCCGCTCTTTGCCAGACTTTCAGCCGCGGCAATTTCGCTAAACTGGCCAAATTAAAATCAGTCGCTCTACGCGAGGCGACTTTGTCGGCTCTCTTGCTGGTAATTTAGCCTACTTAAGGCGATTCCACTATACTTCGCTGCTTCTCTCTCTCTCTCATTCTCCTTTCTTCTGCCAACAAAGAAAATCACTCAAATCCACCGGGCGGCTTAAAATCCCCGGGCATTCATAATTCTCGCAAAGTCGTTACTCTTTCGAAGCGCGCACGCTTGCCGAACAAAAAAGGGACAAACGAGAGAGAGAAAAAGAGCAAAGCCGCACGGCGAGCACGTAACACATAACGTCATAAAATATGCTGGGAAACGAGGAGAAACACCGCTGGAGATTTATAGAACGACGCGCACGAGGCAACTCGCAAACACCCTATATGCTCGTCCCGACCAGCCAGCCGCGGGTTACAATATCGCCCCTTACACGCGTCTGTTTGGCCTTTTTTCGCGCTCTCTCTCTCTCTCTATTTTGCCTCTCATCGTCAACGCCATTGACATGCTCGTAATTGCGATTATTAAGCGCGATCTAAGCAGCGAATATTCGCGTGTACACGCTATAACTCATAGAACGCTAAAAGACCGCGGCAATATAAATAAAATGAGAATCCCCGTTTATTCTCGACGAGAGATGAGAAAATCAATACTCGTTCTGCGAAACTAGTCCTGGAAAATAATACTTTGAAAGAAACTTCCTTCCACTTTTCTCTCCACTACTCTCCAACATTTCCCGACTTTCCATCTGGCGCGTACGCCTCCACCTCTTCCCATCCTTAAAACCACTGACGCAGTTTGCCAAGCGCGCGCGGCAACAAGACGCTCTTAGTCTCCCGCGCCTTGAAGAGAGGGAGGGAGAGAGAGGATACTTTGCAAGTCTTCCGGCGCGCCCCCTATTTACCTGCCGCTTTTTCGGGCGCGGAATCAATGGGCCGGAAGGAAGCCGCCGCCACTACCAGGGTGAGGCGAGAAAGCGAGCTCAGTTTTAACGCCGAGACGACGGCGTCTTAGCGTAACGACTCTTCCCGCCGCCGACGCCGCCACCATCACCACGAAGGGATATAAGCGCACACAAGAAGGGAGCGGAGCGCGTGTTTTCGGCTCTTTTTCACCGGGGGCCAAGCGCGATTATCCCTCATGAGTGGAGCGAAAAGTTATGGTTGTTTGCCCTGGCGTGACTCACGGCAATTAAATGGAGCGCGCCTGCCTGCCTGCCTGCCCCTGTGCGCGTAACTTGCACGGGAAATTTACATGGGGTTTTCTCGGTGATAACGTAAACTCTCTCTCTCTCTCTACTCGCCTCTCCTCACCGTGTATATACGTATATTTTGAGCTGTATTTTTCGACGTTTAAAATGTTTCCAAAATTATCTATTATTTCGAGAGTAATCTCGAGCGATTTACATTGCAAGCATCCACACATATAATCGTATACGAGAAAAAAGGAAGCCACATACTCACAGACACGTACATATACTGTCATTTCTACAAATTGCAGAATTATTCACGCAGCGGCTTCCTGTAATCAGCGGTGGCCTCCGGCTCGGCGCTAAACATTGTTAAACGGAGCAACGAGTAGCAGCACTGCCTATATAATCGCGTCTGGAATCCGCACACACACAGACACGCTAAATCCTTGGAAAAAAATATCCACAGACAACACAGCGAGAACGGCACGAGCCTCAGGCTCAACGTCGCATCTCTCGCGTGCGTACATACATCATCGCGTGCGCGCAGCAACAACACAGCATCCGATTAAGTAGAAGGAGAGCAGTAACAGCGTCAGCTAGCCGGCGCGAATCGATCATCGGCGTCGTCTCCTTAGCCCGCACGAACTAGAGAGAGAGGGAGAGGCGTCCACGTTTAAGCCGCAAATCGCCCGTGACGTTAGGCTCCTTCCAAGAAGGACAGAGCAGCTTGCGCGCGTGAAAAAAGCTGCGGTTGTATTTTTTATCAAGTCACGGGATTGTCTGCGCGTGTATTTATCAGACGCGGTGGATCTCCAGACGGTTAGAAAGAGAGACGAGGAGAAAAAAATAACAGGGTCGGGTGTTGCTAATGGCGCTAACTGATTCAAGGCTATAGCGGGATAGAAACGATTCGGGTTCTGGATAATCAGCGCGAATATCGCGCGGCGTGTGTGCGTATCGCTTTGATTTTTGTCACGCTAGATTTGCATAAGTAGAGCGGAGTTGTATACGCGCGGTCTGAAGAGAGCCGTTGCGAGCATAATAATATATGAGCGAAGAGAGGAAAGATATGTGGAGCAAACATGTATTGCCTGTTTGAATTATTAGCGTTGGTATATACAAAAGTGTGCTCTGTTGCGGGAATATTAAGAATATGCACGTCAATCGCGTGCGACACGTATAATAAACGATAACAAGCAACAATTTGTATGTACAGTTAGACGATTACAAATGCTAATAATACTAGAGCGCGGCGATATATCCTAAACTTAAAGAAGATCGGTTTATCATACGCGGAAGTTTTTCCAACGCTATATTATATATATATATATATATATATATGTGTGTATGTATATTTTCACCTTAATAATCTCATTAAATGAAGCATAATGATAGAGTTTCTGGCTAGACAGCGACTAATCTCTGTCCGGCTGGCATTAAATTCACTCTGTTTGGATATATTCACACCCGGCGCCGGATATCAGAAAAATGTAATAATAATGATAATGGCTATCAGGCTTTCTAACACTACATGTAACATGCATTAGCTACCAGGCTTGCCCCGATAATGACTCGCTTTAATCAAAGTCAACGCAAATATAAATCTCTCGGTAGCTTGAAAATTACAAATAAGGGCTGTGGCGACTCTCGCGCATTTTCCATTTTAGCAATCATATTACAGTCAAACACTATCCATCAGTTTCGTTGTATATAAAATCTATATGCATTAATAACTCATATATTATTTACACATAACTCTTTTTATATATATACTCAGATGAACGATACGCGATTCTTTTTAATATTATTGTATCATGTGATATGAGATTAAATCGATTATCTTCTCATATACATCTAAAAAAGCATTACTCACAGTTCCTATCATCGTATGAAATCAGGGATTTTCCCCTCGCAAAGTTCTATAAAGCTCTCATCTAGACCATAAATTACATCCAAATATAACCGAAACTCTCTCTAGTTTTCGCATAAAAACCACGCAAAACACACATACGGACATAATCAAAGGCACGTCCACGATTATATAATTCCACGTATAGATCCAGTTCCTAAAACTCTTCGTGCCGATTCTCTTGCACACCCGTTGCTTCGCCAGTTCTGCTCACATAACCTTCGTCTTTTCTCTCTTTCTTGCACGCAACTGCCGTGTTTCACGTATATATATAGTCATATGGCGCTCGCGCAAAAAGGCCATTTAGGCGCACGCAGATATGAATCACACGATGGTGGTGGTACGTGCGCAAGCGCGTGCTTTTATTCGGCGCCATACCCTCTCATTTCGCTCTTGTTTTCAGCTATAATTGGGTGTCGGCTGGTATGACAGGTAAACGAGCAGCCAGCAGCCATGTATATGTGTGTCGGTTTAGAAAAAACGCCAAGACGTAAGAGAAAGTTGTGGTGGATGAGTGTAAAAACAGGCCACGACTGCGCATCATCCCAAACGAGGCGCACACAGTATCGTCCTTCACGCTTCGAGACTTGTCGAGGATATGTATTATATACACGCGGTGTGATGTGAATACAAGTGTGTGTGTGTGTGTGTGTGTATATGTGTATAATGAGAGGTTGATATACTCACATAAGTCTATGGCGCTGGCAAAGTGGACAAGCGCGCAGAGGAGGAGCAGCCTCGTGGTCTGCAGGTAGTAGTCCATGGCGTTGCTGCTACTGCTGCTGGTTCTACGGTAGCCGGTAATCATCGAACTCTCATAACCGCCTCTGCAAAAAGAGAAGAAAAGAAGCGCGTTAGTTGGCCTCTTTTATGATACTGGTCGTTGGTGGTTTCTTTTTTTCGGGCAGATGTATACAGGCATATACGTATGTCCGTAGTTCGAGAACTGATCTCCTTACACGTCGCGCGCTTGAGGAATTAAATTTAATCAGTTTTAAATGGGTAGGTTGAAATTATTTATGTAACACTTTCTAGTTCCTGTTGTTACGCCGAAGTATATATACCAAACTACTTTATCTAATGAAATTCTACCTTACTTAATGGTCCAACATTTTTTTTATATTCAAGGATCTATGCAAACCTCGACACTTTTTAAAAAAAGATTTTCAACAAAGTTTCAAATATTATCCGAGCTAATCAAACACCAGACATAAAAACTTTTTCCCGTCATTCATAAATCCAGATGCCATATCAAAAAGTTCCAAACGTTCCACCATCCCTCTGCACCCCCTAACTCTCTCCTCTTTCCGATAATTTTCAAGCCAGGCATACTTCCACATAAAAGCCCAGCATAGCGAAAAGCACACACACACACACATACACATACACGAAGAAAACAAAACGCGCGAACGGAAAGAAAAACGAGCGCTAGAGAAGTCGTCGTCGTCGTCGTTTGGTAACGGGGGGGAAAGAGGATTTTTGCTACGGCCATTTCGGGGGAGCTTACTCTGCGTATACACACACACACATACATGCATACATAGACGTAGAGAGTGAAATGGCGCAGGCGAGGCACTGATAGATGCGCTTGGAGCTGGAGCCTCCGCTTTCTATCTGTCTTTCTTGCGCACGAGTGGTGTACTCTCTTTTCGCCACGCGTATACCGAATGGACCCACTGTGCACAAAGGGTCACATTCACGGTTACGGCGCGCAACCATTACGCGTCATTATCGAGATTAAGATCGGCAGTTCGCCGGGTCGAGGGTACATGTATGTGTGTGTGTATATGTATGTGTGCAGCGTATATCGGCCGTATAAGAGTATTCGGGTTCTCTCTCCCTTTCGTTCTCGGTAAAGAGTTCCTACGATTCGGCGCGTATATTAGGGTGATACAGACGGCGACGGAAGTGAAAGAAAGACAAACGGTGCGGCTGTTCACTGATGTGAATTTTATTGTACACGAGGTTTAGCGATAAGTTCCAATTTTCCTTCTGTTTATTGATTTTACTATTTCATTAAAATGTCATGACATTGATTCAATTTTAATTCAATTAGAGTGAGTTATTGAAATCTTTAAATGCGAGTATCATTTTAAGATTTGCACATCCAACTTACATTAAAAAAAATCTTAACACCGTAAATTAAAGTTTTCTTTTAACCTTGTTTTTAATCAGCATTTTGGCTTCGATTGTACAGCGACGCAAACACATGACCATAAAAACCGAATAAGAACCTCGCTTCCTCCAAGATCGGACGGCTTGATGTTCGTTTCGGAGAAGAAAATAACCCCGCCACCAGCAGCAGCATTCTCCTTCTTTGCCCTTTCCTTCTCTCCAAAAAAAAAAGAGAAAACGAAAGAAGACCCACTATGCTCGTCCCTTTTTTTTCCGCGTCCCGCATAAAGAAAAGTTTGCGAGGGAAAACGAGGAAAGGAAGCGTAAGGGAGAGGAGTAGCAGCAGCAGCAGTAGTCGTCGCAATTTTTGGCTAATTAACGGTCGGGAAAGAAGCAACTCTCTTGGTTTGACTACCAAAAGATGCAACGAACGCGCGCAGAGGCGATGCTTATCCGCTGACTCGGTGGGAATGCTACGCGCTGACTCGACGTCGGGGATATAAGGTATATACGCGCGCCTCTCGTTATTTCACGCGAGTTCCGTACTGCTGCTGCTGCTGCTGCCGCTACCGTCCTTCTCGATTATGCAGTTTTTCAAGGTACGTGAGTTTGAATACATTTCTCGCTCGTATATATATACTTTTTCGCGGAATAATGCGAAATTGCATGAGAAAAATATTGTGCGCTGCTTTTCCTGAAGTTTATGCGTGTTGATATATGCTGCGACCTAGTAACGCCATAAATAATAATTCGTATAATGTTGTTTTTATAAATATCATGAAGTTGGAATAAATGTTTTTGTGGCGTTGTTAACCTATTTCCGATGGCTTTGTTCTACCACTATGAACAGCAAACGTAGTACTCTTCTTGTTTATCTAAACTTTTGTCTGACCGGATTTGAACTCTATCTACTTATAATCCATTTTCATGCCTGTTATTTTCAAAACACGCGCACCGTGTACCTTGTTAACTCACACTATCCAGTTGTAAGATCTTTTGCGTCTAACAAAAGTATATTAATAGTCTCGGAAAATCACACCGTGGAACCTATTATAAGATCGAAAACACAGAGCGAGCCTAGACTCGCGCTCCTATTTTTGCTTCCCTCCCTCTCTCTCTCTCTCTCGCGTACGCCCCTCTCTATCTCTCCACACCTTATGCTCTTACTCTCGAAAAAGCTCCTCGCAGTCGTGCGCTTGCATTGTACGCTCTAGGTATAGTAGCAGAGGTTCGCCCTGTCGTCGCTGCCGTAAAGCGATCCTCGCCGTACGCGAATTTCTCCGAATGCCCGAAGTCTCGCACTTTCCCCCCGCGCGTGAACACAACACACGCGAAGAGATAAGGAGAAAATAAGAGAGACCCAGAGTGTACAGCAGCAAGAAAGCGAGAAAGCCGTTATTTCGAATATGCTCGAGCTTCCCTTTTTTATTTTTCGGACGCATGCGCGCTCTTTTAACGGAGATAAAAGCACTCGCTTGTTAGCGACTTTACGGCGAAGCCCTGATTTACGCGCGATGCAGCGCAAGCGAATAAGAGAGAGAGACAGAGAGAGAGAGAGAGAGTCGGCGTGGTTAATCGCAAACGTTTGTATATGCGTAATTAATGGCGCCATATATTAGTTTGCATAAAAAGTGTATCGCTTTATTTTCACCTCGCGCACATCGGGAGTTTTTGCGGTGAAAAATGTGTGTTACGAGTGCACGAATATATGCAGATGTTTGCACGCCAGGAAAACGAACGATGACAAATTAGTATCAATTATTTTTCATGTGACTATCCATAACCATTAATTTCGCTCGTTAAGAAATTTATGGATTAACTTTATTGAGAAGCTATTAGAGTTACTTTGTTTTAATTTATTAAAATCTATCAATATTTTATAGTATCGAAATTAAGTTCGAGATTAAAGTAATATCGTTATACGGTCAAAATCGTTAAAAATATTTAAATAAATGATTAAACGAATTACGCGATGTTGAATTTTATATCTTCAATTTGTAAATTTTAACGTTTATATGAAATTATAATTAAAATTATTCTTAATTCAAACATAGTGTCCAATTTAAAATGGAAAATTATCACGGAACGCTAAATAAATCAATCCAATTTACAAAAATTTCTTTCCAAAAATAAATTTGCTGCAAATAACAATCCCATGCATCTTCCACGCCCGGGCGGATCGGCAAAGGCAAGTAGGAGGTGGGAGACCCTCAAAACACAAATCCGTCACGCTACTCTAACCCCTTATATACACTCCCGTGCAAAAGTAGAACTCGCTAATTAATCAACTTGCGTTTTCTGCAAGCCCCAATATCAGATTCCCCGAGCTGGAAACTGTCCTTTCGTCGGGCGTAAAGTCGGGCGCACACCGAGTTTCCGCCTCGTTAGACAACGACGACGACGACGACGAGGATGGCGAAAATTCACGTCTGAGGGAAGATATGCTCGTTGTCGCGCGCGAAAGAGGATAGGAGTCCCGCAGTCTGCTCGGCGTTTTTCGCGGAGTGGTTTTTAAAGCGGTGAGGATTTGCGCGGGGATCGACTTGACGTGCGAGCTCTGTGTTTTTTTTTCTCTGCGCAGACACGCGCGGTCGTTCCGGAGAAAGTTATTTCGTCTTTTTCCTCCAAGAACATTGAATTCAGAGAGAGAGAGATATGTTTTCGTCTTTGCTCATTTTTTTTAGGGGGGAAACGTTATGCGAGATTTATTAGAAATGTGTCGGTTGTAATTGAAATTTTACGAACGACTTATTAGAAGAGATTTATTAGTACGTTGATGGTAATTGAAATTTTGCAAGCAACTGGAAATAATTCATTCAAAATTAATTATTTAGTTATGTATACACATACGCGTGTGTATGTAACAATTTTCACTTGGTTATGTACTTTCGATGCTTGTAAGTGCACAATAATTGGTAATTAGAGAAAGTCTAATTTATAGCGGTTTGCTTCAATAAGCATAAGTATTCCCTGTAGAAATTAGATCGCATGCAGTTTTTACACGAATCGCCGCACGCGATCATCGATATCTGGTGTTAATAGTAATTTAATTAACCGCTCGCCTGCGCCTTTATTCAGTGCAAAAAAGCAAAAACACACTCGCGAAACCAGTATATGTGGTTACCCAAACTTTCCATTATACGAGACTCTTTCAACAAGACAAAAAAAATCTTTCCCCTCCTATCAAAAAATCATTTTTACCCGGCAATCGTGTGCGATCCTCTTCGAGATAACGAATCTGCAGGCATGCATGTAAGCAATCCGAAAAACCCACACGAGAACGTGGACTTTGCATTACGTTCACTCGCGTTTCTCGCCTTAATTAAAAGAAATCGGCCTCTATGCCGTCGCATCACTGTACTTTTTTTCGCGTCGCATATACGCGCATACCTTCGAGCGTCATTAAGCCAGCGGACGCGAATTTTTTTAAGCAACCACGCACGACGACGGCGTCGACCACTCGATTAACTCTCACTCGCGGCCGTTAATAACCGTCCGGGGCGAGAACATTAGCAATCGCTCGCGATAATAAATACCTTCGTAATTATCGGCTGCTAGCGAGCGTGCAGGTGGCGTCGTAAATTTTACTTTGATGCTCGGGATGATCATAAAGTTTTTTGCGCACACGAGAGCGTGTACGTGTGTGTAAGACAGAGGGAGAGAGAGAGAGAGAGAAAGTGGGTTTATGAGGAGCTCGTTGAAATGAAGTGAACGAAGATTTTTTGGTTATCGATTAATTAAGATGTTTTTCGGGTATTTATTGAGTGATTTCAGATTACCGGTGTAAAAACTTTAACACTTCATTGCGAGGTATCATATGTGCTAGTGAAATATGAGCCAATTTGAATTCGGTGTATATATACGAGCTCGATTTACGGTCTTGTTAGTCTACATATATATATATATATATAAAAGTCGTTTATACGAGTTAATTTGGTGATTATTTATTGTTCGTCGTTTTAAATTAATGCACAATTTTTTCGATTAAGGTTACTGTATATGTATAGGAGTTCTTTAAAAAAATCCATACCAAAATAAATAAAACAAAAATTTTATCAGTAAAATAAATTGCAAACTCCTAAAAAAATAAACTGTATAAATAAAAGTTTAACTGACAGGACATAAATCAATTTTCTGTCAGGTAAACCAAAACTAAAGAAGCTTATCAGGAATCAGTCAATGAGAACAAATATATCTATGAGACAGCCTCTTATACCTGCTCTAAAGCTAATTTTGCTACTAGCTGATAGCATCTGACTTCCTCACACAGACATAAATAAAGCCTCGGAGAAAGAGCATATAGAATAGCATATTATTTCATTTTGACAAAGTATATTTCACGTCAGCCAACAAAATTATTGTACCATATATATTTCGTTACATAAACTATTAATATACAAAAACATAACTATAATACAAAATTTCCTCTGCACGTGCTCCAAAAAATTGTACGTGCTTATCTCTCTCTCTTCAGCAGCTTCCAAAACACACTTACTCCTTTGTACCCACCCACTGTCACTGTAGCGCCCAGTCAAAACCGCATATGCTCCCTTCTCGCTTATTTTCCCCGCAAGGATTCCATGTCTACGCTTGACGGTGCGAGGATCCTCTTTCTCTCCCTACGCGGCAGGATGATACATCTTTTCGCGTGAGAAAAAGAAGAAGCGCTCGCCGCCGACTAATTACCGCGGGACTGTGAGAGTCGTAGGGACTACCAGTGCGCACGCGTAGATGCTTATCTTCTCTCTCACTCTCCTCGCGCTGTATGTATATGCACACCCGCAAGGAGCATAGCACGCGCTCGCGGACCGAGAAATCGCGCGCACACCGGGGTGAGGTGGGAAAAAAGAGGACTCGTCCGAGAAAAGAGGGAGATGGAACGCGCGTTTGTACAAATTAAAGTTACGGCTGCAATGTGCATTCATTCCGGAGATTCTTAAAAGTGTACACACAGAGCCTTGGGATTCTTTAAATAAAATGTTTCGTTGTATAAGTATAGTGAAAATGTAATAATTTTCAGAGAGAGCTTTTAATCAATGAACTTTTAAATAAGATACTTCGAAGAATGAAAGCAGCAGTGACATTCTATCGGGAAAGAGTAATGGAAACGCGGTATGTTAAACCGGCTGTAGGATTATAAATATAATTATACAAGTTACTGCCCCAGAATATATCGATCTGAAGATTATTCACAGCGAAGTACACGAAAGGATCGTAAAATATCGCTGAGCTTGCCAATCCCGTACGTTATATCCACTTTCACGAACAATCGTTATATACCCCCACGTTCCAATAAGCCTCTCGCGTAAATTGTTTCTTTATTATCTTTGCATAGTGCACGCACGCGTATAGCCTCTCGCAAAATTAATGAAAATGGCAAGTAGAAACCTCCTGCGCAAGCGAGTGAACGAGCCACAGCGAGCGAGATATATATTAAAATAACTTTTTCCGCGTCCTCGCGTGTACGCGTGTATATACATATACATAATGGAGAACGGAGAGTCGTATACATATACACACATAGAGTGAGCGCGAGAGCGAAGAGATAGCATGCGATTTCCGCGGGGTGGTTATAAATTAAGTTCGCTTTCTAAACGAGCGCAGAGAAGAGAGCGAGAGAGAGGGAGAGAGAGGAGAAGTGGCGCGCGTGAGGGATGCGCTTTGGTAACGTGAGTCCGGACGTTTCAAAGGCGCGCGAGTAGGGTTATGGCAGTCGGGAATTTTGCTTCGTAATTTATTTCGGAAATTTAAACGGGTTATTTTGCATTTTGCGCGCCCGCACCGTTGCCGCTGCAATTTCGGGATATGGAGTTTCAAAGGAATGCCCCCGACGTTAATATGTGAAATAGAATTATATTATACGTACCCATGCCCATGCTTGTACATATATATATATATATATATGTGCGGTGAGTGTATGTGTGTGTGTGTGTGTTTCGAATCGGGATGCGCGCTCGTATAATTTATACACGAGATAAAACGTTCGAGAGTTTGTTTTGACTAGGAGATATTAATCCGTTTGGGAGGGATTAAAAATGTCTTTTGTCTCTGTGCCCGTGAAAAGCCATTAAATCTCAGATTATTCTTTAAGATAAAGCATGGATTTACAGAGATATTTCATTTCGCTTTGCCACGCGCATCGATCTAAAACATTATTAATACACTATATGTACAAACGAACCACTAGTCCCATATTTCGCTTCTAATTTAATAAAGTGAAATACTACGTCACAGTAGTGTATGCTTTTAATGCAAATTTTACCGCACGCAGTCACTGTCATTTGACCTGAAATTTCAAAAGAAAGACTTTTTAACAAATGACTCATTCGCTATATATTAGCTCGATTAATTCCCGTGTAAATGACTGTGCCAAAACGTAATTATTCAAATGACACGGCCACGCGCATATAGTGCGGGCCACTCTCACTTTTTACATTCGAGATAGATAAGACATCTAATATATAGCTCACCATCGTCTCTCTCTGCAAACACGTGCTCGTCCTTCTAAAACACGAGTAAATATGTCTTATCGCCTTGTCTAATCGTGTAAACAAGCACATTTCCAAAAACCCAACATATATGAAATCGTCCAAGTCATTAAGCCCCCATAAAACACTCTCCACAAAACCGACGGCACACACACACACGACTAAAATTCACGAGTCGTCCTGGTAGTAGCGCACCCGCTGGAAGGATAAGCGATCGCGGCCATCGGGGCACACACACACACACACACATACACACATACATTTCCACACAGCACATATGTCTTGCTATTCTTCGCGCGAGAAAATCGCCCGCGAATTAAACCATTTTTCCCTCCCTCCAACCCCTGGCGGCGCGTTACAAACTACCGCCGACATGCGAGCCGTACCAGCCCCGACCTCGTCCTGGAATTACAACGCGCAAACAGGCATTCGCCGTCTCTCTTTCTCTTTTCCCTCTCTACATGTATATATAACATACACACACTAGAACATAGCCCCGACACGAGGGTTAAAACCGCACATCTACAGCGAGCGGCAGTAGCAGCAGCAGCAGTGGTGTGTTCTCGCGCGCGTTTTAACAATCCCCCGAGCATCTATATCTCTCGACGGCGTCGGCGTCGGCGGCGGCCGAGAGCCCATAACTCATACCGAAATATTCGCCTACATTCTGGCCCTGGCCGAGCTCTCGCGTTCGAGCGCGATATACACGTCTACGGTGAGAGCGGGTGAGCGAGAACGAAAGGGGGCCAACTTTATTCGAACGCTCGCGGTGACGTGCAATATGCACGCGATGCACGCCAAGGGCTGAGCGAGCGAGAGAGACAGAGAGAGAGAGAGCATACGTGTATATACGTGGGTGAGGGAATGGCCGAAAAGGAAAAGGAAGAGGGAAAGAGAGGAAAATATTGAACGCGGAGGGAGTTTCGAGGTTATAGGGTGGGCGGCTATCTGTAGATTGTATGGGAAATGGAAGATTCTAATAGCGAAACGTTACAGTGGATTACTATAAATTTTGAAGTAAGTTGGTAATATCACTGGTTAAAGGGTTTTGGATATAACGTTGATTAGACTCGTTATACGGCTCTAAACAATACAGCTTGTAATTTGCAAAATATCGAGTATCTAGCACTTTTGAAGCTTCGGGCTCACCTTACGTTATATTGCCTATTAAATTATAGTGCATTGAATTTCATGCGTTCTCTCCGCCAACAATAGGATGCGGATCTTTTATTTTCCTTAAAACTCGCGGGTATCCGCGTATTGTTTGCGCCCCCAAGAATACAATTCGTTTTACATATCGATCAAGGCGTCTTTTTTTAATGTGCCGCTGAATCTGATAAAACAATGGCTATACGGCGGTCGCAACGCGCGAGGATCTCCTATGGAAAGCAAAGCGGCCATAACGTTTTTTTTATTACCTCAATGGGATTTTACGATTTTACTTTTACGCGCATAAGTGTTTCACAAACCGCTGCTGTTGCTGCTGCTGCTGTTGCTGTTACTGCTGAATAAGGTAACGCTCTGATATCCGAGGGCTCGAAGCATATAACTTTCTGATATTCAGCTGCTGATATTCGGCCAGATAACTGCCGGGCGAGCTTGCGAAAGGCAAATGAGTCACGTTTAATTCATTTTCGAGAGCACAACATACTTTATCGTTTAAATTTCACGGAAAAAATTCGCAAAATTTATCAATTTTTTTTTTCACCGCACAACGCGTCATCAAGATAACGCGTACGCGCTAATAAGGCTTCGCGAAAGTGATGAGAGAGAAGAGTTTTGTATATAAAAGCTGAAAATTATCGCTTCATTAGCATCAAAACAACTGGGAAATACTTGCCAAGCTGTTATGGGCAGTAAAGTAACGAGCTTGTTAATAAATAATTGCTATTTATAGGATAGCTCCAATAATAAACTGGATCGAATTACGTTGCGTTAACGTAGGCGCAATTAAATGGGGAAAAGTTCCGCTGGCTGCTGCTGCTGCTGCTGGCATATCAGATAATACACTCTAGTAGAAAATCATAATGAGAGCAATGGAGTGGAATCGAGCGTAAACCAGATTTTCTTGCGAGACTAACAGTTTCTTGGTAGTCACAACTTTTCTGCTCTCACTCAATGATCTCGATAAATTTATGCTGCTATTGAGAATGCGACGTGTGTTTTACCAATACCACCCTATTTATTCAAGATCATGTAACAAAAAGTTTTTTCGTGATTTAGTCATTCAGATTAATGGCTATGGAACAATTCTTTCTCATTAAAATTGAATAACCAACTTTTTCATTGAGTATGTATGATATTCCTATTACAACATATCATATATCTATCTACAGTAAATTAGGGCGCACACCATGCGAGCGATTTTCATTCTTCATAATCATCTTCATAACTTTGCATACGATTATGCACCATCCGTGATTTACAGCTTCAATCTTAAAAATGAGTTCTCGCGCCAATGGATCCCGGGGGAAAAATGTGGCAGTAGATTAATCTGAATACAATCAGCTGGCGATTCGTGCAGTCAGCAGCAGAAGCAGCCGCCACCGCACAACAATCAGCAGTGAAAAGATGAGCACGAGCGGGCGCGGATAGAAGATCGGGGGGGGTAGAAACCGAAATTATAGACTTACAAGAAGAAGGGAGGGAACGAAGGGCGAACGGGGTGATATCAAAGGCGAATCGAAGGAGAATTAGAGGCAGACGAGAAGAGAGAGAGAGGAAGAAAACTAGCGGGGCAGTCTGCCGACGCCGCCACTGCCAGAGATAGCGCACACACGCGAACGAGGGATAGTATAGGAGAGTGCACAACGGGCACGTAAGACCAAGAGCGAGCGAGTGAGAGAGAGAAGTCGAGGGCACTTTGGAAAGGAGAAGGTATAAAGAGGGCAAAGCGCGCGGGGAGGGAGCCCGAGCCGTGTAGCCAAGCCATGAATTATGCAGTTTGCTCGGGGCTAGGACTTATACCGGTAGGAAGAGAAAGAGAGGGACAAGTGAGTAAGCGAGAAAGCCAAGGCGGAGAGAGAGAGCGCACGCGCGTGCAGACACGAGGGCGAAAGAGAGTGAGAGAGAAAGAGGGAGGGAGATTTCGGTGTGTAGTGCAGTGGTGGAGAAAGAGATAGAGAGAGAGAGAGCAAGCAAGCAAGTGCGAAATAAAGGTTGAGACACGCGCGCGCGGCGGCCGCGTTACGGAGTAGAAACAAAACGGTTTCTCTGTGTGAGATAGTTGTTGCTTCTCTCTCTCTCTCTCTCTCTCTCTCTCGCTCTCTCTGTTTCTATCTAGCGCAGAAGTCCGCGCTCTCTTTCCGGCATGAATTAGCGAGATTTTTTTTCTTCTTCATCCGGCAGACGTTGGGCAAAAATATTTTAATTTATGGACGCACAAGCTCACGGCGTGGTTTATGAATCGCATATAGTAGTGGCTTTTTCAAGACCTATATATTACCATTTGCATCTGTACAAGAAGTATAATACACTAGCTGTACATTTAACTCACGCGCACAGTGCTACTACTCTAATCCTTTTATTACTGCACCGGCTTCTTTCTTCGATTTCACGCTTCCATTCGAACCGCGTCGATTGTATTACGAAACACTTTTTCCCTTTTTTCTCACGGAACGGAGGAGAAAGAAAGAGAAAAGTAAGGATCACTATATATACAGCGGGACGATTGAAATTGTCATGCAGTCACGTGTCGGCTGTATGCTGCTGCCGGCGCGTTCGGTTTATGGCGTATATATCTTGGAGAGAAGAACACGCGAAATGCATCGCAGCGTTGAGAGGTGCACGCGCACAGTCGTGTGCTCTCACTCTCGACTTCTACTACTTCCTTGTGCTTTGCTTTGCGTTGCGGCCACTATGTTACGTCATAAAGTGGAGCTCTCGCTGAATTCGTAATATTTGCATTTGTTTATCCCGCGCGGCTTACGCAATAGCGTGTACACACGTTTATATGCAAATGCAAATGTATGTCGTCTTTTATTCCATAAAATATTGCAAATAAATATTACGTTACGGTTGAGAGTGAGAGAGAGAGCTTATTCGTATAATATGCGTACGGTTCACAAAACGCATTCCACTTTCTCGAAAGTTTCAATAACAATCGCACTAAATCACGGCAAAATTAAAGGTGGAGTACCTATGGGAGCGCGTACCCACTCTCGCCTGCAGTAAAAGGAAGAATAACTAAAGAAACGTGAGATCACTGCCAGACGAATGAAAAGTAAGCGAAGGAGCAAGAGGAGAGGCGCTACTCCAAAGGAAAATGACAATATCCCCCCCGACCACGCGCATTCCTCTACCTTCTCACTCTCCTTTCCCCCCCATCGGATTTCCATAGCGCGCAGATACTCGTTCTCGCTCCGACTCGAGGGGTCTGCTGCCGCCACTATACCGACGAGAGAGTAAAAATTACGCGATGCTCGCGCGCTCTTTCTCTTTTCAATCAGCGAAAGGAGCAACGCCGGTGAATCTCAATTTCGGACCCGCGCCGCTATATACTCCTTAGCCGGCCATCCCCCCCTCCCTTTCTCCCTTTGGTCCTTTCGAAATTCATCTCCTCTCTTGCCCGCCGCTTCTTACTCCTTGGGTATGGAACGATGATGCGCACGCGGGTCTTGGCCTCGATCGAACTAAGTGGAGAGAAAGAGAAAGAGAGAACCGATGGAAATTAAGTGCCAAGGGAAATTTTTCTGATGCTCGAGCAGCGCTGCGAGATAGAGAGAGAATTTTCACGAGAGATGATGCTCGCTACTGTCTGAATATTAAAAGTCTCGCTCTTTTGTGGAGGAAAATTGGAAGATTCTCCGTAAATTAATATCGCGTACTGAAACAATAAGAGAGTAATTGCTATATGGCTTGAAAACATTTCAAACTACTCGAGTAATATTAAATCTGACTTTATATTTTCGAAAAATTATTCAATTCAACCGAATTATCTTTATAACATATATTTTACGGGATATGTGTGCCTTTATCACGCTGACGAACAATCGCTGTCAATATTAATGAGCGTTGCATGAAGATGTCCATACGGCTATCGATAAATTGGACGGCGAAGAGGCATTACGGGTGGAAGAGAAAAAAAAAGAATAACCGCGCACCCGCAGTGAATTAGATCGGGGAGAGAGGTCATATATGACTGCGGCTATGTTTGGTCGGACTCTCGTGGCGGCAGTGGTGATGAGGAAGCTCCATGATTCCGTCAGAGCGAATTAATCAAAAGTCCAGTCGAATATCATAACGCTTCCCAATCCGTTCGCTCGGACGAGCGGAAGATCGAATCTCGGGTTAATTAGCGTCATTGAATGCCTCCACAATCCACTGTCTCGCTCTCTCTCTCTCTCTCTCTCTCGCTCTCCTGTCTCGCGTGCTCGGTCCGCCTGCCATTCGCGCAGGCGCTCTTTAATAAAGAATATATATATATATATCAATTTTTTCTGCCTCAACACCCTATTAATGACAACTTCATTTGACGCGATCATTTATTATACTCTATATATATACGCACACTATACCGTTGTTGTGCTTTTCTTCCGTATTAATTATCACTTGAATTACGTCAATTATACAATTCTCTTACTAAAATAAATACACCGTGCTCTTATAATAGAAGCAATATCCGTCTAAAATAACCAACAACTTGAAAATTGCATGAAACCATTCACCTAATGCACCAGCAAATCAGAAAGTGCGCTCGTAACCACGAAAACTTCCGGGGTGAAAAACCATATACCGCTGCACTCTAAATCTCTTCCCCCAACCCCATAACATTTAATTAAACGCGTCAGAACACACCGGAGTGTGCGTCACTCGAGCCCCGCGTCATTACACCATATTGACTTATAGCTATGCATTCACATTCTCTCGTCTCGTGGAGGCGACCCCCTCGACTCGTCGCTGAGCATCGTGTCGCCATGGGGCGAAGAGGCACAGAGAGCCGCGCGTAGCTTTTACGATTCGCAATTTAATCCTGGGAGCCCAGACTGCTGCTGCTGCTGCTGCTGCCGCTGGTGTGAGCACCCGGACGTGACTTCGCCTTCTGCAGGGAGCGTAAAACGGGATGCCGGTTGAGCCTAGGTCGAGTATTCTAGCTGCAACTCTCGCCGTCTCTCTCACTCTTTCCCTCTCTCGACGCTCGTTATACGAGAGAGCATCTTCCGGAATGAGAGAGCGTCTTTGGGCCAGGCTGCGAGTAAGAGTGAGAGAGAGAGAGATCGATATAGAAGATGAAGGTTAGATTGGACGCGAGTTTATTCGTCTAAAGGTTATTAACGAAAATTGATGGGATGCCCTCCTCTCCCTAACTCTCTTCCTCTCTCGCCCTCGGGATTATTACGTGTTTTCAGGGTGAGCATTGGATTCCGAGGTGACACGCTCGTTCGCTAAAGTCATTTAAGGTGAAATGGGTTACGAGCGCTTGTGTTAATGTAATCTTCCGATGGGTAATTGTCAAAAATGGATATTATATAGCTGATTATTCAAATAAACTTTTCATTGTGATGCTATTATATTCGAAACAAAAGCAAAGGAAACGACGGTTCAGGTTCACACCTGCAAAAGTGAATTATATGGTTGTTTCATATAACAGGATGAAAAGCGTCAAAGGCAAGACCTTATTAGATAATACATCCCCTAGTTTATTAAATCTGGTAAAAAGTACAAAGAAGCTCTCAAAAGCACGCACGAGAGAAGAGAGACAGCTTCCAAAAAGAAACCAAAAAGCCCATAATAACAGGGGTGGCGCGACGTGCGAATGAAATAAAACCACGAGAGAGAAGGCACACGCTGGGCTCTCCGATCTCGCAGACCGAAAGAGGCACCACGGGTGAGAACGAGCCTGGCAACACTCTCTCTCTCCTTCTCTCTCTTCGGCATCGAAAATCGCGCGGCCGTCGTCGTCCGGCTTATGGTTTTACGAGGGGCCATTATCGTCGCCTCTCGCCGCCCTGATTAGATCACGAGCTTCCCTCTCTCTTTCTCTGCCAAGTAGCAACGGCAGCTCCCGCGTGGATCCAGATAATGCCCCGCGGACGATTCGTGACCGACTGGTACGAGTGCACGTGTATACTCGCCCTCCTCCCCTCTCTCTCTCTCTCGTTCAGACGAAGATTTCAGTTTCCCTGTGCGCTCTCCTTTTCTACTCTCCCCCTCCCGACGTTATCTTTCTCTCGCCGAGTGGATCGTGTCGGGAAGGAGAAGGAGGAAGGAGGAGCTGTTACCACCGGCCGAGTCGTGTTTCACGAGGGTCATAAGCGCCGAGGTTCCGTCGACGCCACCGCCGACCTGCGCGCAGCAGCTCGCGCGCAAGTAGTAACGACCGGCGGCGCTTGTTGTTGCGGCTATCGAGGATTTGAGTAGGCGGATTAGTGGCCCTGTCGTTTCTAAGTGCGGGGATTCAAGGTTTTACGAAACTTTGTTCGGTAATGTGACTTGTGCGAATGAGTTTGAAATTTTTGCTTACTGATATAATGGTTCGGGTTGATTGATGTTGAAAATAGAATTGTTCCATCGATAGGATCTATGACTCACCTGAAACAGAAAAATAAAACATCGGTTAGGAAGAACATTCGAATTAAATTAAATGATTGTGTAATTGTTTAACGATAAGTAAGATTAAGAAACTTTTCAATATTATGATTATCCCATAATTTTCTCGCGAGAAAGTAAACCACGTTGATTAAGACTTCTTTCTCACGGCGACATTGATTTATTTTTCAGGAGTGGCTTAAAAGTAAGCCACTCTTTTAATTTCGCGTCTCGCAAGACTCAAATATATTTACGCTTTAAATTACGCGGGAATGATACTCTGGCGAAAAAAAAATTGCCAACATCAATCTTTGCCGAGGCCAAAATCCCCGATAATTTTCCCCCTCGGTAACTCGAGCCGCGAAAACTTGACGAGCCACCTTCTCCCTTCACTTTTTACTCTCTCTCTCTCTCTCTTTCCCTCTTTCTCTCTCTCGCCCGCGTGATGCTTAATCGTCTATTCGATGCCTGCGCAAAATTTTGCGAGCTACACCCGAATTATTAAGCGTCGCGATGACAAAGCAGATACAGAGGTCTGGCCCGAAAACCGGCTGCTGCCGTTGCCGTGAGGAATCGAGGCCGATTAATTATATCGGCAAATAACGAGCCAGCAGCAGCAGCAGCGGCTACGTGGCGGCGCGCGTCTCCTCTCGCTTTCTTTCGCCGCCGCGGGTTTATTTATTACTCTCGAGAGCAGAGCGGCGGTGGCGATGATTGCAGGCTCCGCCGCCGCAGAGCAGCGGTTTTCTCTTTCTTCTCTCTTGATGGCGTGGGGGAGGAAGAAAAGGGAGAAGAGAAAGAGAAGCGAAGAAGATGAAGAAGGGGGAATCGGGAAGAAACAAAAGGGGTTTTAAAGACCAGGTGGAAGGCGACTTTTAGGTCTGAAGGGCTGCTACGCGCAGCCGATCTCGCGCAAAAAATGAGCGTGGCGAATGGCTTTCCGTGGGAAAGTCAAAAGTATATTAATAGAGAAGGTATAATTAATAGCTTTTAGTGTAGAGGTGTATTATAATTGTAAATAAATAAAAATTGCATTCCTTTATTTATTATACTTTGAAACTAACATTTCAAATATAGACTTCTACTATAGTACTGCAGTTAAAAGGATTCCCTTATGCAAACAAATTTATGTAAATGTTTATAATAGAGAAATAAATTTCTATTGTTTAAAAGTAGGACAAAAAATTCATGAACATATTTCAACCATCCAAAACGTTTTAACTTTTAACTCGACGACCTATATAGCATTTAAATTGGGACTTAGCGAAAAGGATTGGCGGTTTTTGCGGTTCGGTTTTCACGCGACGAACACCATCCTGAACTTCGCAAAGTATCGGAAGAAAGCGTAGCGGGGTTGGGAGAGTCCCGAACAAAAGGGGTAAAGACCGGATGAAAGACGAAAGTCCGCCCTTTCGAATCTTCGATCGTGCGCGCGCACTTCTTCTCTTTCCCTTTCGCGGGACGATGTGCGCTTTAGCGGTTTCGCGTCGACTCTCTTCCTTATTTCAAATCGTTTATCAATATTTTGCGCTACCTCCCTTTCTTCATCGATGTTTCGAAACGCGCGGGGCGGACAAAGAAGCTTCCGCGGCAGCGAAAGAATGATTGCAGACGTATCGGGGCGGTACAACGGTGGAGGCGGCGGCCTGATACTATACTTTTTGCGAGCAAAAAGCGCGCGATGAGTTTGGCCGCGGTCGAGCGTAACGAAACGAATTTCGAAGAAAGATAAGCTATTGGGAGATGGAAAGAAAGAGAGAGGGAACAGAGAGAGAAAAGGCAATTTTGTTTTCTTTGATTTTTTTTCTCTGATTTTTATAAATTTTGTAATATTATATAGCGTTGGTATATAGGTGAGTTGCTTGAAAAAGTTTTGCATGAAAAATGAAGCAGAAATTTTCAAGAACCTATTCAAAATTTTTTCGCCGTTATTCATCTCAAAACTTATAAAACTCCGCGCTAGCTGACAGATTTACTATTACACTTTTGGACATTTTCTGAATGGAGAAAAAGTAACAATGAAGGAGAGAAACTTAAAAACTACATCGCAGGCGGTACGGTAGCAGCGCATGGAACGCGCACGGTTTAAAAAAGGTCTACTCGAGATTATGCACGTATCATCGTGTGCAAAAAAAAATCTCAAGATATATCACGAAAAAGAGCAGGCAAAGTAGAAGGACAAAGTAAAATAGAAAGAGTGGGAGAGCGAGAGAGAAAAGCGTACGAGCGTGCTAGAGTCCAGAAGCAGGAGAGAATGCAGGAAACTTTCCCGTCAGACCTTTCAGACGAAAAGTGCGGCCTGCGAGCGACGCCTATCTCTCTCTCTCTCTCTCTCTCTCTCTCTCTCTCTCTTTCTACTCCGCCGACGAGGTAGTGGTGCGGGAAGTTCGAACAAGGGAATGCTTTTGCATCGGTATACGTGGCCCGTGTGAAACGAGCCAAAAAGTAAGGCGGAACATCGTCGCGCTCCTCTTGTGTGCACGCGCGCGCGATGATAAAAAAAAAGAGAGAGAAAGAAAGAAGAAGGAAAACGAGGCCGAGGAGGAGTCCTCGGAGGCTGAGTATAACGAAAGAGAAAGAGAAAGACAGAGCTCGCGTGCGTGCCTTCGACGACGATCGGAATATCGTTTCACGCGCGAACGAAAAACGCGAGCCGAGAGACGCCTACACATATACGTATGTATATGTATACATGCATACGCGTTAGTGTATATATACGCGTGGAGTATGAGAACGAGGCTCTTGTAGCGAAGTACGAGAAGAGAGAGAGAAAGAGGCAGATGGATTTTTTGCTGAGAGGGGGATTTTCGCGCTCTTATACATGTATATACGGCGAAAAGTGCGAAACAAAAGAAGAGCGAGGGGGGCTGGTATATAATATGCGAAAAAGGGTGGAGAGAAAGAGCACGCGTGATTTTTCTCGCCTCTAGATCGATCCGTCCTGATAATATTAATAATGCTGGCTACACTATGTTTTTTTCTACCATCAATATTAAAATATGATAAACACGAGTCATTAAGCTAAACACTTTTATGACCGTTTAAAATTTGGTGAGAATGAAAAATGCAAGCTGAAACTATCTGCAGCAACGGCTGCATATATAGTTATATCTCTCATTCGAAACAAGCCGAATTTCAAAACAAACTTTTCTCTCCGATAAGACTCTTCCCTAATTATTCAAACAAGCTATTCCTGCTGCCGGGATAATATATTACCCCGCATGTTTATTTACATAATTAGATACAGGCGGTATCATCGTAAAAGTACACCGCCTGTGTGCAGCCCTCAGATGCATCTCTTTTCCTCGCCTTTTTTTCCATCGTTAAACGCCCGCGCGCGCGCACGTACGGAGGGTTCATTCCTCCCCTCTCCCGCTTAAGCGTATATGACTCACCAAAAATAAGCTACTAAAATCTCAAGAAAAAATCCCAAAAGGTCGTGTATGTTCATGCGCACACCGTCATTGTTTACACTTTCCAGAGATGCTTATCTGCTGATCAGACTTTTCGAAGGCGCGCACGCGCGCGCGAATAAATAATCAGCGTACCGAAACCAGAACAGCACGGCCCACTCGAAGAATCATAAATAACACATCCCCTCTCTCTCTCTCTTGGCAAGTCAAAACAGCGTAATAAAAGGGTTGCGCACAACACGGAGCGAAATAGAATAATTGGAATACGGACACGACGCGAGAGAAAACCAGTTTCGCAAAAGTATATAGAGAGAGAGAGAGAGGGAAAAAGGGTAATTACGCGTACGCGTATACGCGCACCCGGCAAAGTCGATGGATAATAATTCGCCGAACGCGACTCATTCATATTTCCGGCCGGCGTATACACAAACGGCCCGCCGATAAATTACTATCACTCTCCTCTCTCTCTCTATTGCCGTCCCTAGAGCGCGTCGAATATTAATCGAACGGGCGCGGGCGCGAGAGGGAGAAAAACCGGTGTACAGAGAGAGAGAGAGAGAGAGTGAGGCCGTGTGCAGACTAGACGCGGGCATATATGCGCGTGACTTTGAGAATATCGCGGGCGTGTGTGCGCGAGACGCGTTTGACGCCGTCGTTGCGGCCATGCGGAAATCAAAGCTCCGAGAGCCGTCACACCCACGCGCTGCCTCACTCGCTCGCTCGTAGAGAGAGAGAGAGAGATTTTCTCTCTGAGGCTAAGAGAGAAAGAGAGAGAGAGGGCCGAGGAGTAGAGGAGCGCCGTAATGAAGGATTTCGCAATTTTGGGGGAAAGTTGCGCGCTTTGATGTGCCTTGCACTTTGACACGCGCGTCCCGTGCGTGTGTGTGAACGCCAAGCTCGCGCGCGCGCGCCTTTACCCGGGCGATTTGTCATTATTGGATTCGCTTCCCTCTTTTTTTTCGTACTCGCGCGCGCGCGCCAGCCAAGCGAGCGAGCGAGCGTGCGAGAGCGCTATTATTTTTCAGCGATCAATCACGTCGTGTGGTTGCGCCCGCGCGCGTAAAGTGTCTGATGCTCGGCGAACGGTTCTCGCTCTCTCTCTCTCTCTCTAGGCAGGAGTAGAGGTTGCAAAAGTAAATTTATCGCGTGATACAGCGATTTTGCCGAGAGTAATTGTGCTTTTTATCGAATGTCTAGAATGTAATTGTAATAGATTATATATACATGCATTTTTTATGTGGGAAAGAAAGGATATTTTTAATTTTGTTGGAAGAAGAATTATCATGCTTTAGTATGTCGCATTATTCTATGAAAAAAAAAATTATTGTTGTCGTTAATGTTGAAAAGGTACGATAAAGAAATACGATAACGCATATGTCATCAAATTTATTTCTAGTGAGTCATTGTCGGTTGTACAATTATATTTATTGCAGCGGTACAGAGATGAATCATTGATATATCGAAACATAAAATTTTAATCAACTGTTATACTGATTATAGCGAATTTACAAATCATCATTTTATAAATGTACGAGAAAAGTCTCAAAATAATTGAATTTTGATTTTCGAAAACGATTAAATGCTTTGAGCGGAATAATATTAATATCATTTCAATTTATTATTAAAATATATACGTACTAGTGTTATTTGGCGCGCTACGCGCGCCCTCTGTTTCGCGATCGACTCGAGATTCTCGCAAAAGAGCGAGATACCTCGCAAAAATACTCGAAAACCGAACGAATCTCGATCGCTCAATTTATATAAAGGATATGAATTATTTCTATAACAAATTAAACTCACAAACTTTATCTGATTGGCTATTAATATCAATTTTGCATACTCAAACTATGAATATTAATGACGGAATTCAATTTCATCATGAATTTTGATAAACACGGTATATCCTTTTACGAAAACCATCAATTTTACACCTCTCTCTCTCTTTCTCATGTATATCTATAACACTAAATTTCTCTCTATCGCATTCAAAATCACCATAAACAATTAGAAAACAGCGTTAGCCGCCGCTCGACCGTCGTCCTGTCTCGGAAAATCGTGTGCGCAAGGATAAAAGTCGCCGACGTATAGTACCGACGCGTGCTTTAAAATTCAATCGCTCCGAAATCTCCAACTTTCCCTCGCGCGCGCTCCGCCCCGCGACACAAAGCCTTCGACGAGGCGACGGCGGCGGCTAGCTTAGAGATTCACGCACACACACCGTGTGCGCAAGGACCCTTTTTCTCTGCAACTCTCCCCGTGTGTATATATAGTCGTCCTTTGGTAAACGAACAGGAGGAGTAGTGTGGGTGTAGCCATAGAGAAAAGACGAGTGAAAAAGATAAGGGAAATTTAAATGCTTTCTACATTATTCCTGAGCATGCGGCACATTTTATAATACACTGATACATCGTTATAAACTTTTTTCAAAAATAATCATTTAACATTGTATTTAGAAACATCTTTTACATGTTAACTTTTCCAAATATACTGATCAACTTTGTCACCCTCTCTTAGATTTAGCATCCTATCAAACAACTTTTTTTCTAACCCCTCCACGCACGCGCACAAGTCGTATACCTTACTCTTCACACACTTTTTCGTAGCAAAACACAAGGAAAAAAACTTGGAGAAACAAACGCATCGGGAAAAAAGGGACAAAGTTACAGCCGAAGAATAAAGAGAAAAAAAAGCATCGGATGACTCTAATCCGACTAACGGAAGGCTCACACGAAGAGTTGCGAGCATCGGAAAAGACGACGAGACGTCGCTGCACACGTTCGCACGAGCGAGCGTAGAGTCGCCCTGCAACGTCGTCGACGTCTGGCGGCCTCTCGCTCTCGAGAGTAAATATTTGGGAATTTTTGAAGAGTCCCAAGTGCCTAAGAAAACAGTTTACAGTCGTAGAGCAGACGGACTTGCTGCCGTCACGACGTTCGCCTACTCTCTCTCTGCCGCTCGTTTTTTTCCTTCTTTTACTTTTCCTATATGATTTTTTTTTGTCACCGTTGTATTTGTTATTGCTGGTGTGGGACACGCTTGTAGCAACAATGCATAGCTGACATCACACAAGTGCGGTTCAACGTATAAACTAATATCGTTTATTCTTTTTTTTATGCTACGACAGTCGCCATAATTCTTACAAAGCATCTATTATTTGATTATATACAAATGTATAAAAAGCCTAATCTCAGGCTGTACCGTTATAAGATGGAAAATAATTAAAAATTCAGCGTATACTCAGAAACCGGCCGGCTCTCACCCATCATCGCGCACTGAATCAAAAGCAAACACAAATAAATTCAACCGCTGTCTATGTAACTATACCACGTGCTCTATTCACACGCTCGTATACGCGCGGTACTACGAGTGAGAAAACGTCGGGGCCAGAAAGAAACGGCGGCAGCTCATCTCCTCCTCGTCTTCCCTTTCTACTCACGAGATCCCACGAAAAGCGCGTCTCTTCGTTCTCGGAAGATCTGCGCGAGAGCGTTCAAACATCCTGCATTCGTTTTGGCAAGAAAAGAGAGCGAGCGAGCGATCGTTCGTGGCGATTCAAAGTCCATTATGCGCGCGGACGACGACGACGACGACGACGATGGTCGTCCCCTTTTTGCGAATGCGCGCGCCCTTATATGCGCAGTCGTGGAGAATGACGGAGAGGACGATGTGTACGAGAGGTGAGAGAGGGTTGCTGACCGGATTTGCTTTTGGGACCTGCTGCTGTATGGAGTCGTAAATTGTTTTCATGTGCCCGATGTACTTTTGGGATTGTTCCACGAATTTTGTTTCAGAAGTGTGTATGCGTATAAGGATATGTTTTTGATTGGATGTGATGTTATTTATCGTGGAAAGATTTTTTTAATACCTTTCAAATTTTATTTATTTCGCGATGCCCTTTCGGAACAAATAATGAAATCGAATATAATATCTTTTTATCGCGAACATTTTAAAAGATATTATGTCAACACATTTTATTTTATGAAAATTTTTTATAGAATACTTTTATAAACACATACACTTTATCTTTCATGAACCATTAGAGAAATCTAATTCAGTGTTACTTTTAATCGTAGTACAATTATTGATGTTTTAATGGTCATGCAAAAAAAACCGGCATACTTGATTTATGAAAACGTTTGTCACAACATAAAATCCTTATAATTCTAAAGCCATAAATTTCTCTCTAAAATCTCTTATCGAACCATACGCACATCACGCCATTCAACAAGTCGAACATTATATTTTATGATAAATCCAGCGTATTCCCTGAAAAAGAGTCTTTAATCAAACGCAATTCAATTTAAATACCCCCGAAAGTTTGCACTCACGTGACGCACAGTAATTGCCCGGTAACGCACAATCCATCCCCTTGTTGTGTTGATAATTTACGCGAACCCGAAGAGTGAGCCGCTTGATTGCAATATACATCCTCCTCCCGTAATAATCCAGGGAGGCCTAGTCTCCGAAAATCCTTTATTTATATGCCGAGTCGCGTGCGCGCGCTCGCGGAATTTACAATGTATCCCCCTCTTCGTCGTCCAAAAGCAAAGCCTCGATATCAAAGCAAGGACGCGAAATTTATTAGCCGAAAACGTCCCCCCACAGGCGTGGATGAAATAAAACGCGCGAAAAAGGGCGAAGAAGAAGCTCGAAGAATATAAGAGAGAAGAGAGTGAGTGAGAGACCCAGACGCCCATTCGAAAGCAATCAAAACCCACACTTTGAGCGCGTCGCTTCGTGAGTGTGTGTGTTTTCTTACGCATAGCTTTATGCATTCGTAAATGTTTTTATCGCGCGTTTTAATGTAAATTACTCGCGTATTAGTCATAACGCTGGCGAAGTTTTATAATCTTCCTTGGCGACTCTCTTTTTACGGGCGGCGAGCTAGCGAGAGCGCGCGCAATAACTCGGACTTTATCGTTCGTTCTCTGATTTGACACGTAACTCTGATTAAACAAAGCACCTAACCGTACTAATCGAGTAACGTTACATTCTGTGTCCCTTTATCGCTGTTTTGACACCTTGGCTCTTATCTCGCGCACAATGAATTACGACGTGTTTGACTGGACAGAATATATATATATATATATGTAAGATTATCGACGACTGAACTATTTCGAGGCAATTTATCTTGCTGTGAATTTTTTCTCGGATATAGACAGTCACGTAGTTGAGTTTTCAACGTTGGAATCTTGATAAAATCCCGCGCGGCACTTAGGTGTACGATAATTGTAGGTTGAGTTGATTCATACACTCGAATCATTAAATAATTAGAATTTAAATTGCTCAAATTTATTCTGCGATATCCCTAATCACCTATATATACGTGCCACAGATTTATTTCAAAACACTTACATTTGATATATTACAAAAGCTAAATCGGGATCCGGCGATTAGATCCACTTAATTAACTCTCTACAATAACTTGAAAACTCGAGAGTCGCACACTCTCTCTCCTTTGCCCTCGAAAAACCTTGATCCAATTAACGAGAGAGGAAAAATTTATTCCTCCACTCAAATATTATCGTCCCGAATCACCAACCATCGATGAAAAAAAAAAGAAAGAAGAGAGTCAGCTCTCGATCGTTCCTGGCCCTTTCTAAAGTAATCCAAAGCTGATTTGCGGGGGGACGACGCCACCGAATAAGAAGAAAACCCTCCTCGCTCGCTACACTAATTCCCCGACGGATCGTCGGTCGGCCCGTCGTAATTTTTAAAGTTTGTTAGCGCACGCGCGGCCGACGTTGCTGAAAGGGCACGGACAGAGAGGGAACGAGGGCAAAGGTTACGACGTCGTTCATAACGAGTCGTCGCTCGCGATGGCACAGGGGCTGTGTGTATTACGCGGCCGGAGGAGCGAGACTCTTGCGAAAGCTCATTAAGCTCCCGAGCAGCAGCAGCAGCAGCAGCAGCCCCCCGCGAAAAGCCTCGCGGGCGAATCTTGATCCCTCATTCATCGCGGCGTGCGCGTGCGTATATACGCTCGTGATGTGTATACATATAAGTGTAGAACGGGTGGCACGGATGTACGGTGTCGATGTTTGCGGACACGGAGGAGGTTTGACGGTTGTCTCTCGAAAGAATAATGAAGGGACGTGTAAATACTACATTTGAAATCGTGGTTTATTAAAAGAGTCTGTGGTTAGTAGCGCTTGGGTTGAAAATCAATAAAGACTGCGTGTGTGTGTATGTGTGTGTGTAAAAACTAGAGGCTTTCTATACATGTTTATCGCGACATTATTTTCTATCTAACTTTTCACGCACAAATACTTTTCTATTATTGCAGTTATAATAGAATGGAATATTAAAAAACAATATTTTTTAAACATCAAATACACGCGAGAGCCTTAAAAGTTAATGAAAATTGAATGTTTTCCAATACATTGTTTTTCCGTATATTTCCAGCCGTTAATTCTTTTCCAGCGTACATATTGATATGCCTTTGTTTTTCCAACAATTCAATTGTATAGTTGTGACAGAGCACACATGAAAACCTTCGCTTCGCAAATACTCCGAGTGTTCCAATATTTAATTTTGCGCTTTTCTCTACTTGTTGATTTTCCCGCTCGTTTAGTCAAGTATATACACACACACACTCGTAGAAAGAAAGACGAAAAAAAAGAAGCCATCATCATTGAAAAACACGCGGCAAGCAAATCGACTGCACCTCAAGGTTTCCCAAAACAAGCGGAAGGAAAGAAAACTATCTCACGCGCGCGATTCTCCAGCTCGTTGATCAATTCACGTTTCACTTCGAATGAATTCATCTCATCTCTCCGATAACACACACATATATATATATATATATATACCACACGTGCGCAACAAATATATCCACCACCACCACCGTCGTATACTGAGCGGAATCGTCGATGGCCGTTATAAGTATACCGACAACGTGAGCTGAATATCTCCTCCCTCTCTGTTTCTCCGTGACCGCGAGGCGAAATAAATCATCGCTCAGGACACCTATACACACCGATAACAAATAATCCAAAAGGGCAGTAACAGCCCTCTCTCCCTCTCTCGTAGCAGAGAAAACAATAAATTCCCCTCGCTCACTTCATTTCACTTTCTCTCGCGCGCAGTGCCGCCGCCACCACCGCGACTTTATCCGTTCTGTGCTCGCGCGCGCGTGCGCTACTCGCGTAAACGAACAGGAGGAGGGAAAATAAATCAAAGCCGCGTTTTGCGTTTATTTATCGCACGCTCGCGCGCGCGAGAGAGCGAGGGTTGTACTGAGAACGCGAGGGCCGTTGCATTTCGTATATAATTCTCTTTGAGAGTGACGAGCAGCAGCCGTCGTTTTCGTAGACGTTTTTTCTCGCGCGCGCGTACTTCTGGGGCTTCTTTATGTACCGCGTGAGAGAACGAGAGAAAGATACCGTGCCAAGAATGGAATGGAAAGAGGGGAGAGAGAAAAAAAATGTTGAAGGTGGGATGGATGATTAATTAGTTTACTAATTACTTTTGGGGTAAGTGTATCTCCACCGCATTATATATACGACAAAAATATAATCCATCAAAAATTTTTTTTTAGAATAGATAGACGAGAGAGCGTGCATCAATCTTCTCCGCATTGTGTTTTCTAGATTTTTCATTATTAAAGGCTTCTATTCATTTATTAAGCTACACACTCGGATGTAACGGATAACTTCCTCATCATTCCTCATCATAACTATACTATACTGTATATAATTTACCTTATATCAAACGTCACGCGAGGCGGTCTAACAACAAACTTGCAACTTCTTCAAAGTTCCAAAGAACACACAAGAAGCTCTGTGCACTAGCAACAAATCTATATAATCATCGGTCAACAACACTTTATGTTTCCATCGAACCGACACATATATATCACTTTTTTTTTTTAATTATTATTCACTCTCGACTATACTGTCGCTTATATCGAAATCACCAAAATCTCCACAGAACAATTCACAAATCAATATCCACGCGCCAACCGATCACTCGTTTTCACAGAAGGCCCTTACAGAAACGCTGGAAAACAAATACCGAGTATGGTGGTGGTGTCTGCTCCACATGTGTGGAAAATAAGCGTAACAACGATAGTTGCCTGTCACGTGCTCCTCGTCTCGCCTACTAATCTGTAAAAGAAGCTGCAACCTCGACCTGCTGTATAGACCGTCTCGTTAGGACGAATCATCATATAACATACACAATGCGTGCGAACGACCGTACTACTACTACTACTACTGTACTACTGTGGCAAGTATATAATACACAACGTACTATAACGCACGCGCGCGAAAGTAAGGGATGTGACGACGCTCCGCGGTGCGCGCGCCAGCTGCGCCGAGCCGCTACTGACGATGAGCCGCCGTGCGTTATACCGCTATAGTGCCAGCCGCTCGCTCGCTCGCTCGCGCGCCGTAGGGAAAAAGGGAGGAGGAGAGAGAGAGAGAGAGAGAGAGAGAGAAGAAGAAGAAGAAGGGTGGGGGGAGAGCAACATTGGCCACGTTACGAGGCTTGGCCCGAGTCTCTCTCTCTCTCTCTTTCTCTCTCTCTCTCTACTCTAGCTGCAAGACGGTTCGTGCCGCCCTCTTTTCTTTATCTCTCGCGCTTCATTCATTCCTCGTGATTGCGCGCGCCCGGCGTAGTTCGTTTTTTCGGGGAGAGAGAGAGAGAAAGAGAGAAAGAGCTACCGTTCGCTCTCGCTTTCTCGGGGAAAATATGCCTTTCGGGGTTGGCTGGCTGGTAGTTTACGATGTGGGTTTATGCGGTGTGAAATTTTGTCCGTCTTTTTTTTTGGTTCAAGGAGTTTACGGGGGCATTGGTATACTGTGCTTCTGGAATTAAATATATTGTTTTGGATTAAAATCGATTGTTTGAATATATATTTTTGCGATACGTGTTTTCGTTGAATATGGTTTGAAAAAGAAAATTTGATATATTCTTTTAGATAATAAAATTGTAAAACTCGATCTTTATATATACCAATTTAATTTTAATGCTCGTTCGTCAAAGTCTTATAATTCTAATGATTGTAAATTTTGTCGTTTAATCGTTCAAGATGTATAATAAATGAACATATATACTTGCAGTATAACTAACTGACAGATAATTTAAAAATGTTTTTTTTTTCTTCAAGAACATAACTTTTTATAATCATCTTTTAATTGCATATGCGGTTGAACTAAAATACGTGGGATTTCCATTCGAATGAATAATTCATCCCGAAAGATTAATCTCTTCTAAATGAAACACATCCCGCAGATATATAGCGTTTTAATAACACCTTTCACGAGCCTTTCAGCGGCACTAAAACAGCACTTACGCACAGACACAGCCCCCCGATCGAATTAAACAAAAAGACGAAGAAAAAGGTAACACCGCGACGAGTCTCTCCATTTCTCCAACACCACCGACACACAGAGTCGCCAACGCCCATATAAAAATTTTCTCTATATATCCACCTTGCAACGCAAACTTCTCCATCTGGCAGACGCGGAAAAGCGGCGGCGGCGTCGGCGACCCGCGTGCGACTATATTTACTGGTGCGATAAATTTCAGTTACGCGCGCGCGGGACCCCGTGTGTAAAATCCGCGCGCGGATTGCATTGCTCCTTTATCGAGGGCCCCGGTAAACAAGTTAAACCAGATTAGATCCGTAGCCGCGCGTAGCGCAACGACCCTACTAAAAGCGCCTGCGCGCCGTGCGGGACGAGGTAGGGCGAGGGGAGAGGGGGGGGGGAAGCGCGGAGAAGAGCGAGGAAAGAGATGAGAAAGTGAAATAGAACATTATCGATTGATTCCGGATTCGATTGGGCTAATCATGGACGATGTTTTGGTTTTGTTATCCTGCTGTTTCGGTATCTCATTATTGAAATAACGTTTCGCTGTTGTTTAGCTTTACATTATAATAATGTTTATCAGCTAGAAATCAATGTGATGCTTTTAAAAATTGAAGAATCGGATAGAAATAATGAATTTATTATACTGCTAGAAACGTTTAAGATGTGTTAAATTATATAATTGCAAACTTAAAGATTCTGGTTTAAAAAATGGAGTAAAAAGCAAAATCTGTTGAAATAACTGTGCCACAAGACGAAAGTGAGAAATTGACTCCACCAAAAGAAAAACTTAGCAAAATTAAAAAGAAAAAATAAAACTGATTGAGAAAGCACGGGTAAGCCGAAAAAACCAAGCAGCGGCAAAGTGCAAAGAGCAGTAACAGTATACATCAGAAGGTAGGAGAATTTGAAAAGGTTGACGGCACAGGCGAAGAAGAGAAAGAGAGAGAGAGAAGAAATCTCGCGGAAAAAATAAAAAAAAAGAGTAGAGAGAAAGGTTTGCCGAAGGGTTTGCCAAGGAAGAAAGTAACCGAGAGAAAGAGAAGGAGAAAAAAGGATGTTAGCGAGAGTAAGGCGAGGAGAGGGATAGGAAAAAGGAAATTCTGCCATTGCGCTTCATCTTCTCGAGTGGAGTCATTACTTTCTTTGGAAGTACGCGCGCAAGCGAGCGAGCGCTACTCCACTATCCTTGCAAGAGCTCGCTCTCTTGTAAACATCCACACAGAGCTTCTACGCCGGCATTATCTCTCTCGCTCTCTCCCCGTCCGAATAAGAGATATTACCTTTACCTACATACGCGCGCTTTCTTCGATCGCCCAAGCGCTGATTGTTTTCGAGCGTTTATCTCGACGGTCCCCTCCGATGGTTGGATTCTTTCGAGAGGTCGTGTTCAACTATATATATATCTCGTCCATCGGAAATTTTTAATTTCGACAAACAACCTTGTTTACGAACCGCCCGGCGACTACGTAGACTCGAGAAGTTTAGTTTGCCGAGGGTGATTTACAGCTAGTTTGTCGCTAATTCGGAAGATTTAATTGCCTGGCACAAATCTAGTTATGTGTAACATGTAAGATTATATACGTTTGTTTAAACCTATACTCATTTTTGTTCTCGCACTTTATCATAGAAAAAGGTACTTTTATTTCAATATTTACTGATTTAGAACAACTATATATACGGTACAGATTTAATGATTGAGATACAGAGGTCGAAGCGCGACGCATTAATAAAGTGGTAAATCGCTCTGTATATACGCGTATACGCAGGCGGGTCTATTGTTTCGACCCGCTTGTTCTCGCCGGTGTCATTTTGAAGCACACACACACACACATACACATACGTACACACAGCACCGCGTACCCGTAAACTAACCTGCACGTGGGGCAAAAATGAAAAATGAAAAACGAGAGAAAAAGAACTTCCCCTCGCCGCGACGGTACGCGTATGTGCATTTCTGCTTGTCAATTTCGTCCCGTATATATACATATATATGTATATGTGTGTCGGTGCAGTACAGTGCAAGTGCGCAAAGGGAGAGAGAGAGAGGGGTGCAATTCGATTGGCCAAATTTTTTCGGCCACGCATGGATATCGACATGTTTGAAATATCAGGCCCGACGTTCGCGCCCTGATTGTTGTTGATAGGCGTCATCGTACGTGCTTCACCGGTAATCCGAGAGATTTCTATCTCGCCATTTGTACATCGAGCCGATTTTCATTCGCCGGTGCGTTCGCGTACAAAAGCGGTAGAGAGAGAGAGAGAGAGAGAGAGAAAGAGTGCTATACATATTGGCATTGTCGTTCTTTATTCGTGGGGAAATATCGACTAGTGCTTTTGTTATTAAATAATATTTATGAATTGAACGAGAGAAGGGGGGCAGCTTTTAAAGCGTTTTATTCCGCGCACGCGCGTACTGTTTGTTTTTTCAGCGGGACACGGGATTCTATACATATTGTTAAAATGCGATACTTTTCGGAAAATTTAGCACGAATGCAGCGCGGGGAATGAGGCTTTCGAAGTTATTCAAGTGTAGACGTGTTCGCAAGCAATTTGAAAAAATATTATTTCGCGAATTTTATTCCTGATATTTGAACCCTAACTACTGCTTCATCGTGGTATAACTTTGTTCCAAAAGGCGCAATGACTTTTCGTACCATAACCTGTATAAAACCGAGACCCAGTTTAAGCTGCGTAATATTACACGAAGCTTTTAAGACAGCCCTTCTACTTTTATTCCCCGAACGTAAAGAATCATTTTGCGCGGAACGTACGTCTAAAAGTTTGAAGTTATAAAATTCTAAAGTCAGTCGTGAAAACATTTTTTGTAAAAATTCTACTGATGGTGACATAAATTTTTATTCTTTTCCCAAAGCACACCGCTATATACCAGACTTTCATAGAATAACGTCTTCCCTCAACGATATACTCCTTTTCCTCAAATCAACGAAGAAAAAAACGAGAAATTTCCCGCAACAATATTCAACACAATCAGGGGACCCATCCCCCAGTGCATTCATAATACCGTAAAGTGGCGACGCTCGAAGGCATTCGCGCGTACAGTCCTCAACGCAAAACCTCCCCTCCCCCTTCAAAACTGCATAATTCGGCGGGCGCGCTCGCTCTCGCACTTAATTCCCACCTACTCGGCGTACGTACACATACATATATATATATATATCTATATCTATATACACATCACAGAGCGAGCGACGAGGCGGAATCCCAAGAGCCTCCTCCTCCTCTTCCTCTTCCTCTTCCTCCTCCTCCTCCTCCTTCGTCTCCTCAAGACGCTATACACATAGGGATCTCCTACGCGCTCTGTGCCCGGGAGCTATCGCTCAAAGTCGCTCGAGAGAGATCGCGCTAGTCCTCGGAGAGAGAGTGAGAGGCGTCTACACGTCTGCAGCAGCAGCAGCATATCTCCGATATTCCGCGGGACGCACGTACGCCGTCGCTGCGTCTCTCGCATTGTCGTCGATCCGAGCGAGCGCGCGCGGTGCAGCTGAATCGCCCGGCGAATAATTGAGCGCGAGCGTGTGTAGTGCTAGTCACGCGTGTGTGCAAGAGAGAGAGAGACCGAGAGAACTATATATACCTTCGATACTGTACTGTCTACTATGTGTGTGTGTATATATATATATATATATATATATATGTGTGTGTAGATGAAGGAGAGTTGGGCGAAGATGTTGTGCGAGGGAGAAGTCGAGCTCTGCGTCTGATCGTGCACGTACACGAGGTGCGCGGAACTAAGTGCAAGTTTATTGTAATTGCAGTTAGACATTCAACTGAAATTATTGTTACAATTGCGAATATCTCGTTCGTTGATCGTGTGCTATGAGCTAACCATTCGGAAATTAGCAAGTTCAATGGTATATAGCAGTTTAAGTGAATGTTAACTATACCGTGAATTTTAATTTCTTTTTCATTATACGGTCTGATCACTGCTATATATATTTTTATACTTTCTATATTGTACTGCCGAAAAGAAAGATTGCGAGGCACGAAAGAGGTAAAATTTCAGGAGGCAATCTTAAGACACTCTCTTCCGGCGTTTCAATTTTCCACGTATCCTCTTTACACAAAAAGATCTCTCATCTTTTCGCGTTTTCCACCTTATATTCCGCACACTCCTCTTCTCTTCACCGCTACCGCCACCCGCAGTTTCTTTTAACACCGGTTCTCCCCGCCTCTGTATATCTTGGCAGACGACCGTATACGTACCTACATTTCGTTCTCCTGTTCTCCCACTCACTCCGCAAGCGCAAACGCGCCACTAAAGCTATATATATACGAGGTTACTCGACGTACGTGCCGTACATCGCTTGACAATCGCGTGCACGAAAGAGACGCGTGTAGAGTGAACGCGCGAGAGGCAGAGGAACGAGCTGCGCAGTAGTAGCAGCAGCAGCAGCAGCAACGGTACGGTGCACACATGCGGGCCTCTTCTCTCTCTCTCTCTCTCTCTACATACGCGCGTAGCGCACACGCACGCGAATGACGGGCATTCGAGCGAATGGCGACCAATCAGGTTGATTGGCCCACCGGTATTTACATTTCTGCGGGAGAACGTATACCCGGCGCCGACCTGTGCAGAGGTAGCAGAGAGAATTCGAGGTAGTACAGAGAGAGAGAGAGCGAGAGATAGAGACAAAGAGGAAAGAGAACGACGAGGAGATGAGGTACAATGAGGGACGCACTGCACACTACCGAGCGCTTAAAGCGTGCACGAGCGAGTGAAAGAGACGGATGGATTAATAATTTTCTATTAGCCGGTATATGCGCGCATGAGAAACGAGCGAGCGAGCGTATGAAATTTATGAGGACGACGAGCAAATGAATGACGGAATTTCGGAACAGCCGGGCGCTTTTGGAAAATTTGGCTGCGTGCGAACTGATTCGTTCACCGGACGCGATGGAAGTATCGACGTAATGATTGTCTATATTCCTGCGCTGTGTATATATATATATATATATATATATATATATATATGTGTGTGTGGATAAATCACGCGAGCTTTATGCAGCTCGTAATTAACTTTTATTAATAGCTTTATGCGATGTGCGATATATATATACACAAGGTATAAATGAATTATCGCTCGTCGGAAAGTATATTGTTGTACTCGTGATTGCGCGAAAATGTTTAAAAATATATATGTATATATACCTCAATTAATTAGAAAATTTAATTGAATCGGGCGAATTTAAAATTAAGAAGATTATTTTCTAGAATTTTCAACGGACGACAGCGTAATTGTCGGCAATACAACTTTTTAAAGATTTAAGACCATCATACTCCTCTAAGAACTTTAGATTTCCCTTGGGTATTCACGCCGAATAAAAGGATTTTCAAGTTTGCCGAAACGAAAAGCAAACGTTAACCGGCTCCAATTTCTGCGTAACGTCTACTGAGAGTTCACGACAATTTGCACAAGGTCGTATATGTATAACTTACATTGAAACAACGAAAGTTTTACACTGCCTAATAGTATCCAATTATTTATCTTAGACGCTATATATACTCATTTTCGCGATAACGTTGCCTTTGAATATTTTAAAATTTCTTTTTTCTCTCAACTATACAGAATGAATCTCAATTTTCTCGATAACATATTATCCGGGCATACGCAGCAAGACGAATGAATCATCTCCCCATGCTAAAACTAGCTCTTCCAGACGAATGGACGTATACTCGCAGCGAGAGAGAAGAAAGAAACGCACGCGTCGTGACATCGCGAAAATAGGACCTCGTCGCGCGTATGTGTACCTGGGCGAAATCAATTTTCGAGTTTGACGTGACGGCGGTGGCCCGCGGCTCTCTCTCTCTCTCCTTCAATAAGGCGCGACGTCGAATCATAATTTATGGATCGAAGGAGTTCCCAACCGCGACGACTATACCAACGTAGCTATATATACATGTATATATATATGTGGTATGTGTGTGCGTTGTTCCGGGGATTTTAAGTTTAAATGGTTTGTTGGCTTTCGGCTTTGGCACCCTCTAGCAGTGACGGATCGTTCTCGCGGCGCACGTCGGCGCGATACGTCGCAAAATTCGCGGAAGTTGGATAACCGACGGCGAGGAAGAGGAGGAGGAGAGAGGAATTGTGCCGTAGCCGCCGTCGAGCGATATTTACCGAAGATGATTGGTGTTTGTTCTGTGGGAGTGTTGCGAATTTTTACCCGAGGATGAGACGTTTCGTTAACGCTGCGATGTCTTGTCGATGTTGAGTTCTGAGTATCACGTATGTGTAGTCATTGTTGAAAGTTATAGAGAATTCGAGAGGAATTGATAAGAAGCAGTGATTTATTTGTTTAAAAGAAAAAAAAGAAGTTTGGTTTTAACAACTCACTGTCATCTCATCATTTTATCATCCAAAAAAACTGTATAGACGGTTTAGCAACTCACCTGTAACAGAAAGACGTGAAAGAACGATTAATTAAAGTAAAAAAAAACAAAGATATATACGAGCTTATTTTTCATCCACATGCTAACAACACGCCAATAAAATCGACGAGTCATTAACAAATTCAGTGTGTGCACCATAGAGTGAACGAGCGGCCCGGAGCGCCACGCACTTAAGGATCTAATCGCCCACTAATAATAATCTCGCATGTGCGGCAACGGCGGCCCCCCTCTGAACAGCCCAAGCGTCCTCACCACGGTGCGCAGGCAGCTCACCGACTATTTGCATACGTAAATTAAGTGAAATGTTCGGCGTGTCGGGCGCCGAATTATTCGACGAAGATAGGCGCAGAGACAAAGACGGCAAAAAGCCGCGAGGGAGAGAGAGAGTGAGAGAGAAGGATAGAGAGTGAGAGAAGAGGACACACATACGAGTGTGCGGGAAACTGCACGGTGATGGGTGGGGGGAAAACGGCTTTATTGGTACTTGGTATTTAGAGCGGGATTTTAACCCGCATAATTAAATAATAATGGCGCTAAATCAGTTTCACGGTGCCACTCTTGTTATAATACCCCTAACATCGACAGTTTACATATATTAATGAATTGAGGGTAATGAGTTGCTGGCGGAAATTTTCGGAAAATTCAATTTTTCTTTATATATTGTTATAAATAAATTTAATTTATTTTATAAACTAATAAAACTATAATTTTATTGAAAGTTTATTTTAATTTTAGGATTATCATAACATTTAAATAGCATAATTCTCTCTGACATATGTATACAAGTCAGCGTTTTTTAATTTTTCCAGGTAGCTTAGAACACCCACGATATACTTATAGTTGTATCTACAGCAGGGTATGCGCACAGTAACAGCAGCAGCAGCAGCAGCAGCTAAAAACGCCCTATAAAAGAAAGGTAAAAAAGGCCCCGAAGAAAAGCTAAAAGAGCACGCGGGGATAAATCAGCCCGGTCTGAGACCACCCAACATCACTCGTCGCTCGGTGAAAGAGAAAAAGACCAACTGTACCAGCACCAGCATCACGCGCATGTGAGATAGGCGCATCCGTTTAGGCGTGAAACGGCACATTGCAAAACCCGCCGAGAGAGACAGAGAGAGCGAAGGTGGATGGTGTATACGCGAGAGAGAAGAAGGAGGAGGAGGATGGGATGGGAGACATTAAGCCCCGGCTGCCGGCGTGATAGCCACCGCTGCCGCCGCTCCTGTTGACGCTTTAAGGGGGTTAATTGCACTTTTATCTCTCCTCTCTGCTTCTCTCTCTAATCGTGTATAGAGCTGCTGCTGCTGCTGGCCCTTCAGCCCCGCCCCGACGTTAGTGATACCAGCGCGGCAGCAGCAGCAGCTTCTCTCTTTCGGCGAGCTCGGCCGCTCTCTTTCCGCCCCGTCGTTTCCAATCGCTCTCCCCGGCGACGGTTACTCCTTCTCTCTTTTTCTCTTTCACTCTCCCTCGCACTCTTGGATGTTGCCCTGCGCCTTCGCGTCGCTACCTTTTTCGGACGCGAGCGCGCGTTCACGTCCTTTTTGGCCGCTTCTTTTTAAACAGGAAGGGGGAGGAGGACCCGGCGAAGAAGTTACGGAGATGAAGAGGGAGAGAACGAGCCTTTTTTGTTTCGACGAACCTCGGGTTTTTTTTTCTCCGTTTGCTTTGGTTTTGTTACTAGGGAGAGAGCTTTTCTAAAGAGATTTTAGGGTTCGAGTTTAAGAAAGACCTTAATTAGTAACTTATAACGTTGAATAATATTTGATTGATTTATAGAATATATATACAGGATGGAAAAAGAAACTAATTTACTTTTAAATATAATGTATTCTAGTATACGACGATTTATTATACGACCAATACGGCACGGGAGTTTGAAAAAAACCAAGGATAATAATTCAAAGCGAAACGAACACGGAACCTTTATTTTAACATGGAAAACAATCTTCATTATTTATCTGATCAATAGTCAATTACACAGGAGCTAACGCAATCCTGAAAGGAAATAAGCTCGCGGGAATTGCGCGACGGGCCGCCGCTCGCGCACGTATTCTCCCCGTTCGATTATCCGTTTTTTTTTTCCCTGGGCTTGCGCGCTCGCAAAAAAAAGGCGCGACAGAGAGAACGCGCGCGCGCGCCAACCGTGTCGCCGGATAGAGAGACGCGCAGTACGCGCAGCCTCTCCAATCGTATCTACATTTGACTACTCGTTTCCTACCGCGAAAGCGAGGGACACGCTCGCAAAAAAAGGCCAGGAATCGAGAGAATAGAATAGAATAGCCGCACCACCACCACTGCTGCTCCATTCTCATCCTCTCGCTAGTCATTTCGCGCAAACGAGTGGACGCGGTAGTAGTAGCAGCAGCAGCAGCAGCAGGAAAGAGGGAGAAAAAAAAACGTGAACGAAGTGAGGGAGGAGGCGAAACGAGATATAGCAGGAAGGGAAAATGGCTCGCGGCTGCGGCGACAGGCCGTCTTCATTAAAGCTGCCTGTGCTAGCCAAGGGGGTATTGAGTTACGAATTCGGTGCCCAGGAGAGAGTGAGAGAGAAAGAGAGGAGAAGGGAAAGAGGGAGGAAAAAGAGAGAGAAAGTTGCAGCAGCGATAGCGCCAGCAGCTCATAACGAAAAGTTCTACGGTGGCGGTGGCGGTCGGGAGGAAAAAGGGTGGAACGGAAAGGGATAGGACGACAGTAGTGTGGGGCGCGAGTGACGACGATAGCGTGGCGCGCGACGGGAAGGGTGATTGATCGAACGTTTAAAAGGACTCATTATGCTCCGCGCGGTCAAGGACTGCACTCGAGAGAATTTTAGGAGGAGATTATGCGTGACGGCGCATGATTAGGATGAAGGATCTCAGCTATTTTTACGTGCTTTCAACTCTATGCTGAAGTCGTGTTCTGTGCGGGACGCGCGTGCTCGTATTGAAATTTTCGTTACAGGGAAGGGCGAGGAAGGGGACGTTAAATATTTTTATGCGTATACTTAATGTCGCTTTGATTAATACCTCCTGCGTGTCGCATATATAATACGAGTTTATTAAAGGATTAAACCCCGAATGTGATATTGATTTTGCATAAAATTTAAATGTAGCGAAATATATATAATAATATTATATATGCGTTTGATAAAAGCATAAATCTTATTTATACTACACCGATATTATATTATATACCCTTGAAAAGTGTTACAAAGAATACAAAGCAGGAGCACGCACGCATACTAGAAATTTCGATCTCATAAATTGAAATACACTCGTGTGGGACCCTGTTTTAATTTCAGCAATGTCAAAAGCGCTCCGAACGCACACGCTTACGAAAAAAAAAAAGAAGGAAGGAAGCTATATAGCCGAGCCGCAGGCACGAGGCAATAGCAGCAGCAGCAGCAAGAGCGAAAAGCGGCCGGCTAATTAATAACTCGGCGTAACAAGGAGCAGATGGAGCGAGGGAGCCGAACGAAACCGAGAGCTAGCCGGGGGTGGAGAGTATGAGAGAGAGAGAGAGAAGGAAAAAAGGGGATCCATAGCGCGTAAATGCAGCCGCAGATATCGGCCTTCTTTCCCATTATCGCTCGCACGTGTGGTCCGGATGATGGTCGCGTGCCGCCTTCGCGTTATTAGTAATAGGCGAAAAGTCGCAAGGAAGCCAGAGGGGATAGAAGTGCACTGACCGAAAAATGTGCGTAATAATTGTGTTCGAGGGTGGCGCGAGTTCGAGTGGTATATAACGAAGCGATTGGGCGAATTTTGGTTCCTTTTTTTTTGCTTGAAAGTTGGTGTTGTGTTCAGTGTAGGGGACTGAGGTATATAACTCGGAGGCGAGTTTTAATAAACTTTGGTAATTACTCTCCTGTTACATTCCCAAAATGAGGCGGCAGTGGCGGCTGTAAATCGCTCAACGTTGTTGCCAGCTCATTTGCTAAACATAGCTTGACTAACTTTGTATAAATGTTACATGAATTATGTAATATATGGTTGTTGGTTCTAATTAGTTATCAGCTACAGCAATATTTTCCTTACTTTGTATAACTATACCTTGGTAGAAATTCATCTATGTGAAATGCTCAAGAAGTTAGAAAATGTCTAGTAAAACTGGCTATAATTAATCGCTTGGATGAAACGATTTTTCTCCCATTATTTGCCCATTTCGAAGATTGGCGTAATAACAAAATATTCGTATTTAATTTACTTACTAATTTTATCTTTGATGAAGTAGCATTAAAGGTCAATGGATGGCTTACCAAAATATAAATAAATAATATTAACTAATATTTTACTGAAAAATTTGGAACTTTGATTCTGTCTCTCTTACTCCTTGTCATAATAATAAGCCTTCTGCTAGTCATTTTCAGACTAAAGAAACTGAGCAGTTTTAATACCTCGGTCTATTTTTCAATCCATTAAATGGACAAATAATGAGAGGAAAAGCATTTCATCGGGAGCTAGGTAACTGGACAGTAAAAGTTTCCATTTTATAGCCAGTACTAATAAAAACGGCCATTTATTAGCTATATAATGGTTTTGATTTCCACCAGGGTAAAAATTATCCAAGATAACCTTTTGCAACTATATATACGTCTTCGAAAAAGCTCTCAAGATAGCTCTGAAAATAGCCCCGAAAAAGGCTATAAAAAATAGAAACAATCCCTACTCGCAGCACCGAAACCGCCTCACACCCGCACCGCGAACAAAATAGCACCTTGGCCCCTTCTTCCCTCCCGTAATTGCAGCCAGTGCTGTTACTGCTGCTGCCCGCGCAATGTCGCTCTCGCTCGAAGTCGCTCTACTCGGAAACGTGAAAATAAACGGCCGCCGCGGCGTGTACTTCCGGTGCTGCTGTTGCGGCGGCTGCTGTGGCTGTATGCACTCGTATGTATATATATATATATATATACACACGCAACTACGACCGCGACGAGCGACGTTGCGCTCCTTTGACTTCTCTGATTGACGCGTCGCGCTCGCTCTTTACGACTCATGTTTTCACTCGGTTTCTTAATGATACTTTGAAAGTTTTGGCCCGTTCTCTCTCTCTCGTCTCTTTTCTCATTCTCTCTTTTTGCTAGCGGTTGCCGTAAAGGGGCGCACGCGCTTTAATGAGGCAACGTTTAGGGACGCGAGATTTTAATGGAGATAGACGCGGCCGGACGCTGTATGGGTTATAAGGGTGTATTTTTGAATGGAGAGACATTACTCATTCATGTATTCGACGATATACCGCGTTTTTCGGATTCTTCGATGGTATATATATGTATACCTTTGAAGGCATGGATTTTCGGTGATGCGCCAATTAAGATCGACGCACGGAGATACCGCGCGCACGCGCAGAGTTATGCCTGTTCTTACGTAGTAAAATTTGTAATTTAACCGCGCTCCTCTTGCATCGTAACGTCGCATGTGGTCGCGGTGCCCGAGGTGTAGGGGCTGCCTTCTTTACATCGATATACTCGCACCGTAAAAAAAAGAAGTTGGGACTGTATTATCGGAAAAAGCTCCGATTGTATCTGCGGTATCATTAAACGCTCGTAACATAATTTTTCTTCGGCGTATATATATACACTTATACATATTTTCGCCGATAACGAATCATAAATATCCATTGAATATCAGAATAAGCGTTTAACGCGAGCGTGTAAATATTAAACTCACCGCTCGTATACGCGCGCCTCGGTTAAGTGTTTCTCTTTAGGCTTTCTCAAAATTTACTGTAAATGTGCGCGAGATCTTGAATAGAAGCTCATGGATTTACACATGTATAGCCAGCGCGTGCACATAGTTACCATGGAAACATCGTCTTACGTGGTGTGCACTTATGAATATGATATGCCACGCTTATCACACTTGAATACAGAACAGGGAAATGAAATCTCGAAGTACATGTATAATTCTTGCGAGAAGCTACTTCGCTGTACTTTATCAAACTATCTAGGAATATTCCAGAACCAGGCCTATCCGCACCGTTAAACAGCTCCATTGTACGGTTGTACAAAATAATTGTCTATAGTGCCTACTCCAACTCTTCTTCGAGACCGTTGCAATTCGCCAAGGATCGAGAACAGCTCTTGGCATCGATGTAAAAAAAGCAACGAAAAACACCCGCGCAGAGACGTATATAGTCGCAAGCGATTCGGCAATCAGAAAAGGAACAAGACCACCCGACACAGAGAGAAAGGATCTGTCGCTGTGTGTGTGTGTGTGTGTGTGTGTGTGTTTGTATGTGTACTCGGTATATAGAGGAACGAATCGAAGGTACTACTACGCTGGTTGACCAGGCCAGAAAAGGTCCTTCTCTGTCTCTCCCCGATATCGCGGGTTTCGATCGACTGGCTTAAATTCCCTCTGTCGAAGATACTCACTCTCTCTCTCTATCTCTCGGTCTTTCTTTTTCCTTGCTCCCGACTCCTTTTATACTTGTACCGCTTCACTCCACCTCTGTGCACGCAAACTTTTCGCCCAAAGTTTTGATGTCGGCCAGATGAGGGAGGGAAAGGAATCGATGATCCACACACGCACATGAAGGTATATATATAATACTTATAAAGGAACGATATACTACTGCAGGAGAACGCGAAGTCGGCTGGGTGGCGATAAAGAACGAGTTTTTCGAACGGCGTGCGCGCGAGTAGCAGAGAGAGTAGGTATACGTCGTTTTATTTCGCCCTTTGAGCCCAAGCGCTAAACGCGCGATAGCGACGGCAGCAAGCTACTACACCCTCATCCTCGATCGGCCGGATATTGAATGCTCTATCGCCTCTGTGCGGCGAGGCATCTCTCTCTCTCTCTCTCTCTCTCTCTCTCTCTTTTCGTGCGGAGACTTTATTGACAATATCGAGAGAGCGAGAGAGAGAGAGAGAGAGAGAGAGAGAGAGAGAGGGAGGAAGCTGAAAGTTGCGCTCGGGTTTTATGAGCACTTTGCTGCCCAACGATATGCTTTATATTTATTAAAATATGTATTTGGGTTATTGTATTTTTACGGCCCTGCGAGCGCGCGCGCACACGCGTAACATACGATTTCTTTTACGTTGTACTTATAAGTCGAGCGAGAGGTTTGCGGGTGAGATTTTTTTTATATGTTCAAGTTTACGACTGGAGATAATTAGATTAAATTGATAAAAAGTAATGATGAGGAGTATGGTTGGCATGATATGAACAATTTTATTAGCAACAATGTTTGTATTATATACACACACAAACATAATATATGCATGACATAATAAGGGAAAAATGATGAAATTTTTTTTAAGCTTCTGCTTATTATTAATTATTGTGTAAGTAATTGCCGCACACTTTCAAAAATAAGGCCTGAAAAATATACATTTCACTAAAACTCTTCAGTCACTCCATATCCCTGCTAAAAAAATCGACAATATTTTACGGGATTCCCCACACTTCTCCACCATATCTCTCTCTTTTGCTGCACATCAATCCACCGGCTGTTTGATGAGAGCGTACAGGAGAAAAAGGCGAAAGGGCAAGCGTTCGCTCACGCAACGTTATACATTACGTGCTTCGGTAATTACTTTCTCTGCCTCCACTCCATTTTCTCTCTCTATCTCTCTGCAAGCTCTATAAGAAATAAAGAACGACCGAGAGATAGAAACATAGAGGCTCGCCGTCTGCACGCGTGTGTATACGCAAAACATCGAGGAAACGCAGTACAAAGGCGTAGGAGACGTTCGAGAGAGAGAAAGCCCATATTCCTTCGCCGCGGGGTGTCTCCCCCCACCTCTCTCTCGCTCTCTCTCTCTCTCTTTGCCGCGCACTTTGAAGCGGTGTCAACTCGCCCTTCTTTTTTCTGCCCTGCTAGCGTATGTGTGTATATGTGTGTCTCCGCCTACGCCTCCAACGTTTTTATCGGCGATTGGAATGAGGAAAAGTCAAAGAGCGGGCCATCGTATAGAGGGAGAGAGTCGGGGTGTAAGCATGAAGGGATAAACGCAAAGAGAGAGAGAGACAGAGAGAGAGAGAGAGAGAGAGGCTAAACACGCGCGATGCCGCATATACGGCTGAATGGGAAAGTTCCCGGATGTTTTTATAGGTGCCTGGCTAGTTTTGGGAAGCTTAGGGAAGAGATACGGTGACAAATGCATATTTTAAGTATTTTATTACTTTACCAAGTATACTTATATGTATGTTTCTTGTTACTAAGTATACTTGGGTCAGCAGTAAGCACTTAACATTAATTTAAGCGTTTATTAACTGAATTGAATAACTTATATAATAACGAGGTGTATATATACGACTTATATTCGTTTTATATAAAAGTTTAAATTTAAGTGAAGATTAATGATGTTTATTTAAAAACTTTCGTCCCATTAATACAAGACAAGTGCAAGTTTCGCGAGCGTATGGAAAACAAATATTTACTCGACATTATTTTTTTTCAACATCAAGGTAGGCGTACACGTAAGCAAAAAACTTGTTTAAATATAACGTCGAAGCATTATCAATCACCCGAGAACTTTCACATCCCTCGCGTAAGCTATACACTGTTGCTCCGGCTGCTCTTCGAGCGTTTCTAATTTAAAATTTACATCAAGAATCCATTAACAAAAATTAATCAAACTGTGCTCTACCTCTCCTGCGCTTCGCTAAACTCAATAACGTTAAAAAAAAGCTATAGCTTCTCTGCCATGCCACCCTTAAGGAAAAAAAAGCGAAAGACAAATGAAAATGAAAACGCGGAACGTGCGCGAGCACACGGCGCGTGGAGGAGAAGATGAGGGAGAAAACGAGAAAGAGCGCCCGATCAAAGGGGACTCTCGCGGTTCTCGGCGGCGGAAAATAGCGCGGTAGTAGGAGAGAGAGAGTATGTGTGTATGTGAGAGAGCGAACGATTAACCGTGATATGGCAGTTTTCCAAGTTTTACGATGCGTTCGCGTACCGTTTGATTTATTTTCTCGTACGCGCAAAAAGCGCTGCGTCGATCTCTCTCTTTCTCTCTCTCAGTCCTCGTAGTCGTCGTTTTTCTCTTTGCGCGTTCGCCGGGGGTAAAGCGAGAGAGAGGATCGACAGATTGCAAAGTTACGTGTTCGCGTACACGTGTGTATGTTATTGAAAACGATTCTTTCAATTTCGAGGGAATGACTGCGTCGAGTCAAAAATAAAAAGAAAAAAAAAGAGTTTCTTTGGCTTTGCGCGTATGTACGAGAAGGTTATATATATATATATATATATATATTTTATGCATGCTTTGCGAGATCGGTTGGGATGAAATTTCGCGCCAGACTTCGTTTTGTGAAAGCAAAGCTTGAAACGTGCGACGTTGCAAAGAAATATTAATTAGCACTAATACGCAGAATTATCATATATAGTAAAATTAAATGTGTCAGCGTGTTTCAGCATGGATACCTTTGCAAATGCGACATGAAAGCTATACATATATACCTTTTAACCCTATCAGATATTATTGACAATATTTTACCGTAAAAGCTGCGCGCATTGTTACTCGCAGACTATTCACTTCAGAGTAAAATTGCTCGTACAATATTTTTCAAATTTCATTCGCCTCGAAACACCCATTTATTGTACAAGCCTAACTTGTATTAACAGCCAATTGAGCTAAACGAAAAAATCCGTGGTCCATTCAGACCTTCAGATAAATTTTCACGTGAACGAGCACTGACACGCGGCCAACTTCTTCTCTCTCTCTCACTTATTGAAAAGCGTATTCTTTCAATTTCGCGATGCGCGAGGAGCTTATAATAATAATAATACCTGCGCACGCGTGCAAAAGAACGTGTTTCGCCCGTACAGGCAATAGAAACACGTTTAAAGCGCGTGCGAGGCTCCGTTTCTTATTACATCGCGAATGAGAGAGAGAGAGAGAGAGAAGCAGCTTTCGCACCGCCACGCGTATATAATTTACACTTCGAGTGCGCGAGCCGAAAGGCGTAAAGAGGAATGCCCGAGCACGAAGTAAAAAAGGAAACGAGACAACAAGACGTGCACACGCGGTATATAACCAGCAGATCTTCTTTCTTTCGGTCGAAGAAAGGCTGTAAATATCCTGGAGCGGGGAAAGCAGCCCTGCATGAGTTTTTAAATCACTCAGCCGTCGAAGGGTCGCCGTCGTCGCACCTATTGAGCCCCAAACGAGCCGTCGAAAAGTCCTGGTGAGTTGAGAGCGGCGCGGAGAAAAAGACGATAAATAAAAATAAAACGCGCAGCGTAGAGATGCACTTGCCGCGGTCGCGCGAACTTATCCGCCTGCGGCTGTGGCGGTCGAGCGCATTCATATGCATATAGCGAGGCTCCGGCTTACGGCACGCGACTTCACCTTCCTCCATTTAAATCAAGTTCCTTTTCTTCGGCGGCTCAACAATGGCGAGCCTCTCTATTCATCATAATATTCATGATCGCTCATTCGTCACACAGCGAAACGCCGCCACCGCCGCCCCGACGGTTTTCTCTCTCTCTCTCCTAGGACGACGACGTTGGCGTGCTTAATTCGCGACGTATAGATAGGTGCAGCAACTCGCCGCGTAGGCTTCGCGTATAGTATGTATATATGTATATGTGTATATATAGACTAAGAGACGCAAGCGGAATACTGATTGACGTGGGAGTGAGGATAGTTCGCTAGCGAGCGCAATGACATTTTCCTGATTATCCTTATTCCGCGAATTTGAGCGGCGCGTGTGAAGTTGGGATTTCGTTATTATTAGACGACCGAGAAGGAGGAATAAGGCAGCAGCAGGCACCACGAGCTGTGTGGTTTTAAGTGGATTCTGTTGCAGGTGAGAGTGAGAGGGAGAAGAAGTTTCATTTAGATGGGCGAGTGCTGGAAGACACGAAATTGCGAGTGCCGAATGTTCGTCAAACATTGACTGATGAATGGCGGGACGTAAATCACGAAACCGGTGTGGTGTACTACTACTACAGCTGTCTTCTCCAAGCGAGCAAAATTAAATTAACAAAGTGGTTTTTGGACTGCAGAGAAGAAGGAGTTGAGATACGTGCAGAGTGGAATTGATTGAATAAAGGATGTTTACTTGCGATAATGCGGTTATAAATATATAAGAATTCGATTGTTCTATTGTATTTATATATATACCAACGACACGATAGATGCATACGTAAGTGTTAGCGATAGAATATTTAAATACGATGATGTAAGAAAATAAAACTTCAACTGACTATATTATAAATATTTAAAGTCCGGAACTAGAATAGCGCATGAAGGCCAGTTTATTTGCTCGTTAATTATTTACAAGTGCTACGGTATAGAGCAAAAATACGAGATAACAGTGATGACTAAAGACGACTATGCGCGCGTCGTTCACCGAGTCAAGTATACTCAAACACTCAACACGTGCGCGCGACCGAGTCTCCATGCCATCTGTTTCCTGTCACGAAAATGCCCACAGCGCACACGCACATATAGCCTATACTCGTCTTCTATATCTCGAGGCAGTATACACATTGCGTCTATACCTACGAAACAAAATAATCCTTATCTCGACGGTCGAAAGTTCAGTCGAACGTCGTGTGCGCGCGCGACGATGTCGAGAGCAAACAGGTCGGCACTGCGAAACTTGCAGCGCAAACGGAGAGTAAGAGAGAGAGAGAGAAACAAATATAGAAGAGAGGAGCGGCGGTGGCGGCAGCGTAGGCCAGAAAATAATGTCTACCAGTGAGCACGTCGGGCTCTTTTTTACGATGCTTATCAAATGCAAATCCTATTTTATTGCGATTGGAATTCTTATTAGACGTCTTTCCTCCTCTCTCTCTCTCTCTCTCCACTTCTTTTAGCGAATGAGAGAGACGTAAGAGGATTTGCGAGAAGTGCCTGCTGCAGTGCCACGTGTGCGTAAAACTCGGCCTTTCGCGGTCGAGACACGATCTTTACTTTCTCTATCTCTCTCTCTCTCTCTCTCTCTCTCTCTTTCTCTCTCCGAACAAATTCCCTTACCATTTCCACCGCGCACATTTGTTTGTTGTTCCGCGGATTCTTTAGCTTTTTTCTCACACCGCAAACATTTAGGGTTTACGGGACATTTTTATACATTTGGGTTAAGAATATGTGTGTGTGTGAAAATTAATGCACGAAGTTTTTGCATTCTTTCGAACGACGGTAGGTATATATATATGTATGGAGGGGATTATAATTGATTTGTTGGATGAGCAAAGCCGCGTGTACGCGGGGGAGGACTTAATTTTAATAAACCATAATGAAGATTGGCTTAAGCTCGTATTATCAAATATGCTTATTTCACGTTTATTAAATGCGCGCGCGCGCGAGCGAGCATTAATTGAAAGTATGAAAATGAAATACGTTGATTTTAATGCTTATTAATAACGAGAAACGGCAAGTTTGTATATATAAAAACATTAATTAATTTTGATAATTCGAGCGGTCAGAATTAACAAGAACCGCATATTATTGTTATTTGCTCAAATCCATACGGTTATGTGTATATATTTAATTCCTTTTTTTTTCTTCACAGCATCAATTCACATCCCGTAATATACATTTTCCAAACATATTCCAGAAATGTTCAATTTCAAAGCGAGATTACACATCTAATCTCAAAGACAATATAAGTACAGCGACAAACTTTCCAGACACACAAGTATCGTCTTATAAGAGAACACGTCGCTACATCCTCGCTGTCTCTCTCTCTCTCACTCGCTCGTTCGCTCGCGCCTATACGTACACTTTGCTCTTCCTCTTCGTCTCTTCCTCGCTCTCGTTCGCCATCCCGATGTATCTCTCTCTCCCTCTCCATTGTTCACTTGATCTCATCATACCTGGCCGCCTCTTATACACAAGCGCGTCGTAAAGCGGCGTTGCTCCGCTCGTGTATATACACCGGTAGCTCGTTCGGATTCCGGTGTGTGTCAACCGAAAATCCCACGTTGCTGCGGCTGCTACTCTACCTATATCTATATAGCATCGTCCTCTCCTCGTCGCCGTCGTTATTATTGCCGGGGCTCGCAATCAAGCAGCTAACTCGATTAGACGCGTCAACCAATCAGGGACCGAGGGAAAGAGCCATGCTACTAGCAAGCCAAGCCTCAACTTATGAAGTCTGGAAAGTCGAGGCGTAGAGAGTGAGGGGGCTACTTTCGCACGGCCGAGCTACTGCACACTGCCACTTTGTTAATTTGCCGCTCACTTCATACTCCGGCCCGCTTTTCCGAAACGTAGTTTGCTTAATTTTCGCGGTGAGACGCGCACAGAGGTGTACAGCAGCGTCGCACGCGCTTATTGTTCTCTTTTTTTTTCTTTTTCTTCAATACAGCGCGATGCTCAGTTCTTTTTGTCAGGATTTCTATGCGGTGGTTGTCGCACACGGAGTTTTATTTAATGAACTGGTTGGTCAATTTGAGGATTATTCGGAAGTAGTAATTTCAGTTGGAATTCGAAAGTACAACATATAGAAATATTTTAATCCGATATTTACTGATAATAATTCGATGGATAAGAAAGTGAAATGAATTTTACTGGAGGATTTGGTATAAGAAAGGAATTTTAGTATAATATTCCATTATCACTCGTAATTGCACATGCATTAACAGGAAGTGGAGAAAGCTCGTAATAAAATCAAATGTTAATCCTCTTTATCGTGACAACCACATAATCATGCGATCATTATGCTAATTACCGTAATCCCCTCAAGAGAATCCTAAGGACAATCGCAGACACCGCTAATAACAGAAAATCGAAGCCTGAAACGCCATTAACCAGTCTTAAGATAAGATCCCGTCGATCCCTGATCGCCTTCGTGGTCATATACATATATATACACACACGGGTGGGACGATACGAGCAACAAGCACACGCGTACCGAGGACAAACAAACAAAGGGCGAAAAGGAAGAAAACGCGAACGACGACGGGAGAAGCTGCGTGCACGGAGAAATGAGCGGTAAAAGCCGCTCTGTTGTTGTGTGTGTGTGTGAGTGTCACGAGCGTGAAACGAAGGGAGGGACAACGAGTTTCTCGCGTAAAAGCGCGTGTCGCCGCTCCTGCGGGGTATATCAAACCGCCCGCGTGCCTGGAATTCTTGGCGTAATTGCGCCGCTGGACGATTGCATTTTTCTATCCCTCTTCCCTCTACTTGAGTGTGTATATGTATATATAAGCAAGTAGCAAAAAACACCAAGGTCTTTTCATTTTTTTGTCGCCTCTTCTCACAGCGGACCGCGAGCTTTTCCTTTTTGAAGCGTTCCGAGGCGACCGCACGTTTTTTTCCCCGCGTGGCCTTTAAATTTATGTTTATCAAAGCGCGGTCTCGTGAAAATGATAAATCTGGCTCGTACGTGGAGATGTGGTGGAATGACAATGGCCCGACGTTATACTATGTTTTGTGGGAAATTGATTTAGTGGTGATTAAAGTAATTGAAATCTTTTGCTATCACGTATTTCAACATTTTTTAAATAGTGGTATACTATATCATGAAACTTTTTTCTTCTTGCAAACTATATTTAATTTTGTAATTGCCAACAAATTAAATGGATCAAAAACAATCATTATATTTCTACTCTGGTGCAAATATTAATGTCCTACGAAAAAAAAGATGAAAAACCAATAAGACGAAAGAATAGACCGAAGAAAAAAAATTAAGAAGCCGAGAGAAGAAGAGCATGCGCGCGTGCAAATCGACTAGTTTCTTCTCTTCCGGGGGTCCAGCTGTATATACACACAGAGAGGAGTATAGAGTGGGGTATAGAGGCGCGGCCGAGGCGGCGCACTTTAAAAGAAAAGTACTGAAACGAAGTGGCGCGCGACTATAATTGCGAGTTGAAAAGTCTCGGGAGGGAATTATCGTAAAGCGAAATAAGAATCTGATTTCCTTCGCTCTCCCAGTCTCTCTCTTTCTGTCTATTTTCTCCTTTCTGCCGCATCACCCCCACACCCCCTTCTTATACTTTTCTCTCTATCTTTCTCCAGGGGTAGTGAGAGTAAGAGAGAAAGAAAGAGAGAGAGAGAGTAGAAGGCGCCCAGCTTCCGGTTTCCAATTACGGATGCGCAACTCTCGCCGTCTCGCCGATGTTTGGAGGCGCGGCGCCGCGGCGAGCTTGAAAATTCACCGGGAATCGGATATAGACAGTGTATAGAGACGCTCGCGCGTTCCGGAGAAAGTATATTAAAAATAACAACCTTTTCCGATAGATTATACAGATTTAGGCGTTCTCTCAGCAGCTTGCGTTTCGGCGTTTTTAAAGACGTGATGCGCACGCGCGAGTAGAGTGGTTGAATAAATATACGCGACTTCTTCTAAAAGCTTCGCTCATTTGGCTGATTGAGTTACTTTGTGACTGTTAGAGAAGACTGTAGCTCGTGAAATGCAAATTATTCATTTACGAAATATTGTTTGCTCAATATTCGCGGACTCAGTGTGCCCACTACTAATTATGTTTTCAATTTATATAATGAAGATATATTTCCAAAAAGAAGAATATAATTATCGAATTTTTCGATTGAACAAACTAGTGTACTCAGTTGATGAAAAATTCTCATAATATACTTATAGTTTGGTAGCTCCAAGTCAAAAGCATATGGATCGACGTATATCATAAACTCGTAAAAAGTTTTCAGAGTTACAGTTTTATGTATCTTTTATGAACTCCACGCAAGCCTACTATAACTGAATACATATTCACGCGTGGGTAGTCTGAAAAAAAGGAGACAAAACTTATTCCACGCATCGATCACCCCGACAAATCGTCATTGCCTATAATATACTAATCAAATCCAAACATACGAAAATATCGTGTATCCCTCTCTTTATCTTCAACGTCGCGCACGCGCACACAACCGTAAACCATCCAACACACGCAGACATACATACACACACCCCCCTAACATTATTTATCATCTGTCGATGCGAAAATTAGGGTCGAGTGCAACGCACGCCCGAAAAGTATTGGATTTCCGTAAAACATAAGTTTTCTCCGCGCGAGTTCTCTCGTTCGCCCTCCCTACTAGAAAGCCCATATCTCCGAGCGCAAACACTTGAACGAGCGCAAGTTCGGTGTACGTGGAGGGAGAGAAGTTATCGGGTATAGGAGTGAGTGAGTGAGTGAGTGAGCGAGAGAGAAAGCGCGGTAATTGCCGGGACGAGATCGACACCTTCGCGCGCGTGGCAGCAGTGGTAGCGGACCCCGAGTCGTCAAACAATGAATTGCCGCTGACGTCCGTCGAATTCGATGGCGGACGTTTGTCTAGTAACGCGAGACCCTCGCGTTGCCCTGTTTCTGCCCACAGTGCGATGCTCATACTCTCTGCGCGTGTGATGCGTTTGACCGTGCCTGATGATACGCACTGTTGCAACTTGCTCTACATTTATATGGATCTTTTCTTTATTGTCAATGCTTTTTTCAGTATTTAAGGAAAAGTAATGAGATTTTAATCGAAAACTGAAAAATATATATATATATACATTTTTTTATAAAGTTATTATACTTGGCACAGATAAATAGGACTTTAGTTGAATGTATATATGGTAAGGTAAACACACAAAGTCTTTTAAAACCTTATTTTTAAAAGTTAAATATTCTTTATAATACCTATACTAAATGTTTCTGAAAACGTTGATAAGCATTTGTTATGATTATCCGTTGAGAAAACACACTTACGCTGCTGGAACAATTTAAACATTCCACTTGCACAAATCACCCGATAATCTGAAGAACTTTACGAGCCGAGAGTAACGTCGAAAATTATTTATAAAGGAATACACGAAGCACGTGTGTATGTGTGTATATATGTACGCTGCTGCTGTAAGCGTGGACGGATGCAATAAATATTTGGAAAAAAAGCTCCACGCCAAGTGCCGTAACTTAGGATTGTAGATTTACGCCGGGACGCTCGCCTTCGAAGAAAGCAGGCGCACACGCGCGCACGAAAAAAAAACACACAGAGCCCGCTGCAACGCACAGTCTCTCTTCCTTCAAAGGTTCAAGTATATAGGTTCGATGAGAGTACGGGAATCTTTCATTCAGCAAGACGCAGAACGCGCCTTTCAAAGCTGGCCGGCTTAAAAGAGAGAATAAGAGAGAGAGAAAGAAAAAAAAGGAGAAGAGGAGAGTGTCCTTCGTTATTTTCCTCACTCGGGAGGAAATGTGGATAATCCGATCCCCTTTCGTTCCCCCGGCCGAGATTCCGTCGCAGCTACGACGACGACAACGACGCCGGATGGAAACGCATTACGCTAGGGAGGAAGGGAGAGGACGAGCAGAAGAAAGAGTTTCGCGAGAAGAAGAAGAAGAAGGGAGAATAGAGTCGGAATTAAGAGGAGAGAAGCAAATAGTTAGGTGCAGGAGAAAAAGGAATTAAAATAGACAGCCGAGGGTGAGGGAAGGGGGTGAGGAGGGGATAGAGAGACGACGGCGAGAGAGAGGGAGTGAGGCTGTGATAAAATCGATAAGAGCCGAGGCTATTAAAAGAAGTTTCGCGATATTGCATATCGTTTAATTAAACTTTTAGTTATTTCGATGCAATTTTTGCTTTTCGGGTAATATCGAGATATACATTTTTCAGTCGGTTTAATACAACTTTTAACGATAAGGGAAATATTTTTAGTGCGACGCAGCGAGAATTAATAGATCGCCGGGGCAATTATATAGAACATTTTCATTTTATATGAGAGATATTTTCAAACTTTGAAAACTTGCTGAAATTCCTCGAGATCACTTATTATTGGTGAAATAGAAGAGAGATAAAATATCGAGTAAATTAGGGGATAAAAATGGGGAAGCAATTGTAAAATCGATAGCAAAAGGAGGAGTATGTAAAGTACGAAATAGATGAGGCAGAATAAAACGAAGGTAAGGGGGGACGGAGGAGTGAGAGAAAGAGAAAGGGAGAATGAAATAGAGTGTGTAAAAGTGGAAGGGTAAAAAATGAGGAAAAGAATGGAAATGAGAACGGGAAGATGGCAAAATGACCGAGAGAGGGAGAGAAAGAAAGAAAGACGGATAAAGCACGTGCGAGTGAGTGTGACCGTGAGAGTGGGGAGGTAGGATGGGGAGAGTGAGAGGAAGGGAGTGAGCAAAGGCGGAAAAGAAGAGATAAAAAGGTAGATTCGCACAGCGCGAATTCTCAGGTTAAGAGGCGAAGTTAATCCGCGATCGACTCGACGAGGATTTACCGACACTCTATTACCTCTTTTTTACAAAGTCTCTTTCTCCCTCTCTTTCTCTCTCGCTCTACGCTCATTTTATCCGCCTCTCCCTTTATCCGCTCGATCTGTCGTTTGTAGCAGCGGGTCAAAGTGCTACGTGACCCTTTTTTTCTTTCTCTCGCCCGTCCCGCAGCCTGAATTCGCGCTTATCCCTACAGCTTGAGAGGTACTGAGGAACAATCCAAGCGCAATTCCCGTCAAAACAATCGGGATAAATAAGATTTTGCAGGTGAAATTAATGGACACGATGCAGCGCTCGAACGGCTCCTCTCGCAGGGGATTTCAGTTAGAGAGCGCATATTTGAAAGAGGACACTTATTGTTCGTATACTTACGGCGTAATTGAACATTCGAATCGAGTCTTCGAGAAATCTTTTTATAGCGAGGGCTTACCTGTAACAAAAGGAAAAAATACGTTAATTATGCTAGGAAATCTTGAAATTAAAATTTGTAAATCTAATGGAATAATAAATATATCAAGGAAGATATTACATGTATAGTATGTTTTTATTTCGATTAAATTATTAACGAAATATTTATTATCGCTGAAATTCAATTAAATTCGATTTATATTAGGATTTAATTACACCGAATAGGCGCGCGACATATTAACACCAATAAAAATGACGAAGGCACAGAGCGTGGAAAGTAGGTAAAGCAGGAACCAGCAAAGCGAAATGGTACGGCATAATGGGAAAAAGGCGAGGGGCAAAAAAAAAGGAAAAAATTGAAACAATCGACGGACATTGTTTTGCTCTCGATGCACATTGCACTTGTACGAGCGCAATCTCATTCGCGCTTACGCGCATGAACGAGCAAAAGTGAGAAAAGAGAAGATAAAAAGATAGGATAATGAAAAAAGTATGGGGGCGTGCGTTTGCTCGCTCGTTCGCTCGCGCGCGCGTATATTTGCCAGACGCAGAAGAGGGAGAATTGCGCTGAAACAAAGAATGCGCATTATAAAGGCGACGATTAAAAAATTCAATTTCTGAATGTCTGGATTGAATTGTGCAGTGAGCGTGAATTTAATAATTGAAAATTATTTTAACTTTTAAAGAAAATACGAATACAATTTTTGTACAAGTATAAAATGCATATATGTATACATAAACTGTCGATTGCATAATAATTCATATATATAAAGTTATATAATACTGTAGGAAATAGACGTTCGGTTATTTTGGCAAAAAATATTAAACTCCATCTAAATAAATATACCTTGCCGGTGAACAATCTACACTTCCTTTAGGAAAAAGGTCTGCAAAAAGACTTTATTTGGATAACACCGTTTTCCGCGAAGCTCTCGTGCCGACCTGAACCGCAGGAAAAAGAGAGACAATAAAGCGGACGGAGGCGTGGCGAGGAAATAAAAGTGAAAACTGAAAAATGGAGCAGCCGCGTATACCACTGCGCGGCCTAAAAATCCTCTCGAACTCACTCACACTATATACCCGGGCGCCAAAAAGAACGAAATTAAAAAATAAAAGTAGCGCGCGCGCGAGTGAACGCGAGAGAAGAGCATAGACACACGGCCTGCGGGTGCCGCGAAATGAAAAGAGAACGAAGCGAGAGAAGCTCCTCGAGCGCAATCTCACCGTCGGCAGCGGCGTCGGCCTCTCATCCGGTTTCCGGCAATGCACGCGCGCGCGGCCGGCATCTGCCTTGCGGAATTAAAAGGCCCGGCGCGTGAGCGCGCAGAATTATTTTGAGCGTAGGCATATACTGCTGAGCTTGCTTCTCCCTTTTTCTTTTTGCTCGCGAATGTTTGAACGGCCACTCGAGATTGCGCGAGCGCGCGAGAAAGAGAGCGAGAGAGGTTTCATTTCGAGCGAGACCAAAGAAGAGAGAGAGAGAGAGAGAGAGAGAGAAAGCGTTGGCTGGGAGATGTACATTGATTAAGGGTACTGAAAATCTCGACCTAGATGCGTGTGTATTACGCGCTCAGAGGGCCGTGAAATTCACGGAGGAGTTGTGCAGAGTGCGCGCCGGAGCGTGAAATTTCTAGTTTTTTCTGCAGAATGCACCTGTACGCGTGTATAGTGCTGTTTAACTTTTGATTAAGATTTTTGAGGGAAGAAGGTTTACTAAAAAAACGGGTGGTTTATTATATAAAATACTTTCTTTTGTAGCTGTAATAAACAACGCATTTCATCTTTTTAAAGTAGTTTCTACGGATATTTAATTTTATCGGGGCAGGGTTTGAAATTCAATTCGAGAAAAAAAGAGGGAAAAATATATGCTATAAAGGCGAATTGTAAAAATGGAAAATGAGGAAACGTTTTGTTTCGACACTCTGCAATCTTAAATCACCGATAATAGCCGCAAGAAATGAAGGATAAACTTTGCAAACGCAGCGAGGCCGTTCGACGCTATGACGGAGCGGGAAAAATATAAAGCTGCGCGCGCCCGAGAAACGTAACATTTCTATATAAACAGCGCGCAAACAGGCAGGGAATTACGCAATAAAACAATGGGCGCGGGGGATATTTTATAGGAAAGGAGTTCGCGGGCGTCTGGCATGTCGTATTTCTACCGCGCGAATTTAAGCACACTTTTCCGAATTCAATTTGCGGGCATAAAAGTCGGCGCGAGACATCGGTGCTATAGGGCAGCCCTGCACACCGCAAGATCTAACAGCTCGCGCAACCGCCCAAGATAAATGAAAAGCTTTACGTGTCAGTTTTTATTGTTTCGCCCTTTACGACGCTTGAGCGCGACGCTTCGAGGAAATTTCTCTCGATATCCATCTTGTGCCACTCTTTCTCTCTCTCTCTCTCTCTCTCCAAGCGTGAATTTTGATTTTTCCATTTCCCGGTCGTCTTTCCATTCTCGTTCTTTTTTTTTTACGACTGCACCAGGTTGGCCGCCGCCGCCGCTGCTATACGCTCCATCGGGTTTCGCACTTGACTGGCTTACCGGACGGCGATGGCGTAGAGTTTAGGAAAGGGCCACCTGGTGCAGCGACTACACCATCGCTGCCAGAGTCACGCGCCGTTTGAGGATGCATCGACCGTGCAGTTTTGGGAGCGAGCGAGTGAGAGAGCTACGTCCGGACTGGATTGCGCACCGGAGAGGTAGAGAGATTATTGCGAGGTCCGATAATACCCGCAGTACGTGTGTGTGTATATATATAGGAGCGATGTAATTTAAATGCAGCGTATTTGCGATAATTTTGAATAATTCTAGTTTGATGGGAGCTGGTGAAGCGAAATGTTAGTTTAATGACCTCTTGATTTATGTAGGATGGTTTGAGTGCACTTTAAACGCGCTTTAACGAGCAAAATACTAATAATTATATAATTTTGGAGTTTGCATTAATGTAGAAGAAATAATAACAAATTTTAAATATGATTAAAATCATTGTATAGTGGAAAGTAATAAATAATCATTGTATTTCATTTTAATGGTAATATTTCACGCAACAGGTAAAATAAACTAATTCTTTACAATACATCCTTGAATACAAATTATATATGTCTACAGCACAATCCACGATTGTCAAACAATCCGGTCAATTCATCCGTTACACTTTTCTCAAGACAGAAAGATATCTCAATGCCAGCTTCTAGAAGAGCCCGGGTATTACACGCGCCACCAGCGTAAAAGTAACTCTCTCCCTCTCTCACTCTCTCCTCTTTCCCTTTCTCTCTTATACGCGCGGAGGCGTCGAGGCGAGCTTTCAGAGCTCACGCGAGGAGAAAGAGACGTTTTTCGAAGGCACGCGAGAAGAAGAAAAATGCAGCCGCGAGTCGAAGAGGGAGAAAGAAAGGCGGGAGCAATTTAAAGGAGTCGAAAATTGGATTTCATCCGGTGCGCACTGTTCGTCTCACGCGTTCTCTCTCTCTCTCTCTCTCTCTCTCTCTCTCTCAATAATGCGTTGCTACGGCGAGAGCCAACCCGCTCCTTACGACTCTCTCCCCTTTGTGAACGCACGCGCGCGGGAGGTCGCTTAGCCGATTGCTCGCTCAATGCTGAAAGAGGAGTCAAGGGCAACGAAACCGTTTGACTGCTGCCCTTTCATTGTATCGCCTCTGTTGCTTTTATACATATGGATATTTCTTTTAAATATATACATCTGAGTTGGAGCAAGATAAATTAGAAATTGTATAATAAATTGGATTCCAAGTGTGTTTTTTTTTTCAAAAATTGAAAAACAAATTTTTCTTTAGCATCATATAAGATTAACGAATAATTACGACTTCATATTGTCTAAAAACATAATCATTCATGCGTATACGAGAACATTTCGTTCTTCTTAATTATCTCATCAGATCCAAAACACGCACTTAAAAATTAAAAAAATTCCAGCGAAGAAATGAATTTAATCAAGACAAGCGCGCGCCGATACTCCCGACGCGCCGTGCGGCAGACAATCACAATGCTGCTTTTCAATTCCTCAAAATTCATCAAGTCTCGAGGGTAGGGTATACAGTATATATATATATATATATATATACACAGAGCCCCGAAGTCTGCGACGACGAGGACGCGACATTACACTGATTACACAGTCGACTTGGGCTATAAGAGCCTCGCCAATGGAGCGCCAACGATGCGTCGCTAATCCGACAAAGCGTAGGGCCTCTCGTTATCTTGATCTTCGGGGATACTGCTGCTGTTGATGCTGCTGCTGCTGCCGTTGCCGCTGCGCGGCGGTGGCTCGGAAACAGACGAGCGTGTAAACGCGAAGGACATCCGGCGCAAGCGCGCCGCAGCCAAATTTACTAACTCACTTTGGTAACTTGTCGCTTCTCTCTCTCTCTCTCTCTCTCTCGCGTTTTCCATGCTTCGCTCGTTTCGCTGTTGTGTATGCGCAAACGTTTTGATGTCGCTGCTGCTGCTGCTGCTGCTGCAGCTTCGTTGGTGAGAGGTTGAGCCTGTCCGATTCGTTGTCCAGCAGCGTTCGCTGCAGACCCACTTTATACTTGGCGCTTATTGTTTTTGGGTGGAGGGTTGTCGAATGTTTCCACTATATACTATATGTATACGTGATTTTGAAATCTGCTATTGAGTGTTGTTTTGGAATGGTGATTTTTTTTAAGTTTGTTTGTTATATATCTACCTTTTAGGATTACGCATATGTAATTTAAACAAAAAGATAACAAAATAAAAATGTTTTGTTAGTTTAATTACAAATGGCACTATTTAAAATTACTGACATTTATTGAAATCCAATATTTTCGGAAAATAAAAAAAGTAAATCGTTTGTCTGAGTTTGCAGAGGCAATAATTTAATTTAACTCGGAAACAAACAGAAAAAAAATGCACGTGGCCCAATTGGAATGCCAGCGGGAGCAATAACAACGACCAATAACAACTTCATCAGACATCGCACGCACACACGAGGTGAACGCACTTGCCACGCGAATTCCCGATACACACATAGCACAGAACAAACTCTCCCAATCAATTAGCTCGTCAATCGATATTTTTACGACTGCGCGCGGGTGCACGCTCCTTATAACCCACACTCTTTTTCTCTTTCAAGCTGCAGCTCAGTAGCGGCGCTCGTACAATTCCACCGATTGTTTTTACGCCGACGGCCAGACGAAAAAGGCTGCTGCCACTGCGAAGAGAGCAAAAGATAAGACGAGAGCGAGTGAGAGAGAGAAGGAGAAGAGTCAAGTGCCAAAACGTCCGATCGGGGATGTTTCCTTTGTGAGCAGAGAGTCGCGCAGACAACGCGGCGCGCGCCACAAAGACGCGGTGTGTATAGGTACAGCCAAAGGGCGGGTAGAGAGAGAGTGAGAGAGAAAGAGGAGAGAGAGAGTCGGGCGGAGCTCGCGCGCGCGCGCGGCACTGAAATTTAAATATAGAACGTCGCCAAACTTTTATGATTAAGGGATTAATTAAGCAGCGGCGTGGCTACGATCCTCCCCCTTTTACGCGGATTTCCCGGACTTTCGCGCCTTTGTTTTTCTTACACCCACGCCCGCGCGCTCGCTTGAGCGAGAACGAAGAGAGCTTCGGCAGAGCGCAGCTGTGAATCAGCTGCTCGCTTTATTTGAAAATTGATATTACTCCGGTAGAACTTTGTGCAATGTTGCATTTCGAATTATTATTTTTCTCTCGTATTTATACAATGCGATTGTATCAAAGACATATTTTCAGCGTCATTAATTTAGGTATATGGGTTATATATATGCGTATGAGCAGCAATAAGTCATATATATGATGTGTATCATACAGATATTATTTGATGAATTTTCAATAATCAGAAAGTAAATGAATGATACGCCGAATATATATATATAATTAAATTAGTACGCCGATATATACTTCAAAATATGCGAACGTTGCAACAATATTAATAACACTGAATGATGAAAAAGCGTGCCTTCATATAGCCTTTGTACACCGCCTCATCAACAGTATCCATTATTACTCTGTACATTAACGCAAATTATTTCGAAATCACGATTCTCGTCCACGCGCAATATATAACCAATCTCTCGGTTTGTTTTTCGCTTGGAAAATTGCGGGACAGAGAGAAGAGAGAGAGAGAGAGAGCGAGAGAGTGAGATAGAGGCGAGAGACAGCCCCACGCGTATTTCGGATTACGCAGATGCCTGGGGGAAATCTCGCGATTTCCAAGCGACGATACTCTACCGTTCGCTCCCCTCTCGTGGTAATTCGAGATTCGGCGCGAGTGCGAGACTTAGCCGCCGCCGTATAGTCGAGGCGCTAAGAGGAAATAAGGGCGATAAAGAGGCGAGTGCAAGCGACACTCGCGCGTTCTGTACTATGGGAACTTTGAGTCGGGTTTTGTGCGTCGTGGCTTTCAAAGGACGTTTTTACTTCGAGGTTCGCGTAAATTTTCGAAATTAAGAGGAAGAGAGAACGCTAATTAAATATGCATATAGTGGTTCGGTTGGTATAAAATATATTATTTAAGAAAAAGGCATGCAAATTGTTATGTTGTTTTAATTACTGTAATATACGTTTCCTACCCCTGACAATATATATCCTATTATTTTTAAGAAAGTTATTGATTTTCAAATAAAGTCTCAAACATTGTTCGAGTCACTTCCTATTGAAACGGGCGAACAAAGCTCTCTCTCTCTCTCTCTCTCTCTCTCTCTCTCTCACGAATTCATACCGCAATAATTAATTTCTCGCTGCCGGCGTCGCGCGTATTTCATCGTGCGCACAATCGAAGAATCAACTGTTATCGCAATACGAGAACGATAACCTCATTCAAAACGCAAACTTCGTGGGCTTTTCTCTTTCCTTCTCTCCACATCGAGACAGCAGCTTCCTTCTTCGATAAGAGAGAAAGACAGCCAAGCTCTTCTCTCTAACGCGTATTTTCGTTATATTTACGCTCCGCTTTTATGCGAATCCGCGCAAACTTCGCATTTAAAGTTACGCCCTGCCCTCCGCCTTCGCGGAAAGGGGCGAAATACTTCGACCAAGAGAGCGAGAGAGAAAGAGAGAATCCCCAAGTCGCGAAGGAGCTGGAATTCGCTGAGCTGTGTGCAGCAGTAGCAGCCGAAGTTTCGTCGTCAAACCTTCTCCGTCTTTTTCTCATTAAAGTATCGTTCGCTGTACCGCCGTTGCCGCTGCGGTGGTCGCCCCGACTTTCTCGTCTTTTCTTTTTAGGAAAGTGGGTGTGTATCTTTGCTTTCTAGCTCATTTTCTCCTCGAGAGTATCGATCCCGTTTCGCCGTCTTTCTCGCTTCTTTTTTTCATTTTTACGTAATTCGGCTGCATTCGGGATTAAAAGTTGGCCTGCCTGCCTGCCTGCGAGAGTAGAAAACTTTCGACGATTTTCCGCTGCTTATATTTCAATTGTGTTACTGATTCTATATGAATTCGGTCCCTGAAAATACTCGAATTAATTGGAAGTAATAATATTTTTAAAGACTTTTCTATAGATACGCGACTCACGTCCCCGATTAATGTGTAGTTTTAATTGGAGGAAAAGTGCTGCTGCAGTCGCTCTAACATTTTTTAGCTTCGCAGATAATTACATTTGCTTGTAATATCACATTTTACACTCTAAGTGCACCTGCTGCAAATATCAATTACCTTGCGCTAAAACGAATTTGCGATACTAAAACCTGAACTGAAAATAAATCGCGGCTTTAAAATTCCCTCCGCAAGTATATAAGGAACTCGAGCGATACAATATTCCACACTTATCCAACACCCGATTTAATATAACGTGCATTTTTGCATGCTCCGATAAAGCTACTTAGGTCAATCCAACCGCAGCGTTTATCTCGTTAATTAACAAAATATTTAAATTTAAATATTATCTCGTCGGCGTTGACGAACACCTAGATATACCCTCTTCTTTCCTCTCATTCTCGCATCGCATGCTGCACAGGGAGACGAAGACGAAAGCAGAGGATAAAAAAGTGACGGAGTGAAAAATACGCGCAAAAAGAAGCAACAGAAGCGAGAGTGCGAGCGAGAGAGAAAGAAATAAGAGCGCGCGAGAGAGAGCAAGAGATAGGGGGAGGCACTAATTAGATTCCAAAAGTGAACGACAGATTTATCAGCGCGATGTGACAGCGGCTGCGGCTGTGTGACGGCGGCGGCGGCGGTGGTTCGAGAAAAAAAAGCGACGCGCGTTCCGTTCGGTTAGCTGCGCATGCGTTCGCGTTCGTGATAATTTCTCCGGGAGGTTCGTTTATCATTCGAACGAGAGAGAGGAGAGCTAGAGTGAAAGAGAGAAAAGAGAATGAGTGCGCGAGCGCGCGTTATAACCGAGGGCGAAATATAGACTATTGATGGGTGAGATGAAGGGTGAAAGATAAAAAACATGGCGCGTGATAGAAAGTAAACGATATTGGTCGAGTGCAATATAGTCAAAGTATGCAAACGCTAGGTTATTTATTTGTTCCCGGAAGGGGAAACGAGAGAAATGAATTTTTAATAATTTGGTAATGCAAATTTTAATGTTTTGGCATGTTTTTTAATGAAGAATAAAATTTTTGTTATATGTATATGACAAATGGTTCATCATGATTATTTATGCAGCAGTGACATAAATTTGTTCTTTCTATTTCAGTGCGGAGGCCAAAAATAGAAACGACTGCATACAAGTTCCACTAACTAGATTAGTAGAACTTTCACTTCTAGTAGAGGCAGCGGCGTTCGACGTCAAAACTAAAATACAATTCTGAAAAGCCTAATTTAGAAAATGTAAATCATAATATTTGTTAGTCAAGTTCCGCGTGTAAAACATTTGAAATAACTATATACATGCATTTTCTTCTTGTAACGATTCACGGATTAGAATGTCTTACATTCGTACATGAAAATTACGATAGTATACATTTTGACATATTCCCACGCATAGAATAACATAGTGTTTAAACTATAACTAGAAAGAAAATTCAGCTCCGAGGAATTTAAGAACCAAGGGATATATCCTCATGAAAACAAACATGTAAAGCCCCTCGATATGGAGCCTCAAAGGAAAAACTCGTATAGTGATTAAAAGGAAGGCCGAAAAAAACACGCGTAAAATACGAGGAAAAGAAGAGTTGAGCATACTGCAGTATACCACGGTGTAAAGCCGCCGAGGAAATACCTCGAGAGCGGCGCTTGTCGGGCCTATCAATTAACGCGCTCGGCGCCCTGCGGAAGGTCGCAGGTGGCTTTGCTCGTTTTGCTTGCTGCAGTACACCCACGCTTCACGACTTTCTCTCTCGTTTCCCGCACCTCGATAGGTGTAGCAGCGGCAGCAGCTCGGTTATTTTTTCTCTACACGTTACCGGCCAAGCTATATTTATAGACGCTCGCATGTACTCGCCTGCGGCTTGGCTCTCTCTGTCTCTTGCGTCTTCGTCACGTGTCTATATCCGAGCGAGTGCAATACGCGCACGATGGACTAGAATGCGCAACGCGAGAATGCGGGAAGTGCGCTTTTTAATGGTATTGTTGAGACGAGTAGAGCCGATTCATGGGTGATTACGACTCTGACGTGATTTGGATTGGTGTGTGGATGTGACGTAGGTAGGGAGACATTGGGTGGAATTCGTATAGTTATTTTTCGTAATAATGTGAATACGTTAATGTCAGCTGGTCGTCCAAAACGGTATATGTTAGCGTCGAACGCTTGGAATTCTGAAACGTGCGAATTAACATTTTCTGCGTTCTTGAGTGGCACTGAAAAATTGGTCAGACAGAGCTGCAGTAAGAAATTTCATTTTTCCAAGCTGAGAAATGTTTTTGCATTCATTATGTCGTGCTTTGAAATTGTTTTAAGGTTCATTCATCCTTCAGTTTTACAAAAGATAAGGAATTCCCTGAACGTTTGTGAAGTGTATAATTAAAAAGACAAATGATTGCAATATGCCAATTTTACTTGTCTTTCTGTTTTGTACAAATTTCATGAAATATATTAATTATACCATAAAATAAATCATATGAAGAATCAAAAAGATATACCGTATTTCATGAATAAACGCTAACGAGTTATAATAACAAGTTGCGGTAGGATAATTATTTGTTCAGGGAAAATATTTATTTTATAATTGCTCGAACTCATTCACGCGCTGCAATACCACTCGAACAGCACTTCGCTTCCCATATGCAACAAAAATCCATCGCGCGAATCACCGAATCAGATGAAACAACACGAAAATCCCGAAAACTCCCCGCACGAAATATTCGCAGCTGTCGTTTAACCCCCGTGAAAAACTTTTCCGTGAATACGCGTTATATATAAATATCTGGCTCTTGTCATCTCTCTCCTACCGAAAATCCTCGCTTGTTAGCAAAGTAAATACTTTTCTCTCGCGCGCCATAGAGCGAACAATAGACTTCGTAGCGCTCGCGAGCCAACTGTCATATAATACGTGTGTGGCCGCTACTGCTTCTGTTGCACCGGCTGATGCTCGACAATTAGGGAGAGACGCGTGTGTGCGTGCGCGCGCACAGTTTTTGGGCCCATTGCTTCTATTCGTTTACGCGCGTGTCCTGAGTAAATACGAGCCGATCATTCGTAATGGGATCGAGGATAGCGAGGTGAATACAAGTAAGAGAGATCGATATAGTGGTTTTAGTGCGAGTAGGTGATGCGGGAACGGAGTCGAGGGTTTGGGATTTGTTTCGTTGCTTCACTGGCTACATGTTTTTATAAGGTGATGGTGAAATTGATGGCCAGGAGTAATTTGTTAGGGCGATGATGGGCTCGAGGCTGAGTAAATATGTGGTAAATCATGATTTCGATCATGAATTCAGATCTGGGTAGATTACGTTGCTGTTTTTTAAGATTAGACGGATGTATAGATTTGTTCGGTCTTTTCTGTTTTTATGTGTCACAGCAGATGGTAAAGTTCGAAAGTATGAAATATTATTACAACATTTACGCTGATCCTAACGAAAACGCTAAGTAACGTGGCCTGGAACATTTAGAAAATTAGTTTATACACCCCGAATTCGCTAATACAATGTAACCTAAACTTTTGATTAAAATCCGGTACACTTTAATTAATTAAAGGAAACGAGTGTACCGCGCACAAAGACGCTCACCCGTATTTGCTTCGCTGCATCTTGCGCCCAACGCGTACTCCTAGAGTGAATTAGAAAATCTATGAGGAAAAGGCTAAACACGAAGAAGAGAACGAAAAGGGAGACTATATACGAGTTTGGTCACAAACGAACGATACATGGACCGCACACGTCTCCTGCGGGAGTTTTCGAAAATCACGCTGAGAGCTGTCAACGACAGCCTTAACCGCCGGACAATCCTTTACCCCCGCCCCTCCGGTCTCACGCACACACATTCTCTCTCTAATTCCGATCACTTTGTTGCTAGCTCTCTCTACCAACTGCCTTTCTAACGCCTCGACTTTATAATTTGTTTAACTTTGGTAAAAGTACAGCGGTAGAAATAGCGTGAATGGTCAAATTGATTCAACGAACGTTTACTATTATTTTATAGAATGTATTTATATATGTTCTGTTTGATGTTTAAAGTGTTTATTTTTTTATACATGGCAGCTCAAAAAACTTCCAGATAACACCTTTTTTTTCTAAATACCACGTGGCGTTCCGAGATATAAAATCCCAATAAACTGTCCCAATTAACTTCAAAGTACGATCTGGTTTACACGAACTCCGCCTAACCTCGTCGTCATTCAAATCATCAGCCGACGTTTACAGCTGTACGTAAATAACCAAAACATTTCACACTATACCACGGCATTTATTTTTTGTCCACACCAGATACTCACACTTCTACATAACCAGAAGCCCAAACTCTCACAACTCGCGAGTTGCGTGGCACTTAGCCGCGTTACATAATGACGATGAGATGCTTCGGTCTCGCGCTATGCCACGCACTGTATGGTACTAAATTAACGCTAGCTGCTCGCGAGGCTTACGTGCTGTATGGGAAATCTTAAGGGGCTATACACACCAACTCCGATACAATGTCGACTACGCCCACGCAGATGGCTCGCAGAGTATAGTGGAGGATGAGGAGATGGAGGTGGAGGGGGGGAGTTAACCCGCGGGGTGTAGTAGTTAATTTCCTCTGTCCAAACAGCACTAATCCCGAGTGACATAAGCCAACTGACGGGCGCGCGTGCGAGCTACAAACCCTAAAGTGGAAGCTATATAGTGACCGATGAGGGAAGGGAGAGAGAGAGAGAGAAGCTGCGGTGAGTATAGTATCCGAAGAGGATGAAAAGCTGAGGGACACGAAGAAGAAGAAACGGCCGAGGAGGAGCGTGCGAAAAACACTGCAGTACCATACTAGCAGTTGGCCTGGAATAACACACACACACACTGCAGTAGCAGAAAATCCGTTCGCCGCGAGGCTGGTGCTTTGTTATTTTAAGCGGAATTTCGAAAGGAACGAAAAGAGAAGAACGCATCGGGGAGAAAGAGTTTCTTTATTTACGGAAAACTTGTGTGTATGTGTTGTGCCCTCGTCTTAATTTCCATGTTTTTCTAAGGACAACGACATGGACAGATGCAAAAATATTGCGCTCGAGACACCGGCCGTTCATCTCTCTTGCTTTCCACCTATGCTAATATTTTTCGGCGAGTAATGAAGCTGCCTTAAATCATCTCCTATCATGTTTGCCATCTGCAATGAAGCGAGAATACGCGGCGAGTTGTAATTCAGCGCTTAAACATTATACTCTGAGAAAAAATGCATAATTTCGTTCCTCTGCGCATACAACAACGTCAACTCTACTCCCTTCTCGGCAAGTAATCGTAACTCTGGACGTTCGACGCGTTGTGTATATCTATATATACAGCACTGGTACATATGCAAACGGCACCACGCGTACTGCGCTACATAAATCTCTTTGTTTTCGTTACACCGAATGTGTGTAACGCAGAACGCGACGTATGTATGTATATATACGCGTAGCCCTCTTATTACGGTGTCTCACGTCGTCTCTCCCCTTCTTTCGATGACTTACGAGCTACCGGTCGCTTCTCTCCTCTTTCTTTTACATCTCCGAGAAGTAATTTCAGACCTGCTGTGCCACCTTCGATTTTTATCTATCTCTCATCGCCTGTGGTGATGATCGCCATCGTCATCGAGTATACAACTCGCGAAAAAGAGATAACCGTGACTCTTCGCTGCTGCACGCGGCTATCGATGAAACGAAAATGCGTCAGGTGTGCAATTTTTCCCACCTCGATACCGCACTCGCTCTCGTTAGCTGCGAGGTTCGAGATTGCGATCGCTACTGCAGCGGACAAAGATGAACGCCCCGACGCAGTGATATGTTGCGTTCCCGATGCGCTGCTGTCTGCGTTATTTGACTGGGATTTTCGGCTCTTGTATCGTCAGCCACGATCTTTTTTTTTGTTTCGTCTGTGTGGCTTCCGTGTACTTTTCACCGAGTGTAAATGACGGGTAATTTTTTTGATTAATGTGTTTTAATCTTTATTGTGTATATGATTTCCCGTACTATCGTTGTTATTTTGAAATTATAAGACTATACTGTTCGTAGTTATTTTGCCTTGTGGTAGTTCTCGCTGAATAAGTAATAGTTACAATGCGCAATCCCGAGAAAATCCAGTTCTTAAGTAAAGTTATAAGTTCCCCCTAAGGTATACCCGCGCGACAATAGTTCATCAAATGCAAATCCCAAACTTTCAAGCGCGAGCTAATTTTTCCGTTTTGCAAGAGTCAATTTGCGGCTACTCACGCTCACCTCTCCCTCTCTCTACCCATCGCAGTATGCACCGGGTACAAGTGAGAAGAAAATCGCTCCCGGCCACTTCTCGTCCTCGTCGGGAGAGAAAATCTCATGGGGACGAAGGATTAAAACGACACTTCCACTTGACGCCCCCGATTTATCGATCGCGAGCAATTTTCCAGCACTTCACGCGAGCGCTCCGACGGTTTTGATCGTGTCATTCTCTCTCTCTCTCTCTCTCTTTAAAGCATCGAGCGGTAATTAACGATGGGGGTGGTGGTGTGCTCTCGCGCATGTGTATATATATATACGCGGGAAAACTATACTGCACTTGGAGCCAGACGTACACGCGTGTATATAACGTACCGATATCGAATAACGCGAGAGCACGCGTATTATAAGGGAGAGAGAGAAAGCAGCTCGTTAACGAGCATCAAGCAAGCAAGGAGAGTTTGAATTTGAATTTGCTGGAGACAAAGAGAGAGGGAGGTGGGGAAGAGAGAGAGAGCGTGGAGCGAAAATCAGGAATCAAGTGGAAATTATACGCGGGCTTACGATAATCAGTGAAAAACGTGGTACTTTGATCCGTAGACATAAATAATTAATAGATTAACGCGATATACGTAATTAAAAAACTTTTATATAAATGCATATAATTTATATATTTTTCTAAACATTTAGATCATACTAACGTTACTATAAGTACCTGCAAAATCAAAAACTCCTATATAATGAAATTTCCTCTCGGAATTCCGGCACACCGCATTATTATCACAAAGCACATACATACGTATCTATACAGCGCATTCCCTAACTCAAAACAGAGCGTGTGGAGGCGTGTATATAATCGCGTTTAGCCATCAATCGCACTCGCGCGTCATCGAGAAAGACATTCCGGGTAAAACGCGCGCATTCGCGCCACATCCCTACAACATCAGTGACGCGGTTGATGGCAACGGCAACAACAAGCTCTCGACAAACCCAATGATTCTAAAGCATCAGAGTATGCTCGCGTATAGCCGCACATACCACTGAAAGAGACAAACGCACGTACGCTCTTGCTGCGCATACACGCACATATATATATACATATACATATATATACAATTTGTGAATTGTTCGTGGTGTACGCGCGCATATGTAAACGCTCGTAATTCATGCCCCTTAAAGAGCGTCATTGGCACTGTGACCCCCTTCACAGCGGAGCGGAGTACGCGAAACATAATGATTCTACGGGAAAATCGCGCGAAGTACTGCGAGTGCCGCGACGTATGCGGCGTGCATGAATTATGCAGACATTTAGCGAGGTCACCAGAGAGAGAGAGACAAAACGAATGGGTGCACGCGTGTGATTTGGATACAGTCGCGTGGCTGGGATAGGGGAAGAGGAGAACGGAAGTGGACTGGGCAGCCTCATCCATCAGACACTCGTGCGAGCTGCCCATCGCCGGCGTCACGGTTGCACTACTGCTGCCGCTCGTTCGCGGTTTTCGTTGTTTTCGAGGCCCGCGTGAACCGGAAGATTTACACTTTTTACGGAATTTTGACAGTGGTTTCTATTTCGTTTTCTCCTTATTTAATATACGTTGGATGGTTTAGCAGTTTACCTCATTTTAAAACTAATAATATTGTTTATACTCACGTTTAGTCAAGAATATTTAATTAGAATTAATAAACTGTAGTTTGGAATCCTCACCTGAAACATAAAAAAGAAACGAAATTGTAGTTTTTGTGTTAAGTATACAAATGTAAATAAGAATTAACCAAATATTTGAAGAAATTGCGTCGTAAAAACAATCCAAAGGATTAGGCTTATCTAACCCTAAATCATAACGTAAATAAGACAAATTCTCGTGAGCAATTATCGCGCAAACAATTATTCACTTCACAATTGCTTCTACGAATCTCCCGCGGCTGCAAAGCATCATTACATCAACAAAACCATAAGCCACGTGCGCGCATCATCAGGAACATCATCGCCGCGATCATCATTCTCGTCTTCCCTGCAGCAGCAGCAGCAGAATACAGCCCATCAACGAATCGAGATACGTGCGCCCGCCGCGTTTATAAAGGCGGAAAAAGCGAAGTAAATAAGGCTTAATTGGGGAGCTCCAACTGTTTACAACGCGCGGGGGAGACTTTATATACACACACACATACACGTGCGTGTAGTCGAGTGCGCGCCAGATGTCGAGCGAGGAGACTTATACTGTATACTACACGATGCGACGTTCTTTCTCTCTCTCTCTCTCTCTCTCTCTTTCTCCCGGCGCGAGAGTTAGATTTCCCCGTAGGCGAATTGTAAAAAAGAGAAAGAGAAAGAGGGATGGGGTAGCACAGGTCAGAAAGAGAGCTGATCGGTTAGCATAGAAATTGTCTAACAAACGATTCCCGTACGAGTCGCGAAACGGCACGCATACATATATTGGATTATGTAGATACGACGAGCTGAGCGCCCGCATGCCTGCCTGCTTGCCTTTTCTTATCCGACGCAACTTCTCTGCCTCCCTTCCTCTTCTCAGTCCAGCCAGGAACGAGAGAAAGAGTTTGATTCGGGAGATTTCTTTCTCGCTCGCTTCCGCGGACGCGCGCACGCGTTGGGAGAGCCTTTTAAAATACGAAAGTTTTTCCTTTGGACTCCATATATATACGTATATATACTTTCATCCCACTTCTTTCTTCTTCATCCACTCCTCGTCTCTCATCGTCTCCTCTTTATTTTCTTTCGCACGGAGCTCACTTCTCGCGAGACCCGAAAAATATTCACCCCCGCGATGTGAGAGCTTTATTATTATTTAGTTATACGATCGCCAAGCGCGATTTCCAAGCGCACAATCGAAGTATTGTTTCGAGATAACAGTATGGATCTCTCTATACTCGATACGTATATATATGTATATATAGGTGCTACTGGCTTGCATTGAATTTGATACAGCGCGTGTGAGCGCGCAGGTACGATAATGACGCCAATCAGACGTTATTTTTCGTAGCTATATAGAGGGAGCACGCGCACGAGCGCTTGCGCGATAATTGGATATTGTTTAGGTGGAATTGTTTTCCGATGCATTAAATATTGATTTTCGCGCTGTTTGTCCGGGACGACGGTAATTGCATATTTAGAACCGGTTATTGAATTTTGCTTCGGCTGAATTGACAGCGCTTACGCTGCCGAACAGTCGCGTTCTCATTGTTTATAAATATAATACGTTCGCGTATACACGAAGGGAATCACGTTATATTAATCGAATCCGCACGGCAACAAATATTAACTTTATTATTATATACCAAATGCGTGTACTCCATACATATAGTAGTCCTGTGTGTATACACAAGTTTCAATCCACACACCGTGTATTATGCACGACGTGAAAGGAAAAATGCAACAACAAAACCGCAACTGTCGTATGTATATATATGTCCATTCTCCACGTCTTATCCAAATTGCATATCGCGCGCGCGAGTGCTTATGCGATTCATCAGCCTCGTTCACCCCACTTTCTCCTTTGCTTTTTTCATTTTGCTCATCACATGTACGCGGCTTTTATATATATATATATATATATATATATATACACGCGCAGCAAGAGACCGGACGACTCTGCCTGCGACTATACTACTGCACGCGAGAAA